>JASDDO010000012.1:139037988-139561675 GCA_030015575.1 Agapanthus africanus
CGTGTCTCATTTGCAGCTAAAATGAAAACCAAAGCTCCCAGATTATCCGCTATTCCATATTGATTATTGATGTTCTGTGATGTTGCTTATATCATGCTTGGGACGAATGGTTATATATGTATTTATATATACTATTATATATTGTATATGTTTTGCATCCACGATAGTCCTGCCCCCGCTCTGCTGGTAGTTAAGTAACCTAACGGTGCATGACGGGGCCCCGTGGTGAATGCAGATGGCATATATGTATATTTTTTTTGTTCTTTTCTGGTGTGATAGGAATTAATTGATGGGACCGCGTTAATTTTAATTAATGCAAGAAAAGAA
This sequence comes from Agapanthus africanus, assembly GCA_030015575.1. Classification (NCBI taxonomy): domain Eukaryota; kingdom Viridiplantae; phylum Streptophyta; class Magnoliopsida; order Asparagales; family Amaryllidaceae; genus Agapanthus; species Agapanthus africanus. The sequence goes on from JASDDO010000012.1 coordinate 139,038,316, forward strand.
ACCTAAAAGATGTTGTTGGAACAAATTTCGAAAATCTACAGTCATACTCTTTCGCTTGGCATAGTGGTATTCGGTTAGGAATATCCAGCTCCTCATTTGTAACATTTCAGAAAATATAAAATATTATTTTTGGAATTTAATATTAAAATAATATTTTTCCCGAAAACTGCCCGATTTGCGAAATGGGGTTTTCAAAAAAGGGTATAAATATATACCGATAATTGTGAAATAAATGCAAATTAAAATGATTTATTCATTTAATAATATATTTAAAGGATTTGGCATTTTTAAAAATTTATTATATGCAGTTTTGATAAAAACCCGATTAGTGCACTACTAATCGCGATTTAAGCTAAATCCGTGTTTCTAAAGTTTTTCATGGCTAGTGCGCCATGACATGTTACATGTTATTTCATTTGTGGTTTTATATAGGTGTATGTGATTTTGATGAGAAAAAGAAAAGGAAAAAGAAAAGTCAAAAGGGGATATAATGATTAGGGTAGGTAGACTTTTGGAGAGTGAGTGAGTGAGAATAATAAATGAGAGAGAGGGGGGCTGCTGCCATTTTATTCCCCCATCTTTTTTTTTCTTCTCCCTCTTCATCTTTCTCAAGCCATAACCCTCCACTTAAAGCCCTAAATCTATCTCCAAACAATCCCCAAAACCCTACACTCCCTTCACAAAAATTAATCCTCATCTCTTGCTCTACACTTGGAACCGAGCAAACTGGGATTTTGACGACATTGGGAACTTAGTGCAGCCTAGAGGGGACTAAATGAGGTATAACTTCTTCCTTTTAGCTTAGTTTTGTACGATGTCGTATTTTAGTGTCGTTTTGTGACAACGACAACCTGCTGTGACCCCGAGACTTGTTGGTGAGAACAAACAGTGTGGTAGTATTGTACTCGAGACCCTGAGCGTTCACCTAGGACCCTAACCCTTTGCCATCGGATATGGCTGGCGACCATGGTGAAAAATCCGGCGACCTCGGGTGGATAGGAAAGTTAGGGTTTGTGTTTTGTAGGGTAGTTACCTGAAGGTGTTTAAGGGGGTTTGGTTCTACTTGATTTTTCTGTAATGACTATAGGTGAAATCTGGGAGCAGTTAGGAGTGTTTACATGACCATGGTGACACGATTCCTGACCTGAGTCAAATTCTGGGAGCCTTTGAATGTGATTTTGGTTACGGTTTTCGGTATTTTGAATGATGAGTTTTGGTATTTGGATTCGTTTTTGGTTGTCGCATGTTTGTACATCGACAACAAGGGTTGTTTTGTTGATTTTGTACGCGTATGCTATAGGTTCTAACCTACGAGCAAGGCGCGTGCTGTTTTGGATTTTAAAACTAATTTTAATTAGCGTTGCGATATGTGTTTTTGTTGTAGGTACCTTCACATGGATTCCGAGACGACGGAGCGTGGCGTCAAAGACTTCGGCAAGCGAAGTCTACGGTGAGTAGATCTATATCTACCAGGGAAGTCGGGTGGATGGCGTATAGCACCCCCGCAAAGTCTTGATGGAAACCGATTATTAGAATATAGTTAAGGAAAACCTAGATTTGGAAACTAGGGTTAGAGTTAAATGATAGTTAGTGAAACCATATTAGAAACTAAGGATGGTTAGAAGTGTTATTGCACGGCTAATATGTGATGACGGAATTTGAGGATGACGTTTAGCGACATTGCCGTTTAGGGTACTATAGGACTTGATAGTCAACGTAGATGTGTCATCCGAACCATACCTATTTCTCAACTAATGAATCGTATGCATCTTTTAAAAAGATACCTTGGGGGACGTTATGCATATTCAAATGATATCTTTTCCTTAAAAACACCATAACTCCTATTTTCAAAACTACGATTCGCTTCTTTTAAAATCCGCTTGTATGGTTCGGGTGTGTTTGTTAGATTAGATACTTATACTTATAGTAGAGATAGAATGTTATGTAAACTCGACTTGATGTGAGATATAAATGCGACGAAAGAATATAAGACTGAGATAATGATATAATGATATGATGATATGTTGGTATACAGATGCGAGTCGATCGAGATGATTTATACCCTGCCGGTACCCTGATATGAGACTATTGCGGATGTGACCTGGGACATAGGGCATATATATATATATATATATATATATATATATATATATATATATATATAATGTTATGAATCATGGATGATAGGTCGTATCCTCATTTGTCGTATAGGATGATAGGATCCCTATTAGCTTAATGCCACCGTACGATGATTTTCCGTACGTGATGAGTTGACTTGATGATTGATCCTTACCCTTGACTAGAGGTTATCGTACGATGTATTATACCGTACGCGATGTTGTTTAGGCTGGATGTCGATTGATAGATTCACCGATTCGATTACGTTAGATACGTATACCCGTCAGCATTTGCATATGCTTTACCTTATGCTGCCTTCATGTTATTCGCATTGCATTACTTAGACATGTGATAGTACACCTGCACTATTATCGATGATGCGTATGTTACACATACACATTGTATACTCATATTTGTGCACATATACATTGATACATCCATATTTGCGCACATACACATTGTATACTCATATTGGTGCACATATACATTGATACATCCATATCTGCGCACATACACATTGTATATTCATATTGGTGCACATATACATTGATACATCCATATCTGCGGACATACGCATTGTATATTCATATTGGTGCACATATACATTGATACATCCATATTTGCGCGCATGCACATTTTATACTCATATTGGTGCACATATACATTGATACATCCATATCTGCGCACATACACATTGTATATTCATATTGGTGCACATATACATTGATACATCCATATTTGCGCATATACACATTGTATACTCATATTGGTGCACATATACATTGATACATCCATATTTGCGCACATACACATTGGATATCCATATTGGTGCACACATACATTGGTACATCTATACTTGCGCATATACATATTGTACCTATATAGATAACTGGTTTTATTGGGAAATTCGGAACCGCATGTTATATTTTAAAAACTGGAATCATTTTAAAAGAGCGATTTTCCCTTAATATGTCATATCACTTTTCCATGTTGCATGATACACGGATATGCTCGCATTTCTCTTATATGTCGCATACATCATGCTCTATTATCTTACGCATTGAGATATGCTGTTTTCATGAGATTTCTGGATTTGTGAACCGTGGATATTTCAAAAGAGATTATGTGTTGTTTTAAAAACCCGGTTTCTCTTGATATGATATTTCAGTGCATCCACCATGTGTTTTCTCAGTTCTGAGAGCGACATATGAAACCCGATTCGAGGAGGCGGACGAGGACGATTGCGGGTACATGGTGGACCCGGTATGGTACCCCGGGGCGAGAACGGATCGCTGTGCAGTAGACGGTGAGCCTAGCAGAGGGACTGCTACCTACCGGTGATAGTATTTGGGCTCGGCGGATATCCATAGGATACCGACCGGAGTCGAGAGATGATATGGGCCGATCCGGACTGACGGAGCCCGTGGGCCGATCCGGACTGACGGAGCCCGATATATGAGGATTTACGTGCCGATGCTAGGCACAGTTTTCATGAGGTTTTCGAGTGTCGATGCTAGGCACTCAGGTTCCATGATTTTGATGTGTCGTGAGGGACACCATTGATATATATATATCCTCATACTTTCATTCACACTCTTTTATGATATTTACGTGCATACAGACATTGATTATATGGTTGGACAAGATCCATAGGCATACATACATTGATTATATGGTTGGACGAGATCCACAAGCATACATACATTGATTATATGGGTGGATGAGATCCACATGCATACATGCATTGATTATTACTATTGGATGTTATCCACATGCATATAGGTATTGACTACCTTGTTGGCACATATACAGACCCGGTCACCCTAGATATCATAGTATTACTTTTATGATATAGTTGACCTAGGAGTCGTTATTTATTCGATTTCTACTTGTCAATATATTTCTATTCACGAGTTGGCAACTCACGCCCGTTGTGCTACAGTTCTTGCAGGTTGACCGCTTAGATCGGTAGCGGCATCGCTGGCACACAGCTTCATTTGGGTGTTTTGCAGTGGTAGGTGGGACATTTGTATCGTATCCACTCTTGTATTATATTTCATATTGTATCTAGTTAACTCCATCAATCAATCAAATTTAGTAAATTGTATAAGTAATGAGACTTAGTGGGATTGTGGTTGCGAGACTTAGAGCGAGGGGTTTTTCGCTACTTGTGGTATTTATGTCTTGCTTTTCCCTATCTTTTGTGGTGATCTTCGCCGTTGGGCGTCGTATACTGATATTTATTGTTTTTCTTGGTTGTGATCCGCCGTTTGGCGAAGAGCTAGCTCCCGCTTGGGGATGCCTTTATCATCATTATGTATATGTGGTTTTGGATCAAAAGATAGAAAGGAGATGCAGCCAATTTTTTTTAAGATGAAACATGTTTTCAAACTAGTAAATTTCACTTGCATCATTCATGTTTCTTTTCTATGCATTTAAGCACATTTGATTTCATTATATCTTTATTTCAAAAACTTCACCTCCTTTATTTTCTTAAAAAGGTTTATATTTCTGGGTTTCAGCTTACTTGAATTACGTTACGCCTTTAGACGTTGCGTGATTTAAGTGTGTTAGTTATATGTATGCCCTAGAGGCCATTACTGTATATACGTTGTATATAGTAGTGGATGCTTGGACATATATAGGGAGGACTTTCTTGCTCGACATGATAGTGTGCTATCTGGTTACTCTTTATCTTAACATGTACTCTGCTTGTCTCTTTGTCACATGTTGATAAAGCCCTTAGGATAAGTACTTGACTACCAGGACTATGATGCGGATCGTACTAGTGGGGACATTGTAGTCGCCAAGTACATCCTTCAAATGTTCCTAGTCGTGGGAGTACCTAGACAGGGCATCGATACTCCAGAGTAGACTAGCGTATGCGCTTCTTGACCCATATGATGGGCGATGGATGATCCCATATCCATTGGTGTTTGACATCAGAGAAGGTATACGGGTGCTCAGTGGAGACTGGGTACACTGGACGGACTCGCCGAGAACTCCCAGATGGTATTATACCTCACGTCAGATGGCAGTTCTCTGGTGACACTGTTACAGGTTAGTCTGTAGACCCGAGATCATCATAGAGTCTTGTGTGATTCCCACTGTGCTTTGATTTCCATCATACCACGTCCAAGTGGGCGTGCAAAAAGGTGGCTTTTGGGTACAGTCCCGAATCACATGGAGGCAATGAGCGATAGGAGTGGTTTCGTCTCTCCCGGTATAGGGAGTTGATGTTGCGCTGTGTTCAATTGGCTATAACTAGAAATCCCTGGCCAGGGTTGCTGAGATTTACTGGTAAGTGTTATCAGTAGTTTCTCGAACTGTTATAGACCTCATAACGACACGACTTATCAAGGTACTGGGGTCTGACGTTTACCACCCCTAGGCGAGATATGCGACATATCAAACGAAGAGACCGGACTGTATGGGAGTGTTACTGGTTGGATTCATGGGAGAATGTATAGGCTTTCTTGTTGATCTTCTGATTGCTCAATACCTGGGTGGCTGTTACGTTTAGCTGACCGCTTGCAGCTCGTGGGTGTTTGATATGATCATCACCTACTACCGGCGTATTGACGATTCTTTAGAGTCCTACACAGAGGTTTCCTGGCTCTGGCAAAACGGAGTAAGAGCACATATATGATATGTGCGGGACCGAGAACAATACGTGTATGTGATACCGTATTAGATTCTCATGATATGAGATATCGGCCGGGTATATGTGATATAGCCGGGTCATCGGATCAAGTGTTTATTCGATGAACAGATACAGATTATATTAGTCGGTTATTTGTGAAATAGCCGGATTATCGGATCAAGTGTTGATTCGATAATTTAATGTATAATTATATATTTGATATATTAAATTACATTAACTAATATAAGCTCACTTAAAGATTCTTTTTCTCACTCGGGTAATACATTGATATATATGTGATATATGTTAATTGTATTATTTTATTTTGTTACAAACTATATTATTTATGTGATATATAATATTGTAACAAGTTAAGGTTACAAATGCAACATGTTTTGTGGAGTTTAAACATGGTTAGGGTTTGGATTAGGGTTAAGCTTTCTTGAAGCTTCTAGAAGCTTTGTTTTTGTTTTTAAGCAAAGATATTTTGTAAAGATATTTTGTTGATATTTCTTAACCAAACCCAAACCCTTTACCATAGTAAATTCTCTACATGGGTTAAGTCTTCATTCTTAACCCATGGTTGCATTTCTAACCTCACATTTGATTTCATTGTTCATCACAAATTGATTTGCTTCTTCTTCTTCTTCCTTTTTGATGAAAAGCTTTCTAGCTTTTTCAAATGTGATGAAAATGGGTGAGATAAAGAAAACAAATGAGAGCTAAATTCCTACTTCATCATCCTCCTCTATTCTAGCCACTTAGATTAGGATGTTTGCTTTGCTAATACTTGATTAGTGAAGCAAAAGCTTGGGCTTGAGTTTCTTCAAAGTAGAACATCTTTGTTATTGAAGATCGGAAGCAAGATTGCATCTTTCTCTTCATGGAGCCTCTCTAGAGTCCGGGTACATGATGATTGCGCCGAAGGAACCTCAACACGGAGCTTATGAAGCGAAGGAATGGACTACAAAGGTTGTAATCCCAAACTCTTAGAAGTAAAGTTGTTTACTTGCTCTTTGTTTCGCCTAATCTCTAGTCTAAGATCTTGGTTAGGGTTGTTCGGCACATGAAAAATTTGATTTTGTCATGGTTGATGCCTTGTAGAACCTTGTGACAGTGCCTAGTAACCCTTCAGAGTGCTGGTCACGAGCTAATATTTCGGGTCGTGACATCATTCGAGGAGGCAAGAGCCTAGATTCCCTCACGGGGAATGACCACTTGAGTAAAAGTTTATGTTACTATAGATTACTCAGTTTTCTTCAAAACCACTAGTTTTTAAATGGCGGAGCCTAAACCACTATTTTTCAAAACTACTCGGTTCCTTCAACGATATCAAGTTCATTACGTTAATGTTTTTCTCGCTAAAAACCAGCCGTAGCCCTCCGTCATTGCTTACAAGTATTACTTACTATTCATGCTATGCATGTTGATGTCTGTCAAAGTATAGTGAATGGTAGCTAAGTAATCCTTATTTACTGCATAGAGATGCGATTATTTAGGACAGTCGCATGGTCATATTGACCTCTATCAAGGGCTTGAGTGGGTGGGACTAAATTAATTGTAACACTTTGAAATTTCTGTTTGATTGTTTGGTGATAATCGTAGCCGTGCATACTTAGACTTTTTTTTTGTGTAACTTGTTAACCCTTCTTATGCATGGTTGCAAACTCTTTTTCCCCACCATTTTGATCTTTTCTAAACCCTTTTCATAATTCAAAATACCATTAAACAAATGAGCATGGTGGTTAGGTAAACCTTGACTTTTGACCCTCTTTTTCTTCTCTCTTCTCTCTCTTTCCCTCATTCTGAGATCCCACAGAATTTCCAGCAGTAAAACTCCATTTTTCCTCCACTTTCTCTTCTCTTTTCATTCCCCTTTGATCCATACACTAAACCCTATACATATCGACCCATTTTCTTCACAAAAGCTTGGAAAAAGTGAGGTTTTTGAGGTGTTCAAAGGCAATTCTGCACACTTAAGGGAGAAGCTGAAACTTTTAGGGTTTTGCAAGGTTCTTGAAGGTATTAACTTTTATTAGCACCTCTTTTCCTTAGACTTGTTATATTCTCTAGTAAAAATCTCATTTTTGTGCATGTTTTGAGATATTAGAGGATATTCGTGAAGTATATGTTAGAGTGGGATTTTGTTGGCTTGGTTAACTCTTTTAAGTGTTTTTAGAGCTATTTTAAATCAAGAGTTCAATCAGTTTGCACTAAAATACCCTTTTGTACCAAATTAGTGTTTTATTGACATTTTAAGTGTGATTTTAGGATACTGTGGTCTGCTTTTACTGCTAGTGTTTTCTGGTGTAGTAAACAACTACAGAATGGTGTGCAGGGTTTTTGGGGTATGTGAGTGAGGTTCGAGCCCAGACCACCGGGGTTTGGCCGGCGACTTTCCCTGTTTGCCCGGCGACGCCGGCCTCCCCTCCTCTGTTTGTGCTGGGCTTTGTGAAGGATGTTTCTGTGGGTATTTTGCAGTGTTTGGTCTTGCTTAAATTTTGGGTTGACTTCCAGGTAAAAATCTGGGAGCTGTTTCCCTTAGGTTGGAGTGTATGTTTAGTGCGACTTGCATGCTTCTTTTGGTCTGGTGCGTGCTACGCATCGTAGCGCGTCGGGGTGGTTCTTGGTTCAGCACACACACACATTTTAGCGTATCGCGCACACGCGCGATTGGTTTGCGACACGGATTTCTAGCTGAACCGTATTGTCGCGTTTCTGTGATTTCAAGCTTACGTGTGATATATTGTATAATTATAGGTTCGCAGGCGAGTACAGCGGACGCCGCGCAGGAGGGGAAACAGGTTGTTGGCTATACCTAGTGGGAGGCTACGGTGAGTAGATTTCACATCTACGGGGATATCGCCCGCATGGCGTTCTACGTCAGGGCAGATAGGACCTTATAGTGTTCCTTATATATATATTGCCTGTTCATGGTTACTAGCTAGTGCATTGCATACCTACTACACACCTCACATTGATCATTGCATTGTAGCTCATTTATATGTGACATGACTTGATACTCATATTTGATACCTATATCACATTGATTCATTGCATTGTAGCTCATTTATATGTGACATGACTTGATACTCATATTTGATACCTATATCACATTGGATCATTGCATTGTAGCTCATTTATATGTGACATGACTTGATACTCATATTTGATACCTATATCACATTGGATCATTGCATTGTAGCTCATTTATATGTGACATGACTTGATACTCATATTTGATACCTATATCACATTGGATCATTGCATTGTAGCTCATTTATATGTGACATGACTTGATACTCATATTTGATACCTATATCACATTGGATCATTACATTGTAGCTCATTTATATGTGACATGACTTGATACTCATATTTGATACCTATATCACATTGGATCATTGCATTGCAGCTCATTTATGTATGACATGACTTGATATACATACTTGATGCACATATCACATCACAATTACTTATATTATTGGTTGAGATTTCATGTGATTTCTGGATTTGGGAACCGTGCCCTTTTCAAATAAGTAATCATTTAAAAACCCGGTTCCCTTAATATGATATTTTGGGGTGCTGCCCCGTGTTTTCTCGGTGCTAGAGACATGTACTGAGAGAGGGATGACCCGGAATGACGGATTCCCGATATATACTTTGAGAGAGGGCTGACCCAGAATGACGGATGCCCGATGGATTGATATAGGGCTGCCCCGGAATGATGGATGCCCGATGTATTGAGAGAGGGATGACCCGGAATGACGGATTCCCGATATATACTTTGAGAGAGGGCTGACCCGGACTGACGGATGCCCGATGGATTGATATAGGGCTGACCCGGAATGACGGATGCCCGATGTATTGAGAGAGGGATGACCCGGACTGACGGATTCCCGATATATATATATACTTTGAGAGAGGGCTGACCCGGACTGACGGATGCCCGATACAGGATGTTTTGCATGTCGATGCTAGACACGAGTATTTATGATATTTGGGTGCCGATGTTGGGCACTCGGGATTCTCAGAGATGTACAGGATTTGAGGGCCGAGGAGAGTGCCGGCGCATGAGCTATTTTTGGGAGATCTGGGTGCATTGAGAAGCCGATTGTATATGTTCCACGTTGACATTCCGTATAGATATTATATCGCCCCTGCTCAGCATTACCTTTGTACCTCATCCTGTAGATGCATTACCTGTTAGAGCATTTGTACCTCATCTGGTAGCACAGTACCCTATAGAGCACTTGCATGATTATTGCACATATTGCTCACCCCATATTGATATCATCTGTTGGCATATGATAGAGTAGTGTAGTACGTATATGCTCGCGATTACCTTTATATGTTATCTCTATTCACGAGTTGGCAACTCACCCCCGTTGTGCCACAGTGTTTGCAGGTTGCCCTTCGGAGTAGTCGCGGCAGGCTGCTTTGCATCTTTTGACACGGATACCCCCATAGCTGGTGTACTAGCTCTTTTGCTGATAGGTGGGTTTTGTGCGGTATCTGTTTATCTTTCAGTATGTACATTGTTGTATCTAGTATTCTCCATCTACCATGTATGTATTTGACTTAGAAACAGTGTGAGGACGATGTTGTATTATATTTGTGTTCTGGTGTCGAGCTCGTTGTGAGCCGGCTGTTCTTGCAGTTTATTCTATCTGTGTTGTTCCCACTTGTGGATCTTGATCTTCGCTACGGCGTCGTATATTACTATCTTGCGCTTGTTTACTTAGATTTCTTATCATGTTCGTAAGTGTTTCCATTTAAAACTTCTAACACTCTATACTTTCACTGGTTTGATTTCTGGGTTTTTCGGTTCACTTAGCTGCGTTACGCCTGTAGACGTTGCATGGTTAAGTTGCCGGTCACGGGCCAAACTTCGGGTCGTGACAAAGTTGGTATCAGAGCGTAGGTTTTACCTTTCGGAGTGTAGGATGACCCTGGTATGATGGAGTAGGTAGCTGCGGCAGGGTAGCGTGGCGTGTGTATGTTCCGCGGCATACTCACGACACGGTACTTCGCCTACGCGACCTTAGGACTTGTTGATTTAAATTCCTCCTTGAGTATATACATTCTTGCGATTCGATTTCCGTATCCTTATCGAATCCTGTTGTTTCTGATAGCCAATATGCCGCCAAGGACTACGAGGGCACAGAGAGCGGCCGCGAGGGCCGAGGTTCGAGTTGATTCATCTGAGACAAGGACTAATTCGAGTAGTACTCCTGTTGCACCAGGACAGATTGTTTCCCCTACGGCAGCTCAGGTCGCTAGACTAGTGGTAGAGATGCAGGGCCTATGCCAGGCGATGAGCTCATTGGTAGAGGTCGTTCGAGCGCAGCGACAGATGGTCGCCACCCCTGTTACCCAGTTGTTCCTTGCGATCATCATGCAGTATTCCGTTCCCTACATAGCACCGGTGGGGGCAGCTCCCGTGTACGAGACACGTCTTCCAGAGGCCGTGAGAATTCCGGAACAGTTGAGGAATCATACTGGTATACCAGCCCAGAGCAGAGGCTTAGGACGAAGACAGTCGTTTGGCTTCCATCCCCAGGCAGGACAGCATTCAGTGCGTAGGTGTTTACGATGCGGAAGCCTTCAACACCTCATCAGGCAGTGCTCCTTCACAGCACGTCAGGGTCGTGCTCGGAGACGTCGTGGACGCGGAGGGTTTGCGCAGAGGGGTCAGGCTAGTAGAGGAGGAGTTCGGTCAGTCGCAAATGAAGGACAGGCACAAGTTTTCGCTTCGACTCATTGGGACGCGCGAGTATCCGATGCTGTGGTTTCAGGTACTCTTTTGGTTTGTCCTTTGTTGTACACGTATTGTTTGATCCGGATCCTTGTGCTCATATGTTTCCACGTACCCGTATGTATCCACACCTTGTGCCGAGTTTGAGTAGAGAGTCCGGTTTGCTTGGTCAACCGCTAGTTGTGACTACTCCTGCGGGAGAGTCGTTTTTTGCTAGGCACGCGTTCCGATCCTGTACCGTCCGTATCGGCAAGAGAGAGTTGCCGGTCGATTCGATCCTTCATGAGATGCTGGACTTCGACGTTCTTTTGGGCATGGATTGGTTAGCCACGTGCTATGCTTCTGTTGACTGCCGCGAGAAGACAGTTCGATTTTGTTTTCCCGGCAAGCCGGTTGTTGTTGTGTTGGGGGACCGTAGTGCCACCCCTCACAGTGTGATTCCTTCGGTTCGCGCTGGACAGCTTTTGCGGAAGGGATGTCAGGGATTTCTCGCATATGTTTGCGATACTAGGGCTATAGAGGTTCTTTTGGATCAGGTTCCGGTTGGTAGCAAGTTCCCTGATGTGTTCCCTGACGAGCTTCCTGGGCGACCGCCCGAGCGTGATAATTCTTTCTGCATTGATTTGGTTCCTGGCGCGGGGCCTATTTCTGTGCCGCCTCATCGGATGGCCCCGGCGGAACTTAGAGAGTTGAAGGGTCAGTTGCAGGATACTTTTCGAGGATCGATTTACGATCAGGCTATCATCAGCTGCGGGTTCGACAGGAGGACATTCCCCGGACAGCCTTCCGTACACGTTACGGCCATTATGAGTTTTTGGTGATGTCGTTCGGACTCACCAACGCGCCAACAGCATTTATGGATTTGGTGAACCGTATTCCGGCCGTATCTTGATCTGTTCACTATGGTGGTAATTAGTGATCGTACGTGTTATATTATAGGTGTTTATAGGATTTCTCACGTATTGCTACACCGTTGACCGGGTTGACCCGGAAGGGAGTTCCCTTCGATTGGGCGGAGGAGTGCGAGCACAGTTTCCAGCAGTTACGGACTCAGCTGACGACGACACCGGTGTTATCTTTACCTTCCGGATCGGGCGGATTTGTGGTCTTTTGTGATGCTTCTCGAGTGGGGCTGGGATGCGTTTGATGCAGCACGACAGAGTGATCGCGTATGCTTCGCGACAATTGAAGAGACATGAACAAAAATTACCCCACTCATGATTTGGAGATGGCAGCAGTGGTCTTCGCACTTAAGATCTGGCGACATTACCTATACGGCGAGTCGTGCCAGATATTCATGGATCACAAGAGTCTGAAATACATATTCCAGCAGCGGGACCTGAACCTTCGGCAGCGTCGATGGATGGAGTTAGTAAAGGATTACGACTGCGAGATCTTATATCACCCGGGCAAGGCAAATGTGGTGGCGGATGCTTTGAGCAGGAGGCCCGGGAGTAGTCTATCTTGTTTGAGCGCAGTACAGAGGCAGCCGTCGGCAAATTGGCAGATCTTATGCGACAGCCGGGTACAGTTCGAGTTTACGCCGATCGGGGGACAGATTGCGCATGTTCGTGCATGCCCACAGTTGCTTGACCTATATAAGAGGCACAGCACAGTGTTGACCGCTATTCGGAGATCGGAACACAGATGGGACATGGCAGATTTTCCGAGTTCGTGATCGATGATCAGGGGATACTACGATTTGGAGCTAGACGGTGCATACCAGATGCTGAGAGATTGCGGTGCGAGATTCTTGAGGAGGCACATCGATCGGTATATAGTGTTCATCCCAGTTCCACCAAGATGTACCATGACTTGAGAGGTGTTTACTGGTGGGACGGTATGAAGAGGGACATTGCAGATTTTGTATCGAGATACCTGACTTGTCAGCAAGTCAGGGCTGAGCGTCAGAGGCCAGCGGGAGAGCTACAGCCGTTACCCATTCCGGAGTGGAAATGGGAACAAATATCTATGGATTTCATTGTGAGTCTACCCAGGACTAGTCGAGGGTATGACTCCATCTGGGCGATCATGGATCGTTTGACGGGTGCGGCTCACTTCCTACCGGTGAAGACGACTTTCGGATTTGCCCAGTATGCCCAGATTTACATTGATCAGATCATACGACTGCACGGAGTTCCGACATGCATTGTGTCCGACAGAGGCACCCAGTTTACTAGTAGACTATGGCAGAGGCTTCAGGAGGCTTTGGGCACTCGCTTGAGTTTCAGCACGGCTTTTCATCCGCAGACCGACGGACAGTCAGAGCGGACCATCCAGACTCTCGAGGACATGCTCAGAGCTTGTGTATTAGATTTCGGAGGTAACTGGGATCATCATTTGCCCTTAGTAGAGTTCTCCTACAATAACAGCTACCAGGAGACTATTCAGATGACACCATTTGAGGCTCTTTATGGGAGGAGATGCAGGTCACCTACCTGTTGGACAGAGCTCAGTGAGAGTAGTATCTTAGGGCTACAGATCGTTGAGGAGACGACCGCGAAGATCCAGTTGATTCGCGATAGGATGAGAGCAGCGCAGAGTAGGCAGAGAGCTTATGCAGACCGTCGACGACGAAGACTTGAGTTTTCTGTTGGTGATCATGTTTTCTTGAGGGTTCCCCAATGAAAGGTGTGATGAGGTTTGGGAAGAAGGGGAAGCTCAGTCCCAGATATGTGGGCCCCTTCGAGATCCTCGAGCGTGTTGGTGCAGTGGCTTACCATTTAGCCCTTCCGCCCAGCTTTCCAGATGTGCATTCCGTATTCCATGTCTCGATGCTCCGCAGATATCTTCATGATCCTTCGCATGCGATTCAGCACCCGACGATCCAGCTTGAGCGTGACCTTTCCTATGCAGAGCAGCCAGTGATGATCTTGGATCGACAATTGAAGAAATTGAGATCGAAGGACATTCCGTCTGTTAAGGTACTTTGGCGTGGCCAGAACCGTGAGGAGGTCACTTGGGAGACCGAAAGCGAGATGATGAAGACGTATCCCCATCTTTTTCAAGGTGCGTGTGGTTAGAATTTTAAATTTGGGGACCGAATTTCTTTAAGGGGGGTAGATTGTAACACTTTGAAATTTCTGTTTGATTGTTTTGTGATAATCGTAGCCGTGCATACTTAGACTTTTTTTTTGTGTAACTTGTTAACCCTTCTTATGCATGGTTGCAAACTCTTTTTCCCCGCCATTTTGATCTTTTCTAAACCCTTTTCATAATTCAAAATACCATTAAACAAATGAGCATGGTGGTTAGGTAAACCTTGACTTTTGACCCTCTTTTTCTTCTCTCTTCTCTCTCTTTCCCTCATTCTGAGATCCCACAGAATTTCCAGCAGCAAAACTCCATTTTTCCTCCACTTTCTCTTCTCTTTTCATTCCCCTTTGATCCATACACTAAACCCTATACATATCGACCCATTTTCTTCACAAAAGCTTGGAAAAAGTGAGGTTTTTGAGGTGTTCAAAGGCAATTCTGCACACTTAAGGGAGAAGCTGAAACTTTTGGGGTTTTGCAAGGTTCTTGAAGGTATTAACTTTTATTAGCACCTCTTTTCCTTAGACTTGTTATATTCTCTAGTAAAAATCTCATTTTTGTGCATGTTTTGAGATATTAGAGGATATTCGTGAAGTATATGTTAGAGTGGGATTTTGTTGGCTTGGTTAACTCTTTTAAGTGTTTTTAGAGCTATTTTAAATCAAGAGTTCAATCAGTTTGCACAAAAATACCCTTTTGTACCAAATTAGTGTTTTATTGACATTTTAAGTGTGATTTTAGGATACTGTGGTCTGCTTTTACTGCTAGTGTTTTCTGGTGTAGTAAACAACTACAGAATGGTGTGCAGGGTTTTTGGGGTATGTGAGTGAGGTTCGAGCCCAGACCACCGGGGTTTGGCCGGCAACTTTCCCTGTTTGCCCGGCGACGCCGTCCTCCCCTCCTCTGTTTGTGTTGGGTTTTGTGAAGGATGTTTCTGTGGGTATTTTGCAGTGTTTGGTCTTGCTTAAATTTTGGGTTGACTTCCAGGTAAAAATCTGGGAGCTGTTTCCCTTAGGTTGGAGTGTG
Organism: Agapanthus africanus; assembly: GCA_030015575.1. Lineage (NCBI taxonomy): Eukaryota > Viridiplantae > Streptophyta > Magnoliopsida > Asparagales > Amaryllidaceae > Agapanthus > Agapanthus africanus. The sequence continues at coordinate 139,053,897 of JASDDO010000012.1, forward strand.
TGTTTAGTGCGACTTGCATGCTTCTTTTGGTCTGGTGCGTGCTACGCATCGTAGCGCGTCGGGGTGGTTCTTGGTTCAGCACACACACACATTTTAGCGTATCGCGCACACGCGCGATTGGTTTGCGATACGGATTTCTAGCTGAACCGTATTGTCGCGTTTCTGTGATTTCAAGCTTACGTGTGATATATTGTATAATTATAGGTTCGCAGGAGAGTACAGCGGACGCCGCGCAGGAGGGGAAACAGGTTGTTGGCTATACCTAGTGGGAGGCTACGGTGAGTAGATTTCACATCTACGGGGATATCGCCCGCATGGCGTTCTACGTCAGGGCAGATAGGACCTTATAGTGTTCCTTATACATATATTGCATGTTCATGGTTACTAGCTAGTGCATTGCATACCTATTACACACCTCACATTGATCATTGCATTGTAGCTCATTTATATGTGACATGACTTGATACTCATATTTGATACCTATATCACATTGATTCATTACATTGTAGCTCATTTATATGTGACATGACTTGATACTCATATTTGATACCTATATCACATTGGATCATTGCATTGTAGCTCATTTATATGTGACATGACTTGATACTCATATTTGATACCTATATCACATTGGATCATTGCATTGTAGCTCATTTATATGTGTCATGACTTGATACTCATATTTGATACCTATATCACATTGGATCATTGCATTGTAGCTCATTTATATGTGACATGACTTGATACTCATATTTGATACCTATATCACATTGGATCATTGCATTGTAGCTCATTTATATGTGACATGACTTGATACTCATATTTGATACCTATATCACATTGGATCATTGCATTGCAGCTCATTTATGTATGACATGACTTGATATACATACTTGATGCACATATCACATCACAATTACTTATATTATTGGTTGAGATTTCATGTGATTTCTGGATTTGGGAACCGTGCCCTTTTCAAATAAGTAATCATTTAAAAACCCGGTTCCCTTGATATGATATTTTGGGGCGCCGCCCCGTGTTTTCTCGGTGCTTGAGACATGTACTGAGAGAGGGATGACCCGGAATGACGGATTCCCGATATATACTTTGAGAGAGGGCTGACCCGGAATGACGGATGCCCGATGGATTGATATAGGGCTGACCCGGAATGACGGATGCCCGATGTATTGAGAGAGGGATGACCCGGAATGATGGATTCCCGATACATACTTTGAGAGAGGGCTGACCCGGACTGACGGATGCCCGATGGATTGATATAGGGCTGACCCGGAATGACGGATGCCCGATGTATTGAGAGAGGGATGACCCGGACTGACGGATTCCCGATATATATATACTTTGAGAGAGGGCTGACCCGGACTGACGGATGCCCGATACAGGATGTTTTGCGTGTCGATGCTAGACACGAGTATTTATGATATTTGGGTGCCGATGTTGGGCACTCGGGATTCTCAGAGATGTACAGGATTTGAGGGCCGAGGAGAGTGCCGGCGCATGAGCTATCTTTGGGAGATCTGGGTGCATTGAGAAGCCGATTGTATATGTTCCATGTTGACATTCCGTATAGATATTATATCACCCCTGCTCAGCATTACCTTTGTACCTCATCCTATAGATGCATTACATGTTAGAGCATTTGTACCTCAACTGGTAGCACAGTACCCTATAGAGCACTTGCATGATTATTGCACATATTGCTCACCCCATATTGATATCATCTGTTGGCATATGATAGAGTAGTGTAGTACGTATATGCTCGCGATTACCTTTATATGTTATCTCTATTCACGAGTTGGCAACTCACCCCCGTTGTGCCACAGTGTTTGCAGGTTGCCCTTCGGAGTAGTCGCGGCAGGCTGCTTTGCATCTTTTGACACGGATACCCCCATAGCTGGTGTACTAGCTCTTTTGCTGATACGTGGGTTTTGTGCGGTATCTGTTTATCTTTCAGTATGTACATTGTTGTATCTAGTATTCTCCATCTACCATATATGTATTTGACTTAGAAACAGTGTGAGGATGATGTTGTATTATATTTGTGTTCTGGTGTCGAGCTCGTTGTGAGCCGGCTGTTCTTGCAGTTTATTCTATCTGTGTTGTTCCCACTTGTGGATCTTGATCTTCTCTACGGCGTCGTATATTACTATCTTGCGCTTGTTTACTTAGATTTCTTATCATGTTCGTAAGTGTTTCCATTTAAAACTTCTAACACTCTATACTTTCACTGGTTTGATTTCTGGGTTTTTCGGTTCACTTAACTGCGTTACGCCTGTAGACGTTGTGTGGTTAAGTTGCCGGTCACGGGCCAAACTTCGGGTCGTGACATTAATTCAGGACAATTGTTCATATCAGTTTTTTACATTATTATATTCCCCATTCTTAATCATATTGCAAATAAATAGGTGCTTTTGATCCATGTCTGCTAAATAGTTGCAGGTTACAGGTTCTCGGAACAATACAGTGAAAATGGTGAAAACGCTACAAATGTGAGACTACGACCAACAAATAGATGAATCTGCAAGATGCCGCCTACCAGTTTGTGGAACAAACGAAAATCAGCAAACAATTCAATATACAAAGTACAAGGGCAGAACAAGATTCAAGATTTCAACGCGAAGCTAACAGTAAAAGTCCACAAATTCTGCACTGTTGGAAATCTGGAAAAAAGTAGAAAAGATTCTGAGGAACCAAGTGAAGAAAACAGATAGAAAAAGCAACTTAAAGCATCACAGAAGAAATGAGCCCCAGATCCCATCAAACGGCCGCGGATCCACGGCTGTGCAGAGCACGTGCCGGTGCATGTCGGTGGGAGTCGGTGCATTGACCCGGTTTTCTTAGGGTAGTCTTGTAATTTCAGATGTGGATTAGATGTAAACCCTAGGGTTTCTCCTATCTATAAATAGGAAAGCCTACAGCCTCTTTTGGGGCATACCTCTTTTTAATTCTAGATTAAATTTTAATTCCCTTGTAATCGTCAAGAGTGCATCAATAAAAGTAAGTTTCTTATTTTGAATTTTTCTTATTTGCAATTTAATTTCTGCAATTTTCGTATCTGTGTTTTATTATTCGCGGGTTAATTAGGTAATTAAAAAGAAAATTAAAAAAAATGAACTCCATTGTTAATACCCTAATGAGTAAGTAGTTCCTCACTTGTTAGGGTTAGGATTGGGTAGGTTTTGTTGGGTTTACCTAGCACCTCATGTTGGGTTTGGAAGCATCACATGTACCAAAGATTAAAATTTTAGGGTGCTAAGTAAGCATACAAAGAATCATTCCTAGAAAAATTAGGGTTTCATAAACTACACTTCAACACAAGTAGATTAAGCTAGGGTTTTGAGAGTACAACCTTTGTAGATCCCTACGCTAGACTCCTCGGCTACTTGGGGTTTGGAAAAAGTCCGCTTGAACTCCTCTAGGTCCACGATGATCCACCCGGAGTCCGCTTTGTCCAAGCTTGCAACTTCACTTTATCAAGAGAATGAAATGAAGCTAACACTATAAACAAGTGGGCAGGACTTCTATAGAATGGTGTTGTGGTGGCTTTTCTCACTTCAAAAACCTAACTTGATGAGTATTTTGCTCACTATAAAAAACTAGAGAGCAAAAGAAGAAGAAGGAAGAAGATGATGGCTTTTTGAACAAGAGAGAAAAAATTAACCCTTGAAAAGAAAATGAAAATATATGTATATATATTTATCACTTCTCATCTCAAACCATGGTTAAATCATATGGATATTATTTCACTTGAGTTAAAACATAAAAGAAAAGATTAACTCATGGTTAGAAGGTAGGTGAGCATGGTTAGGTCAAGAAGAGTGTAGAACTCATCCATGAATTATCCTTTTCTTTTTCCTTTGTTTAAAAACAAATGAAATAATAACACATATAAATAAAATCATGGTGTGAGTCTAATATTGCCATCATTTTCCATGTATATGCAACCATGATGGATGATGCATGTATGTATGTGTGCATGCACATCCATATGTGCATGAATCTAGAAAGAATGCATACATGCATGCATACATCCAAAAATACAAGAAAGGATTTCTAGTGAGAATCTAATGGTTAAATGATAAATCAACACTTGATTTATGAATTCGGCCATATCGCATATGACCCTAACCAAAAGCAAGCCGCCCGATTAATATACGGTATCTCATACTCGCATCTTAACCGGGCCCATGCGCATATCGCATACGCGCTCCACAACGTTTCGCCTGGACTAGGTAACTCCTTTGTGGGACTCTAAGACTCGTCAATACGCCGGCAGTGGGTGATGATCATATCAAGCACCCCCAAGCCGCAAGCGGTCAGCTAAACGTAACGGCCACCCGGGTATTGAGGGATCAGAAGAAAACAAGCGAACCTGCTACAACTCCCGTCGAGCCAACCGGCAACACTACCCGTGCAGTCCAGTCTCCTCGTCTGATATGTCGCATATTAAGTCTAGGGGTGGTAAACGTCAGACCCCAATAACCGATAAGTCATGCCGATGTGAGGCTTATAACGGGTCGAGAAACTACTGGTAACACTTACCAGTAAATCTCTAATCATCCCTGGCCAGGGACTTCCCTGTTACGGCGAATCGAGCACAGCGCAACATCAACCCCCAATACCGGGAGAGACGAAACCCCTCCTATCGCTCATTGCCTCCATATGACTCGGGACTGTACCCAAAAACCACCGTTTTGCACGCCCTCATAGACGTGGTAAGGTGGAAATCAAAGCACAGTGGGAATCACACAAGACTCTATGACAATCTCGGGTCTACAGACTAACCTGCACAAGTGTCACCTGAGAACTGCCATCTGACGTGAGGTATAATACCATCTGGGAGTTCTCGGCGAGTCCGTCCAGTGTACCCAGTCTCCACTGAGCACCCGTATACCATCTCTAATGTCAAACACCAATGGATATGGGATCATCCATCGCCCATCTCATGGGTCGAGAAGAGTATACGCTAGTCTACACTGGTATATCGATGCCCCGTCTCGATACACCCACGACTAGGGACCTTGAAGGATGTACTTATGGACTACCATGTCCCCACTATTATGATCTGCATCATAGTCCAGGTAGTCAAGTACACATCCTAAGGGCTTTACCAACATGTAACTATAAGACAATATAAAGAGACAAGTATACATGTTAAGATAAAGAGCAACCTGATAGCATACTATCATATCGAGCAAGAAAGTCATCTCTATATATGTCCAAGCATCCAATATAATATACATCATCTGTACAATACTGGCCTCTAGGGCATACATACAACTAACAATCTCCCACTTGCACTAGGGCCAGCTGCTGTAGTATCGCATACCGAGCATCCCGAAGAGTCTCTCAAACTGTATCTGGGGAATGGCCTTCGTGAGTGGATCCGCTGTGTTATTCTTCGTGTCAACTCTCCTGACCTCGATCTCCCAGCAATCAACTATCTCCCGGATCAGGTGATACCGCCTTAGAATATGCCTAGATCGCTGATGGGACCAGGGTTCCTTGGCCAAAGCCACCGCTCCATTGTTATCGCAATACAAAGGTATTGGATTCTCAATGGATGGAACCACTCCAAGTTCAGTAATGAACTTCTTGATCCAGACAGCCTCTTTGGCAGCATCGTTGGCAGTGATGTATTTTCCATCGTTGAGTCTGCTACGGTTTCCTGCTTGGAACTCTTCCAGCTAACCGCCCCTCCGTAAAGGGTAAAGACAAATCCCGACTGCGACTTAGAGTCGTCCTTATCACTCTGGAAGCTCGAATCGGTAAAGGACTTCACTAGGAGTTCTCCGTTACCATACACCAAGAGCATCTCTTTAGTCATTCGTAAGTACTTGAGAATGCTCTTCACAGCTGTCCAGTGACTCTCTCCAGGATCAGCTTGATACCTGCTCACTACACTTAGTGAGTATGCTACATCGGGTCTGGTACATAGCATCGCGTACATGATAGAGCCTACAGCCGAAGCATAAGGTATCCCTTGCATGCGAGCTCTCTCCAAATCAGTCTTAGGAAACATCTCTTTTGAGAGAGTGACTCCAGAGATCGTGGGTAAGTTCCCACGCTTGGATGCTTCCATACTAAACCTCTTTAGTATGGTGTCAATGTACCTGGATTGGGACAATCCCAATATCCATTTGGATCTATCTCTATAGATCCTAATTCCCAATATGCAGGAGGCATCACCAAGATCTTTCATTGAGAATCTTTGTGATAAGAAGAGCTTGACCGATTGCAGCATAGGAATGTCATTTCCTATCAAGAGTATGTCGTCCACGTACAATACGAGGAAGACAACCTTACTCTCTGCTACCTTCTTGTAGATACAAGGTTCATCTACGTTTTTGACGAAATCAAACTCTTTGATAACGACGTCAAAGCAGATGTTCCAACTCCGTGACGCTTGCTTTAATCCATAAATGGATTTAATCAGCTTGCACACCTTCCCGCTGCTCCCACTATCTACGAAGCCCTCTGGCTGAGTCATGTACACGCACTCTTCTAAATCACCGTTTAGAAAGGCGGTCTTAACATCCATTTGCCAGATTTCGTAATCATGATATGCAGCGATGGCAAGCATGATCCGGATGGATTTAAGCATAGCCACTGGAGAAAATGTCTCGTCATAGTCCACACCTGGTCTTTGACGAAAACCCTTTGCAACAAGTCTAGCTTTGAAAGTCTCCACTTTCCCATCTACACCAAGTTTTTTCTTGAAGATCCACTTGCTCCCAATGGGTTTTACCCCTTCAGGAGCAACTTCCAAAGTCCATACTTTGTTGGTGTACATGGATTCCATCTTGGACCGCATAGCATCCATCCATTTCACTGAGTCCCCACTCGTGATGGCCTGCTCGAAGCTAGTTGGGTCATCATCCTCCATGATGCAGTCCTCACTCCCACCATCCATGAGAAAACCGTAGTATCTCTCAGATGGGTGAGAAACCCTACTTGATCGGCGGAGAGGTCGAGGTTCGTTGGGAACTACCGAATCCTCCGGTTCAACCAAATCTTCTGTCGTAGTCTGTATTGCTGGAACCTCTTCCAGTTCTACCTCATTGCCACTAATCTCTTTTTCAAGAAATTCCTTTTCTAAAAAGGTGGCATGTCGAGAAACAAACACCTTTTGTTCCTCGGTGTGGTAGAAGATATACCCGCGCGAATGTTTGGGATATCCAATAAACTTACACAGAATGGACCTAGCCGCGAGTTTGTCCAGAATCTGTGTTTTTACATATGCCGGACAACCCCATATCTTAACATAATTAAGACATGGTCTCTTACCTTTCCATATCTCATATGGAGTGGTTGGGACGGATTTGGTGGGAACCAAATTCAATAGGTCTGCAGCTGTTTCCAGTGCATACCCCCAGAAGGAAATAGGTAACTCAGCTGTGCTCATCATAGAGCGCACCATATCTAATACGGTGCGGTTCCTCCGTTCCGATACACCATTGTGATGTGGTGTATATGGAGGAGTCAGCTGAGACAGAATCCCATTTTCTTTTAGGAAGTCCAGGAATTCATTGCTCAAGTATTCACCTCCTCGATCAGATCGAAGGATTTTAATACTTTTTTCGGTTTGGTTCTCGACTTCTTGTTTATATTCTCTAAATTTCTCAAAAGCTTCTGATTTGTGTTTCATCAGGAACACATATCCGAATCTAGAGAGATCGTCAGTGAATGTAATGAAGTACGCAGAACCATTCCTGGCATGTGTAGACATTGGACCGCATACATCACTATGCACCAGTCCCAAGAGTTCCGTAACTCTTTCTCCGTGTCCCGTAAACGGAGTTTTGGTCATCTTGCCTTTGAGACATGACTTGCAAGTGTCATAAGATGAAAATTCAAACGGATTCAAATATCCATCCTTATGCAACTTAGCTAGTCGTGTCGCATTGATGTGACCCAGTCTACAATGCCACAAAAAGAATTCGTTCAGTTCTGAACTCTTCCTCTTGTGTGTGTTTGTTATGCTCAGAACTGTTGATTGATTTAGAACATAAATGCTATTGCACAACGTGCCTGATCCAACCAACTTTTGGTTAAGGAAAATGTTCATAACATTATCCTGTAATACAAAATTATATCCCTCTTTACTCAACAAAGAAACCGATATAATGTTGCATATCAGGTTCGGCATGTAATAGCATTCATTCAGAATCAATGTATTACCAGTTGGCAATACAAGGTGATATTCCCAGACGGTTTTAGCTGCAACAATTGCACCATTTCCAACCCTTATGTCTTTATCACCTTCTCCAAGTTCTCTACCTTTCTTAAGCCCATGTAACTGATTACATATATGGGATCCTGACCCGGTATCTAATACCCAGGACGTAGGGCAAATGGAGAAACAGTTCTCTGTAACGAACACACCCGAAGAAAATGCATCATCATGCACTTTCTTCATTCGGGTGGCATGGGAATCCTGGTATTCCCCTATGTCCTGTTCAATCCTATAACTCTTATAAGAAAGAACGAAACCAACGTTCCCCAGCACAGTATAACATGCGGGTTCAGTCAATACATCCATATTATTATCTTGATTAAGGCATGACATGGTCGCTACCTGGAGAGAGAGAGAAGAAAACACTTTAGCGTATGCTCTTGCAAGATCAGATTGGTTATTATCTTATCTAATCAGGATGGCTCCCACTGTTTTTTATCAAATCTTCCTTCAAACCTTAAAAGGAAATACTAGCCGGGATTAATTACACCCTACAACTTCGCCGATCTTTCAGCCAGGCCAGTGTCGGTACTTTGAGGGAGGTTCCCCATGCTTTCGCACGGACCTAATTAAAGTAAACCTCGTTTTCCCAGAGGTATAACCCCGTTGACACCTTTCTAGACACCTACTTGATCGGCTAATTGTCCTGTGTAAAACTCTCCCGGGAGTAACAATTACTCGCAGTAGGTATCGGGATCCAACTATCTCATAGAAAGTATGCAATCTCATTGCAAATTTTAACACTTGAAATTCCCGATAATATTTTGCCCCTAGCGTCCCATGACCTTGACGCAGGCCAACAAACCATAGTGCGCTAGTCAAGTTCAACCCGTCATTTCTTGATTGAATTAAACCCACCCGTACGACCCTTGACGCAGGCCAACAAAGTCGCACGACTACCCTAATCCAATCTGCATCATATGCACAAACAGATAAATACTAGTTAGCTACCGCACACTACGCCTTGACGCAGGCCAACAAACGTAGCGCAAATACTAAGTAGGACTTATCTGAAATGACGGAGGGCTACGACAGGTTTTTCTGAAAACCTATTGCGTAATGAACTTGATATCATTGTAGAATCGAGTGAATTTTGAATTGGAGTGGTTTTGAGGCTTTCATTAGTTTTGCTAAAGAGGTCACTCCCGGTGAAGGGATCTCGGCTCTTTCCTCATGGAATAAGGTGCAGGATATATCATATACATCACTATGCAAAGAAAAACTCCAAAAGCAGTCAAAAGTCAAACCGAGTGTTGTGGCATCTGCCATTTTTGCTAAAGAGGTCACTCCCGGTGAAGGGATCTCGGCTCTTTCCTCATCGAATAAGGTGCAAGGTATATCATATGTACCGCTATACAAAGCAAAACTGTAACTACCTTTTTTTTATTAAAATTTGATTCTACAACATCTTTTAGTTTTCTTTTCTTTCATTAATCACATTAATGAAGTCCCATCATTTAAGTCACCTAAACATCACAGATAAATACGACGTACACTTATGCCATCCGCATTCGCCTCGATGTCCCCTCGTGCACCGTTAGGTTAGGTAACTAACGACAGAGCAGGGCAGGGCTAGTGCAGGTGTAAAACATAAGTAACGTCTATATAATATATCATATATACTATATACTGTATCCATCAGAACATATCAAATGATCACATCACAGATATCGCAGCAGAAACATAGATATAATGTGGAATATACTAGAATGTCCGTATTTAGTATTTAGCCAACAATAGAAAATACGGATTCCACAGTCACGATGAATAGCCAAGCCCACACCCTAGACCCCTACGAGAGCGGCAAGCGGCCCTACCAATTCTGGAGTTTAGGAGACCCGGTCTTGACTCCTCGAGATGGCCTCCCACTGAACCCCAGAACCCGATCACTTGTGCTCCCCTCCTTGGGTCCATACTAATGCAGAAAAGTAAATAATATACAACACTGGTAACATCAACCTCAACCCGGAAGTGCCCCAAATAAAAGAATATTACAATACATTTGAATTTTACATGAATGAAAAATAAAACTCTCATCTCACATAAAACCCCCCGTCTATTCGATCGCGACAATCCTGCACATCATATCTCAGCAACACATAATATCATATATCATCAACGTAAGTAAGTATGCGTACCCCGATTGTCGTTGATGTATAGCAACGAAACCAGCGATATCGAACATACTACACTTACGGTCACAGAAAAGAAAGTGTAAAACTACAATATCTGGAATCCACATTCTCTTTAGACATCGTAAATGCGAAATATTACATATTTCGTATTTCATACTAGCAATATGAATTCCACACATTGCATCACATTCTAGATAAATAGACGGTATTAAAGTTTTCGAACGAATGATCAAATACCCAAAATTCCCTAAAGCTCAACACTTGAGCGGAGTTCAAAAACCCGGAGTGTAACACAGTAGTAGCGGTCCAGCCATAGAAGGGTCAAGCCAACGCTTCACATCACGTCGTACTGCCCCAAACCCTAAGGTTCAAAAGGCAGTTCAAGACGGTCACATAATCGAGTTAAGGTTTGTTGTCTTCTAGAGGGTCCACCACAAAACTTGCACATATATCCGAAAGATTTAAACCCCATGAAAAAGTAAGTAAATGATACTCGTTCGAACAATTCAATACTTTCTAATTATCCGGAAAAACATGAAGTTAAAATTCCGATCGAATCATTAAACTCAAAACAATCTCCAGAACAAATAACACTAAGACCAGATTAAAAATACCTAAAAATATCACCAAGCAATTATAAGTATTACTGTGCAAAAAGTATGCGCTGACCCATCTGTACGGCCGCGGAACCGCGGCCCAAGCAAGCTTTGGCCGCGTTTCCGCGGCGAAAATAACTGTTCACTGCATCGTATTTTCCAGATTGTCTTAGATTTCCCTGCTGATATTTTTACATATTTTTAATACTGAAAAATCACTGTTTTGAAAAAATGTCCAGAGAGTGTCCCAAAAAGCCGTATTTTGTTTCGATTGGGGTTTTAACTTCGCTAAAGTGTCGCCTAATGTTCTAGGTCGGCTCTGATACCAATGTTGGGTTTACCTAGCACCTCATGAAGGGTTTGGAAGTATCACATGTACCAAAGATTAAAATTTTAGGGTGCTAAGTAAGCATACAAAGAATTATTCCTAGAAAAATTAGGGTTTCATAAACTACAATTCAACACAAGTAGATTAAGCTAGGGTTTTGAGAGTACAACCTTTGTAGCTCCCTACACTAGACTCCTCGGCTACTTAGGATTTGGAAAAAGTCCGCTTGAACTCCTCTAGGTCCACGATGATCCACCCGGAGTCCGCTTTGTCCAAGCTTGCAACTTCACTTTATCAAGAGAATGAAATGAAGCTAACACTCTAAACAAGTGGGCAAGACTTGTGTAGAATAGTGTTGTGGTGGCTTTTCTCACTTCAAAAACCTAACTTGATGAGTATTTTGCTCACTATAAAAATCTAGAGAGCAAAAGAAGAAGGAGGAAGAAGATGATGGCTTTTTGAACAAGAGAGAAAAAATTAACCCTTGAAAAGAAAATGAAAATATATGTATATATATTTATCACTTCTCATCTCAAACCATGGTTAAATCATATGGATATTATTTCACTTGAGTTAAAACATAAAATAAAAGATTAACTCATGATTAGAAGGTAGGTGAGCATGGTTAGGTCAAGAAGAGTGTAGAACTCATCCATGAATTATCCTTTTCTTTTTCCTTTGTTTTAAAACAAATGAAATAATAACACATATAAATAAAATCATGGTGTGAGTCTTATATTGCCATCATTTTCCATATATATGCAACCATGAAGGATGATGTATGTATGTATGTGTGCATGCACATCCATATGTGCATGAATCTAGAAAGAATGCATACATGCATGCATACATCCAAAAATACAAGAAAGGATTTCGAGTGAGAATCTAATAGTTAAATGATAAATCAACACTTGATTTATGAATTCGGCCATATCACATACGACCCTAACCAAAAGCAAGCCGCCCGATTAATATACGGTATCTCATACTCGCATCTTAACCGGGTCTATGCGCATATCGCATACGCGCTCCACAACGTTTCGCCTGGACTATGTAACTCCTTTGTGGGACTCTAAGACTCGTCAATACGTCGGCAGTGGGTGATGATCATATCAAGCACCCCCAAGCCGCAAGCGGTCAGCTAAACGTAACGGCCACCCGGGTATTGAGCGATCAAAAGAAAACAAGCGAACCTGCTACAACTCCCGTCGAGCCAACCGGCAACACTACCCGTGCAGTCCGGTCTCCTCGTCTGATATGTCACATATCAAGTCTAGGGGTGGTAAACGTCAGACCCCAATAACCGATAAGTCGTGCCGATGTGAGGCTCATAACGGGTCGAGAAACTACTGGTAACACTTACCAGTAAATCTCTAATCATCCCTGGCCAGGGACTTCCCTGTTACGGCCAATCGAGCACAGCTCAACATCAACCCTCAATACCGGGAGAGACGAAACCCCTCCTATCGCTCATTGCCTCCATGTGACTCGGGACAGTACCCAAAAACCACCGTTTTGCACAACCTCATGGACGTGGTAAGGTGGAAATCAAAGCACAGTGGGAATCACACAAGACTCTATGACGATCTCGGGTCTACAGACTAACCTGCACAAGTTTCACCTGAGAACTGCCATCTGACGTGAGGTATAATACTATCTGGGAGTTCTCGTTGAGTCCGTCCAGTGTACCCAGTCTCCACTGAGCACCCGTATACCATCTCTGATGTCAAACACCAATGGATATGGGATCATCCATCGCCCATCTCATGGGTCGAGAAGCGTATACGCTAGTCTACACTGGTATATCGATGCCCCGTCTCGATACACCCACGACTAGGGACCTTAAAGGATGTACTTATGGACTACCATGTCCCCACTAGTATGATCCGCATCATAGTCCAGGTAGTCAAGTATACATCCTAAGGGCTTTACCAACATGTAACTATAAGACAGTATAAAGAGACAAGTATATATGTTAAGATAAAGAGCAACCTGATAGCATACTATCATATCGAGCAAGAAAGTCATCTCTATATATGTCCAAGCATCCAATATAATATACATCATCTGTACAATACTGGCCTCTAGGGCATACATACAACTAACAGGTTTGAGAAATGGAAATCTCTCACCCCTTTCTTGCCCGTTCAATATTTTAAATTAGGACTCTATGTAAATCAAACACACAACGCTCACTACGGCACCCTATCCCACGAGGTAGCGGTGATTCCCTAATTAGACCGGTTGTGATTGATTTACTTAGAGGTTAGGGCTAAGAGTTAAGAAAGGACGGACAAGGACCAAAAGGAAGAAAATACGTTTTCTTCCTAGTCGTGCTAATCCTCATTGTTAACTATTACCTTAACACCTAAGTTCTTAATTAGGGCAAAGGAAGCGGTGAGTAGAATTAACTTTCCAAACTAACCTAATCCTAATCCTAGCAAGGTTTTTAATCCAAATCAAATTCAATCTCAGTTTTTATAAAAATCAAAACCTACAACAAATAGGAATTGACTCGTTAGAACAATAAGAAAAGAACACGTTTTCCCTGTGGACCGACCCGTACTCAATCGGCTAGCTACCAAGCGACACCGTTATTGATTGCAGTATATTCTATTCTTTGATTTTAAAATGCACGCAAAGCATCGATCAATCAAATGGCGCCGTTGCCGGGGATAACGGTAGTTATTTTCTTTTTGTAATTTCGGGTAAATTAAAAATTAAATTAAAAAAATCATAAAAACTGAAAAATATAAAAACAAAAAAAATTATCGTCTTGTTATTTTTTGAAGGGTTTTTGTGCGAATTGTGCAGGAACGGAAAGACGAACAGATTCAGATCTGGAGCAACCCAGTGAACAAAACAGCAAACAGCAGATCTGAACATACAGAGGAGAACCACAACAGATAACAGAAAGATTTTTGGGATCAAAACCAATCATTACACCGCGGAACCGCGGCGGAAAGAGGCTTTTAACCGTGTATCCGCGGTCAATTGTTGACTTCAGCGAACCATTTTGCTCTGTTTGCATTCCATATTTTCTCTGTAACCCCCCGATCTCCTCTAAAAAATTTTCCTGCAGGGTTCTTTGCGCAAAACTTCTTTCCCCTTTCCAATAAATCAATCTTGTGCAGAATTCTTTTCGCCGCAAATAAAAGAAAAAAAATTTGCAAGTGTTTTGGATTTTTGTGTTTTTACTGCTTTGCATTTTTAAAACGGACTTTTAAATGGCTATAACACCAATCCAGATTGGATGGGGATTTCATTACCCTTCCTAGGACCCCAAAAATCACAAAAAGCATATGCATCAACCCTAAAGTTAATAAAAAAAATATTATACTCAGCCAATAAGGACTGCCGTGCTCATTAGGACAAAGGAAGGTTGTGGGTATTGGTCGTTTATCTAAACCTGACTTTGTGGTGCTTAGGCTAGACAAGTGGGAAAGGTAATTTTAAAAGGCCGTCTCACTGTGATTCGTGAGCGGATCCCTCCTTTCTTTAGTTGTGCTTACCTGGCCACAATTGGCGGTGAAGAGGCAATTCGAGGATATCTCACAACTTGCCCATTGGAACAGTTAGGAGCAGTCTAGTTGACTTAGGAGACCCTAGCTCTAGGCTTGATTGTGCATATTGTGATTGCTTGAAAGTGTGTCTAGCTCCTTATAAAAAATCTTTTGCAAAACTCCTTATAAAAAAAACCATAAAACAAAATTTTTGCAAAAAAAAACTTGCCATTTTGTCGCTAGAAATCCATTGCACCCCACTTTCACCCACATTCTCTCATTGACGTTTTCTTACCCCCACCTTCTATTTTTATTTTTTGACTACACTACACCTTGTTAGTGTATGTCCGGTTGGACTAGGGACACTAGCGTCCGTTTAGTCCGTGTCTCGTTAGTGCCTACTGACGACGCGTTCGACTCCGAAGTTGAAATTCCCTCCACTTCTTTACCTTCATCTTCAAATGCATCATCTTCTAAGAAGATGTCGGGATTCAATCCTAACAACCCCTTACCTACTACGGGACTAATTCCACCTCAACTGGATGCGAATAACCCACCACACCCTCCTGTCAAAGCGTCCCAACGAATCGCGCTCCAGGATCTTTTCTATCCAACCTACACCGCACTTCCTACTTATCTTTCACTTCCACTGGCTAATGGGGATAACTTCGAAATTAAACCCCACTTCATCAATATGTTGCCCAAATTTCACGGGTTGGAATCCGAAGATGCCTACATCTTCATTAACAAATTCCAGAATGTTTGCCCAATGATGATGACCATCCAACTTTCCGATAATGCTATAAGGCTACATGTCATTCCATTCATATTATGTGACCTAGCTGAAAAGTGGTTATATAGAACAGCATCGCATTCCATAAAAAATTGGGAATAGTTTGATAAGGCTTTTCTTAAAAAGTTTTACCCACACCACAAGACCACGAGAATTCGCAATGAAATTAATCAACTTTCCCAGCTTCCTTCCGAATCTTTTTGGAAGTATTTCGAAAGATTTAAGGACCTTCTTGTTCAGTGCCCTCACCATAGTATCGAGAAATGGCAACTTTGCCAAACTTTATACGAAGGACTGAACCCAATACTCTTCAACTTATAATCCTGGTTGGAGGAGCCACCCAAATTTTGCTTGGAATCAAAATCAACAACAATTCCAAGGCAATAACAATTTTCAGAGGCCTCCTCCACAACAACAAGCCCCTCAACAAACTCAATATCAGCAACCTTTCCAACCCCAACCTTACCAAAACCAAATGAACAATTTTATACTAAACAACTCTTATCCTCAAAACAATTTTGTTCAGCCAAATAACGTTAAGGTTTTCCCGCTAGAACGAAGTCTAGATGCGTTTTTAAAACAATCTACTCAATCCTCAGCCAGCATCCAATCTTCCATTCAGTCTTTGGTGCACACACTGCTTCACATGATCAGAGCATCAAAACAATTGAAGCCCAAATTGCACAACTGAATGCTGCATTAAGCGAGCGAGAAAAAGGAAAACTTCCATCTCAACCACTGCCAAATCCCGGTCACACACAAAATACATATGTTGCTCATGAACAACAAAATCATAATATGAGTGCCGTGACTACATTGAGATCTGGAAAGGTATTGCACAACAACGTTGGCAATAATGATGACACCCCGGCCGCCGCTTCTTCTTCATCATCTTCTTCGTCTGCTTCAGAGCATGTTCTTCATTCTTCACAAGGCTCTACTTCTTCTAATTCGAACGGACCCACATCTCACTCCACGAAAACACCAACACTGGGATCCGTTCCAACTCCGCAATCTACTCCACAAACATTGGACTCAACAAATTTTTAAAATGTTCCATTTCCAAACAGGTTGAGATCCAATAAACCTACTCCACAAATGGAGAAGATTGTGGAGTTATTCAAACAGATTAGCATTAACATACCTCTCTTGGATGCAATCCAACAAGTCCCTTCTTACGCTAAAATCTTAAAGGACTTATGCACCAAGAAGAGGAAATCGCAGGTACCTAAGAAAGTTTTCTTGGCTAGTGCAGTAAGTGATGCTCTTACCCAACCTTTACCCCAAAAACGTAAGGATCCTGGCTGTCGTACAATTTCAATAACAATTAGGGATAAGAACATCAATCGCGCACTTTTAGATCTTGGTGCCAGTGTTAATTTGCTTCCCTATTCAGTATATGAACAATTAGGCGTTGGAGAGCTGAAACCCACACATTGTACTCTCCAAATGGCCGACCGATCAATCACCCATCCTAAGGGTGAGTTAGAGGATGTGTTGATTAAATTATGGGACTTCATTTTCCCCATTGATTTCATTGTTATGGACACACAGCCTGTAGCTAACCCCCGGAGTCAAATTCCTGTGATACTTGGTCGACCATTCCATACAACTTC
Organism: Agapanthus africanus; assembly: GCA_030015575.1. Lineage (NCBI taxonomy): Eukaryota > Viridiplantae > Streptophyta > Magnoliopsida > Asparagales > Amaryllidaceae > Agapanthus > Agapanthus africanus. The sequence goes on from JASDDO010000012.1 coordinate 139,071,122, forward strand.
TAATGCGGTGATCAATTGTCGAAATGGTTCGATGAACCTATCTTTTGGAAACATGACAATTGAACTTAACATTTTTAAGTTAGGGAATCAGCCCTCCGAGCCTAATGCTAATATACTTGATGTTTGCTCGATCCAAGAGATCACTCAGGAGGACTGTGAGCGCGAAAAATTTATGTTCGATCACAGCAGTTTTGACGCTACTAGTGTGTTCCTCCTTGAATCTGACACAGTTTTCACACCCGATAACGATTACGAGTGTTTCAATTTTTCAAACGATTTTGAAGAATCACCACCCGAGTTTGAGTCCTTTGAATTTTCGAATGAGTTAGCTGAACCATCCGACTCGATTGCTTACACTCGCTTCGAACCTCTATTGGAATCCTTCGAGTTTGGGACAGTTTCACCTATTTTACCTTCAATTATTTTTCCTACAAAACTCGAACTCAAGCTATTGCCGTCTCACCTTAAATACGCCTAATTAGGTAAGAATGAGACCTTTCCTGTTATCATATCGGCATCTCTAGCCCTCGAGCAAGAGACAACCCTTTTAACCGTCTTACAAAATAATCGGCAAGCTTTTGGCTGGACTATGGCAGACATCAAGGGGATTAGTCCCCTCATAGTTGAACATCATATGCATATGATGGATGATGCCAAGCCAGTAAGGGATCCACAGAGATGCCTCAACCCTATAATTAATGAGGCTGTTAAAAAGGAGATTGTAAAATGTCTAGATAGTGGTATCATTTACCCTATCTCTGATAGCCAGTGGGTTAGCCCCATTCACGTTGTCCCAAAGAAATTGGGCATAACGATCATAACTAATGAGGCGAATGAATTAATACCTACTCGCACCCAAACTGGGTGGTGAGTATGCATCGATTATAGAAAACTCAACGCCGCGACATGGAAAGACCACTTTCCATTACCTTTCATTGACCAAATGCTAGAACGATTGGCTGGGCATGAATTTTACTGTTTTTTGGATGGCTACTCCGGCTATAATCAAGTTCCCATCGCTGAAAAGGACCAAGACAAGACCATATTTACTTGTCCTTTCGGTACATTCGCTTACCGTCGCATGCCCTTTGGGTTATGCAATGCACCCGCTACTTTCCAGCGGTGTATGATGGGCATTTTTTCACACATGATGGAAAAATTCTTGGAGATTTTTATGGATGATTTCTCTATTTTTGGCGACTCCTTTGATGAGTGTTTGCTACATTTAGACGCAGTTCTTACCTGGTGTAGGGATAAGAACCTCACTTTAAATTGGGAGAAATGCCACTTTATGGTACGAGAAGGTATTGTCTTAGGACATATCATCTCGCAAAACGGCATTGAGGTTGATAAAGCTAAGATTGAAGTCATTTCCAATCTTCCTCCTCCCAAGTGCGTCAAAGACATCCGAGCCTTCCTTGGCCATGCCGGTTTCTATAGACGGTTCATCAAGGATTTTAGCAAGATAGCTAGACCCTTGACTCTTTTGTTGGCCAAGGACACCACTTTTGATTTCGACTCAACCTGCATGAAGGCGTTCGAGTCGTTGAAAAACTCACTTATTTCTGCTCCCATTCTTTCATCTCCTGACTGGACGCATCTATTTGAAATTATGTGTGATGCATCTGATTTCGCCATTGGTGCTGTCCTTGGACAGCACATAAATAAGATGCCGCATGTAATTTATTACGCTAGCCGAACCTTGAACGAGGCCCAATTAAATTACACAACAACTGAAAAAGAATTCTTAGCTGTTGTGTTTGCATTAGAAAAGTTCAGGCCCTATTTAATCGACTCTCCAGTCATCGTTTACACAGACCACTCAGCTCTTCGCCATCTTTTCGCGAAGAAGGATGCTAAATCTCGGCCGATACATTGCATCCTCTTACTACAAGAGTTTGACCTTGTCATAAGAGACAAGAGAGGATGCGAAAACGTAGTCGCCGACCACCTTTCACGACTTCCTTCTTCGCCTACACTTCAAATTCCTATTAAAGACATTTTTCCAGATGAGAAGCTCTTAACTGTGTCATGCGAACCTTGAATCGCTGATATCGTAAATTATTTGGCCACCGGACTTATACCAGACGATTGGTCGAATCAGGACAGACTCCGATTCCTGTCCCAAGTAAAACATTTTTACTGGGATGAACCGTATCTCTTCAAATACTGTTCCGACCAAATCATTCGTCGGTGTGTCCCCGACAACGAGTTTAAGAGTGTGTTGTCATTCTGCCACGATCAAGCGTGTGGCGGGCATTTTGGCCCCAAAAAGACAGCAAAAAAAATCTTCCAGTGTGGCTTCTACTGGCCACGACTTTTTAAAGACGCATACGAATACTGCAAGACATGCTCCCGGTGCCAACATTGGGCCGGATATCTCGGAGAAATGAAATGCCGCTCCAAACAATTTTGGTTGTTGAAATTTTTTACGTTTGGGGGATAGACTTTATGGGACCATTTCCCAACTCTTTTGGGAACATGTATATTCTACTTGCTGTTGACTATGTTTCCAAATGGGTCGAGGCTATGCCCAGCCGAACTAATGACAACAAGGTTGTCGTTAGATTTCTCAAAGAAAACATTTCTTCTCGGTTTGGGCATCATCACGCGATTATCAGTGATAATGGATCTCACTTTTGTAATAGGACTTTCAAGTCCTTAATGCGGAAATACTCCATTACTCACAAGCTGTCAACGCCCTATCATCCCCAAACTTGTGGGCAAGCCGAGATTTCGAATCGGCAGATTAAACAGATATTGGAGAAAACGGTTTCCAAAAACCGTAAAGATTGGTCATCAAAACTGCTTGATGCCCTTTGGGCATTCCGTACAGCCTATAAGACCGATCTTGGCATGTCTCCATATAGGCTTGTTTATGGAAAGGCTTGCCACCTTCTAGTTGAAATAGAGCATAAGGCATTTTGCGCAATAAAAGAGTTGAATCTATCTTTGGGAGATACGGGCAGCAATAGAAAGCTGCAGTTGAATGAATTAAACGAGCTGCGGGATGCTGCCTATGAGAACGTGGTAGTTGTTAAAAACCGAACGAAGGTGTTCCACGATAAACACCTTATGCGCAAGACTTTCAAACCTGGTCAACAGGTTTTACTTTACGACACTCGGTTACATTTCCATCCCGGGAACACTACTTCAAATAAGGGTTGCCCCTACGGATATATGCGTAGGGACGAAAAAATACCCTGTAGGTGCAAAGGCCACAAGTGCAAGTTGAAGCCCTGAACTTGCCTCTACGGGCATATTCTTGCCCCCACGGATTTCTGTGTAGGTCCTGTTGCCCCTACGGACTAGGCCGTAGGGTAAAAAAATTTATATTATTTACGGTTTTTTTTAATATATTAAGTGTACCTACGGACATGATCGTGGGTCCAAGTAAAACCCCCTACGGATATAAACGTAGGTACATATCCGTAGGGGTAAAATATCAGGATTCCTGATATGTTGCCCCTACGCATAACGCCGTAGGGGCGACGCCGTGGCCCCTACGGATATATCCGTAGGGGCACTCCCAACCCCCTGGTACTGAAATCAGGGAGGAAATATCAGTTACTGCTGATATTGTGCCCCTACGGATATAGCCGTAGAGGCAACATGTGTACCTACGGATTAATCTGTAGGTACATATTATCTGTATTTTTTTTTTAAAATGGGCTGCTTGATTTTTTCCCGCTCTATGCACAATAATATATACATCAATCAAATATAAAATTAATCATCACACAACATATATCGCAGTATTCATAATCACATCTCACGCATATATATAATATGCAAATGAAACCCAAAAACTTAATATGATATAAATATAAACCAATATCCATATCATTTCAAAATGTAGTACAATGTGTATGATATAAATAAATACATGTTTCAAAAAATAAGAACCAAAAAGCTACCCTAGTTCGGTCCAGCTCCACCTCTGAATAACGATAGAATAACGCGCGCCTGCTCCTCGGTCAATAAACTCTGCAATTCGGCGCGAGCGGGAGTCTGAGCGGCCTGTGGAGCTGGCGATGTGGTCTGCGCAGCCGCCGTCGAGGTAGTCGCTTGCGGACCCGCGGCTGCGGGATTCTGAGCGGGCGGTGGAGCTATAGGAGCTGTCTGCGGAACCGCAGCCGATGTAGTGGTTTGCGGAGCCGCAGCCGAAGGAGATGCATGTGGAGGCTCGGCCAATGTACCCTGTCGCGTCTGGACCTAACGTGTGTAATAAGCATGTAAGAACTGTGTATTATTCGAATTCGTATCATTATTAAGTTATTTCGAAACCCCATTTGGATATCTAGTTTGTTGTTTTTTTTTATTACATCTGTATGTATGATTAATCAAACTTAAGTCCTAAAACCAAATAAGCTCAAGCTACGTACTAATTATGGATATGTTGATATCTATATAATATGACATGATATTTTACTATAAAGTAGTATACATACCAGCATCTCCTTCAACTCCTGAACGGTAGCCCTCAAGCTCTCCAGTTCCTGATGGACACGTCGGTCACTGGAGACGGAGGAAGTAACCGCCGGGGTGGAGTCCAACCTCATATGGGCCCTGCTAGGGCCCAGTCCCCGGCCTCTTTCCTAACCTCCGAGGTGCCCTCCGTATGCGGCATCCAGAACTGGGGTCAGCAGCCTCGGATCGCTCTGTCCGGTAAAATCGATCCCCGAGGCCTGGGCCTGCTCAACCACCCGCTCCTACACCCACATTAAGCAGTAAAGTATAAGTATAAAATTTAAACTTGAACCTTCCAAAACTAAAATTTAAAATTTGGGTAGAAAAAATATTAACACTTACGCAGTACTCCTGGGTAGCGACGTCGGGATATCAAAGCTCGCCCGTGGCGGGATCTGTCGAGGTGCCGTGGACGGCAAGATATGCGGACAGCACGCTCGGTGTACCACCTGACGCCACGGTCCGAGATGTCTGCAATATTAGAAAGTAACTCTTAATATTAGAAATATTAGAAAATAACTCTTAATATTGCAGAATATCACAAAGGTCGGTCTATTGTAATTTACCGATAACTCCATGGCTCGAGTAATGTTCCTCGAGCCACCTGTGTAAGTGGGGCGACCCCTCTTCGCCGACTTCCTGTTCTCTGTATTCTGAGCGGCCTGTTTCTGCACAACGCATTAACATTTAGTTTTCTAATTAAGAAACAACAAGAAATAAATTATATCATAAATAATGAATTACATTTAAAATACATACCTGTTTGCGTTGGGAGTCGAAATAAGCGCACAATAGAGGCCATGTCTCTACGTCGACTCTCGCAAACGCCGGAGTAGATAGGAGGGCCGCTCTCTCTGCCTCGGGGGTCGCCATCCACAGGGAGTAGCAGTCGGCCTTCAGCTCATTCCTGTTGTATCGGACCTTGGCCTGCATGTTCTTCATCAGGCCATTATACAGAGCATGAAGGTCGAGCGCCCTCTCCGGGTGATCAGGGTCGGCTACAGGCTAAAAATCGTAATCCAACTGAAAATACAAAAAAAACATTGTTATTAGATTGCAAGTGTTAATAATAAATATATTGGATAGATCAAATGAAAATATATATTAATACATACCCGAGCCTGATCAAAGAAGAGGGCGAATGAGCGCTGGTGCTGCTCGCCCCACTCAACGTGAAGTGGATAGTTCTTCACGAGCCGGCTCTCGTCCCCCAAATACCGGCCGAACCTCTCGGCATGAGGACCGGTATAGCGATAGTCAAGGGTAAAAAAAAGGGGGAATGCTACCTCCCCCCTAGCTCTGTCAGGCCTCAGCCTATGGCACTGATTCGGGCCTCGAGTCCCCCTCTGGTGATGGGGAGACCCTGCGTCTGCACGAAATATCAAGACAATCAATAATAAGACAAAGTTGTATTAAGAATCAAGGTTAAACGAAAATTCAAGTGTGATATATACCTCCGGTGACTATCGCACGAGCCTGGGCCCGGGCAGCAGCACGAGCGGGACGATAGTTCCTCCGGTGAGGAACAACCGGGGTCCCGGATGTGGACGCATCCCCTCCAACTAGAAAATAAACATCGACGCTAAATTTCCATGAAGTTCATATTAGACAATTAAAAATAGATTATATATGTAATTGCAAAAAGAATGTGTAGATCAATAATATAACGTTCTAAATCAATATGCATGCACTATAGGATATATAAACATACCCGCAGGTGCGGTGGTGTCACCACCTACAGCTAGACAATAATAAAAATTGCTAAGTAAGAGCAAAAGGAATGTGTGTATTTATGATATAGCATTCTAAATCAATATACATACACTATATGATATATAAACATACCTGGAGGAGCGGGGGTGGCCTCTGTCCTAGATGTGGACGCATCACCAACAACTAGACAATCAAACATTGACAATATAAGTAATTTTGACATAAATAGGCATGAATATCTGTAATATTACATTCAAAATGGATATGCGTGCAGTATACCTGGAGATGTGGCAAAATCCACACGGAAGGAGGCATCCGAAGGGGTCTCCGATCTGGGTGCAAGACCGGCCCTCTGAAGCTCCCTACGGAGCTCTCCGGGCGGCAGAACCGCTCTGCCTCTGCCGCGGCTGGAGCTCCTGCCGCCCCTCGCTGCTCCCAACATCGTCATCAAATCTAGATAAACGGTTCGTGGACGCATTAGACAATCATTAAAAGTATTGACTATATATTTATAGAGCGTAAAATGTGAAGTAATAATATAACATTACTGATAACCTTTTTCGTTTCGTGGGCGCATTATACATATCTACTTGGATTTCATCGTCGATGTCATTTCTAACCCACGTAACTTCATGATCGGTCAAAGACAACCCGTCCTTCGCAACAGACGGTCGGAGCACTTTAAGCCTTCTCTCTTCTTCGTCCTCATCGCTGTCCTCGTATTCTGGAACATCGTAGACATCTCTGGGTTTCCATCGGCATACAACACTCCACCCCGGATGCTTCAAACACTGTGAGTAGTATACTTGGAACGCTTGGTTCGGAAAAATAAACGGATCGTCCTGACCGTAAAATCGAAGTGTGTTCACACTGGTCAATCCATATTCATCTTTCCAAGTCCCAAGACTGCTTCTCCACCTGTCCGTATCAGTTCGCGGATCGTACCAAGTACACTGGAATATATAAAAGGGTTCTGATCGTTCGGGATAGTGGATTCCGAGTATACAATTTAAGTACCCATAGTAAATCACACCGTACGATCCTACCGTCGCAATTCCACTATTCTGAGTGGTTCTAGATGTTTCTATGTCCTTAACTTCGAATTTGTATCCAAGGAAACTAAATCCTTTGTAATATGCAACTTCCATACTAGGAAATTGAGCTAAACATCTTGAATCACTCTCAAATGATGCAGACAAGTTCGGATCGTGGATCTAACAAAACAAATTTTACGAAAAATATATAACGATACAAGTTTAGATTAAAACTAATAGCAATAAAATGTTATTCGAATAACTTACATGATCTGTGACCCAATCACAAAAATTATCCTGATGGTATTTTTCCAAACGTTCTTCGTTCCAATCAGGATGCCCCTCACGTACCTCGTTAAAATGAATTCTGTTTTCGACAAATAATTGTGACATTAATATTATATCATTTCATACATACACAAACACAGATATAACAATTAATCCAAAAGAACTTACTCTCTAATTTGTTCAAGACATGCGCAATTAAGAAAGATAAACCGGTATATCTTGTTGATAAACATAGTGTCTACCCTCTTATACTCGGCTTTACCATATGGCCCGTCTTGAATTTTTCGTGGTCGGTTAAGCTTTGTCTCAATGTTCTCGTCCAGATAGCGGGAACAAAATGTGGTTGCTTCATCAAGAAGATAACCTTGCATGATAGAACCCTCTGGTCGATTTTTATTGCGTATATACTTCTTAAGAGTGTAGAGGTGCCTAACGAGAATATGTTGAATAAATAAATACGGGCATACAGGACAACAATAAATTTATAAATTGCGCGAAACGAAAAATTACACGTACCTCTCGACGGGATACATCCATCGATATTGTACCGGTCCGGCTAATTTCGCCTCAGTTGCAAGATGAACCGTCAAGTGTATTATGATATCGAAGAATGACGGTGGGAAAATACGCTCAAACTTGCAAAGTATCAACGCAATAGAATTTTCTAGTTTATCCAGTGTCACAACCTCCAGTGTTTTAGCACACAACTCCCTGAAAAAATAACATAGGTCGTTGATTACTAGACCAACCGAGTCGGGGAGAGAAGTCCTGAGGGCTAAGTGAAGAAGGTGCTCCAAGATAACATGGTGATCATAACTTTTCAGCCCATCGATCTTGCCCTTCAAAAGTTTTATTTTCTTGCTGAATGATCCTGAGAAACCTGTGGGGACTTTCAAATCATGCAACACCTGCAGGAATCTTTTCTTCTCCGGTTGTGACATATGATAAGCGGCATTGGGAAGTACAAACTTGCCCGCTTTACCCGCTACCGGTCTAGGGTGCAATTCACTTCTTATTCCCCACTTGTAGATCCATCCGAGCATTCATGTTGTCTTTAGATTTCCCGTCTTTACAAAGAAGCAAGTTAAGTATGTGCTCTGATACTCCCTTCTCTATATGCATGACGTCCAGACAATGACGCACTGAATTTGTAGACCAGTACGGAAGCTCGAAGAAAATGCTTAACTTGTTCCAATATGGTGGTTTGACCTGTTTCGTCGGATCCATCCCGAAGGTCACGTTATTGTAACCATCCCATTTAGCAGCCACGTCCTCTCCGGACAATGGGGATGGAGGTCCAAGAAGCTCCTGATGACCATCAAAGTGAACCGTGTCTAATTTATAGGGGTGGTCTGGAGGCAGGAAACGTCGATGGCCGCAATAACAAACCTTCCTGCTAAAATTCAAGAATTCGATGTTGTGTGTTCATGGCAATGAGGACATGCTTTGTGACCATGTACGGACCAACCTGATAGCATTCCATACGCAGGAAAGTCATTAATTGTCCACATTAAAGCCGCACGCAGTATGAAGGTTGTCTTTGTATTTGCATCATATATCTCTACACCATCAACGAACAAAGATTTCAACTCCTCGATCAGAGGTCGGAGATAAACGTCGATATTGTTCCCCGGTGAGTTTGGTCCGTCGATAAGAAGAGGCATCATAAAGTATGATTGGTCCATAGCCAACCAAGGCGACAGATTATAAATTATCATTACAACGGGCCATGTGCTGTGACTTCCAGCCATATAGTTGAATGGGCAGAAGCCATCAGTAGCCAGTCCGAGCCGGACATTGCGAGGATCGCTACTGAATATTGCGTGCCTCCTATCGAAATCCTTCCATGCCGGTGAATCTCTTGGATGGCTCATTTTTCCATCTTCACTTGGAGGAGCAAGGTGATGCCAAATCATTGCCTCGGCTGTTTTCTTGCACCTGAATAGCCTCTGTAGCCTCTGTGTTGTGGGAAAGTACCGTGCTATCTTCACAGGTATATCAGGCTTCTTATCAGAATCTTTCGACATATACCTGGCCTCTCCGCATGTTGGACACTCTTTCAAATCTGAATTCTCTTTCCGGTACAACACGCAATTTTTAGGACATGCTTGAATCTTCTCGCACTTTAGACCCAAATCAGACATCATCTTCTGAGCTTCGTACCAGCTGTCGGGCACATTATTTCTTAGAGGCATAGAATCTTTCAAGAACGAAAGAAGCATTGTGAATGACTTGTTGCTCCATCCATTTAGACACTTAATCTGGAAAAATTGGACAAACCATGAGAGGGTGGAATACTTCGCATTCTCATAAATTGGTTTCCTAGTATCATTCATGAAATTTTCATATTTATCCGCACGAGGTCCTTGACCGGAAGGAATGTCATCTTCCGTACGAATAGATTCACCTAGGGCAGCCTCTACCATATCCTACATTTCTTCTGATAGAAATAAATTACCGCATTCTCCTTCTGCCGCATTACCGAATTCTTCTTCTCCTGCCGCATTATCGTGTTCTACTTCTTCTGCCGCAGTACTGCATTCTTCTCCTTCCCCGTGATATTTCCAAGTTGTATAAAGTCTAGTAAACCCATGTTTTACAATATGAAGCTCTGCCAATTCTACCTTCTGCCAGTACTTATTGCCACATCTATCGCACGGACAGAGAATCTTCTCTATTATGATCTTATTATGTGCGCGTGCAAATTCAAGGAAAGCAGCAACTCCTGCGACAAACTTAGGTTGCATACGTTGTTTCCAATCCACATACATCCAGTCCTTAGCTCTGACGTACTCATGGGCCATGTTAGACTGTATAACATATAAATTGTAGGTTATGCTTACTATATTGAGAAATATAAGAACGGGATAGTTACTGACAAAGGAGAAAATCCATGTATATGCATTAGACTTAAGCTCCTACGGAGAACATATCTCTTTTTAATATTATTAAATGTTCTCATGTAGTGCGCACGTGCATTGCACGTGGTGCGCGCATAGCGGGCATACGTGCGTTGCACGTAGCGCACATGACGCTTGCGTATATGTGCATTATGGGGAGGAGCAGGCTCCTAACTTGGAGAACTAAGCTCCTTTTAATATTATTGAATATTCTCATGTGGTGCGCACGTGCATTGCACGTGGTGCGCGCATGGCGGGCACACGTGCGTTGCACGTAGCGCACATGGCGCTTGCACGTATGCGCATTATGGGGAGGAGCATGCTCCTATCTTGGAGAACTAAGCTCCTATGGAGAACTAAGCTCCTTTTAATATTATTAAATATTCTCATGTAGTGCGCACATGCATTGCACGTGGTACGCGCATGGCGGGCACACGTGCGTTGCACGTAGTGAACGTGGCGCTTGCGCATATGCGCATTATGGGGAGGAGCATGCTCCTATCTTGGAGAACTAAGCTCCTTTGAAAATTGAGCATTAAAGAACTAAGATGCATTAGACTTGAGATTGAGATACATACCTGCAACATAGAAAAGAAATCAATAAACAAGATGAATATAATATAAATTTAAGTTGAAAGAATATATATCCTCCTTTCAAATGCAATTAAGTCTCGATGATGCTGAAGATGTTACCAGAAAAACATCTTCTGCTAACCTTCATGTATGAAGGGGTGTGTGTGGGAAAATTGGGTACACGGTGTCAGAAAAGTTTTCTGGCGTCCAAGTAAAATCCATAACTAAATCCCTATCTTGCCCTTCCTTTTCTTCAAATCAGAAATGTGTCTTTTTTTGCATTATGAATGGTCTGGTACCACAAGCTCAGTATGTTGAATCATGTTTTGGTTGGACAAAGACTTGCCAATGGCAGCATGCAAAGATTTATTTGACCACATACTACAACCACCACATGAATGCATACAATTATAATTTTTGAGCAATCAATCTATAGCTGGCTACTTGATTCTATATCTACAACACGAAAGACAAGAATTCTTCCCATGTCTCCTCATGTCTCCATGGAAATTAGGGCAACATCGTCAGAGACTACATTAATTCCTCATGACTCCACGAATTCTTCCCCAGCCCCAGCCCCAGCCCCAGCCCCAGCCCAGCCCCACCCCAACCCCAACCTAACCCTAACCCCAGCCCAGCCCAGCCCCACCCCAACCCCAACCTAACCCTAACCCCAGCCCCAGCCCCAGCCCAGCCCCAACCTAACCCTAACCCCAATCCCAGCCCCAGCTAAACCCCAACCCCAACCATAACCCTAACCCTAACCCCAGCCCCAGCCGAACCCTAACCCTAACCCTAACCCCAACCCCAACCCCCTACCGAACCCCAGCCCGAGCCCCAGCCCCAACCCTAACCCCAACCCCAACCGATGCCTCATCGGTACCCAAACAATGAACCATAGCCCTAAAACAATCAAAAATTTGAGTAATTGAAGATTTCCTTACCTGATCGAAGGCGACGATCGATTGAAAGCGACGATGAAAACAAAGATGATCCGGCGCTGGCGACGACGAAAGGCGCAGGCGGTGGCTACGACGAATCGGCCGGCGGTGGGGACGACGAGATCGACGATCGATCGGCGGGAACGAGGGTTTGGGAGGAATTTGGGTTCGCGCGCGCAGAAGAAAATGATCAGCGTAGAGATCGATCCGTGCCTTTTTAATTAAATCTCTATTTAGTTGCCCCTATGGATAAGTCCGTAGGTGTTTGGTTTGCGGCTCCGTAGGGGAAACAACAATTTAAGATTTAATATTTTTAAATTAATATGTGAGGACCCGTAGGGGCAACCTTTTGGCCCTACGGACTAATCCGTAGGGCCAAACTTAAATTGTCCCTACGGATGTCATTATCCGTAGGGGCAACCCCTTATTTTACTAGTGGAAGCTCAGATCTCGATGGAAAGGGCCATTTTTTATACGCACCGTATATCCGCACGGTGCGGTTGATCTAGAAAACCCAAAGGACGGTTCACTATTTAAAGTGAACGAACATAGACTTAAACCATTCCTCACTGCGGACCCTTCGGAGGAGCTATTGTTTTTACAGGAGCCGATTTATATTGACTGATCTTCCTCCATCTACACAAAAAAAAAATTCGATTATCTAGCCAAAACACTGTTTCAAACAAGTTTGGGGGTATGTATCATTTGTAATTATATAAAAAACAAAATAAAATAAAAAATGAAAATTAGAAAATAAAAAAAATTGGGTATTTTTGTAAATTTCCAGTTTTAATAAAATAAAAATAAAAATTTTATTTACAAATAATTTCCTCTCTTTAAGTGGGTTTTTTTGCAAATAACCAACACACTACCCCCTATAAATAACACCCGACCCCTCTCTGTTTTTTACCAAACCCTAATTTCATCTCTCTGAAAACCCTAGCCGTCGCTCAAGTTTTTGCAGCAAGATCTCCTCCTGCCGCCGCCCTTCCGCCGCAAGAAGCAGGTTCCCGCCGCGCTTCCGCCTCGCCTCTGTGTCATCTCCCTCTGAATCTTTCAGAGGAGGTTTGCATCTCTTTGTCCTCTCTGTTAAAATTTTTAGAAGATCTGCACTCTCTGTAATGGCACCGAACATGCAATTAGAACGTGATTTTTCACAAATCTTTTCACACACAATTTACAGGAGCTATTTTACTGATGAAATCACAAGGAGGGGGTGGAACTTTTTAATTTATAATAATCCCAATGCTTACGCTCATCCAGATCTAGTCACTCGTTTTTACGAGTGCATGGAGGAAGGTTGCCTTACACAATACGATTTTATCAAACTACTTTGGGGCGATAGGGAGATAATCATTGACAGGGACTTCATCTATGAAGTCACTTTCATTCCTAGATTACAGGTTCACGACCAACCCCTTCAATTTGAAGACTACTTACCCTTAATGGGTAATGACTGTTCGAGGGAACCTAGTAAGGGAATACAGGCTAGAACCTTCTTCGCCAATGTTTTAACCGTATGCCGGTGGGCACAAAACAACATTTTTGGCAGTTCACATAATACCACATTTTTCACCTCGTCCCTTCATATCGTGTACACCTTAATGACTAGGAACCCTAGATTTGACATGTGCACGATTTTACTTAATTAAATTGGTGCTGGCAAAAGGGCCGCAAATTACCCATGCCCTAAGTCAGTGACACAACTGTGTCGCTATTTCCTCCCTATGGAGGAATTTGAATTTTACATGCATGGAGATATACTCATTAGGCCTCTCATTAAGGGTGTATCCACGTCCTATACCCACCTGACTGATGTATGGTCGTGAAGAGAACCGGCCGAACATGTACCCGCCAGAACACCCAGCTCCAGCTCGACCGCGAGAGCGGAAGAGCTTACCCCCATAGAACATGCATGTTTAATGAAGAAAGACATTAGGGGGATTGATAATTTGGTGGGGATGGTGACCAACTTGGATCACCGGGTGACTGAGATTGAACATGGCCTATCTACGTTGCTGGCGCGAGAGGAGCGTTCCCGTTCACGTTCAAGGGGACGGCGAGGACCTGAGCAGTGAGGGCACTGCTTTTGGTAAGTTTGGGGGAGGTGCTTTGTAAATAGTTATCATTGCATTGCATATTTTTAATTTTTGTACATATTTTTTCTTTTCTTTCTTTGCATGTTTAATTCTACATTGCATCTTTATCAAAAAAAAATATTATAAAAATTAAAAAAATGAAAATAAAAAAATATATATAAATGGAAAAAAATCAAATAAAAATTGAAAAGAAAAAAGATAAGAAAAAAAATTTTCAACTTGGCCTTATTCGACTTAAGTTTGATAAGACGGTTAACTAGCTAGAAAAACTAGATCCTAAATTTAGTAAATTAAAAACCCTAAAAATAACCTCTCTTAAAATTTAACGGTAAAAAATATATGTCCTTGTAGTTTATTTAGAAATAGGCAAATTTTGAGTTCAGTTCTTGGGCTAAGTCAAAATAAGGGAAGAGTATTGAAATTTTTATTGAAGTGTAAGTCTGAAAAATAATTCCGAACCTTTAGTGTCAATTTTGAAAATATATACCCTACAACTCGCACATACACGCACCTTAAAACTTAGGATAGTAGAGGATACCTTGAATTGCACTTGTCTAAAATCCTTAGTATGAGAAAAAAATTAAAGAATAAGTGTGAAATAAGAGATATAAAAAAATGAACACTGGTTTTGTAATCACTTAAGGATGCGTAAAATAAAAAAATATATAGCGAGGGTGTTTTATCACCTACTGCCTTAGACCAACTGGTTTGGGAGTCACTGCTAAAGCCTTAGGTATTACAAGATGAGGAATTACGCCTTAATGTGCAAACACATTTTGTAATCGGTCGTTAGTACATCAAGAAGTATTAACGGTCGCATGAAAGATGTGTGAGCAATTTCATCTAAAATTCACCAACTAAAAGTACTTTGGACGATGGACAAGAGTATCATAGCTTGAATTGAATTTCCAAGTGTAGGGGTGATACATACACACACGTAGGGGTATATGATTAGGGTTTGGATGAAAGATAGGAATGAAAAATAGGACTTATATCTTCAGTAGAGATGATAAAAATTCCTAAGTTGAGATGGAACCTTAGAAGGAAAATTCAAAAGATGCTAAAAACTAAATAAATTTACAAAACATATACAATCTTAAGTTAAATGATAATTGAGTGTGAAAAAATACGAGTTGATGATTTCTAAGTTGAAGATAATAGAATTTCTTGCTAGAACACCGAATTGAAGAATAAAAGTCAATAGGCCAAATTGATCGAATTTTGTGGGTAGTATCCGCTGAAAACCCTCAGGAGACAACACTCCTCCTACTAGGGACACCTAGAGGTTTAACGGCTTGTTGCAAGAGCTCAGTGCAATCGCGTTTCCCTGCGAAAGTGAGGTTAGGTTTTTTCGAGAAAAATTGGTTTTGCTCGGGACGAGCAAAAGATAAGTTTGGGGGTATTTGTTCATATCAGATTTTTACATTATTATATTCCCCATTCTTAATCATATTGCAAATAAATAGGTGCTTTTGATCCATGTCTGCTAAATAGTTGTAGGTTATAGGTTCCCGGAACAATACAGTGAAAATGGTGAAAAACGCTACAAATGTGAGACTACGACCAACAAATAGACGAATCTGCAAGATGTCGCCTACCAGTTTGTGGAACAAACGAAAATCAGCAAACAATTCAATATACAAAGTACAAGGACAGAACAAGATTCAAGATTTCAACGCGAAGCTAACAGTAAAAGTCCACAAATTCTGCACTGTTGGAAATCTGGAAAAAAGTAGAAAAGATTCTGAGGAACCAAGTGAAGAAAACAGATAGAGAAAGCAACTTGAAGCATCACAGAAGAAATGAGCCCAAGATCCCATCAAACGGCCGCGGATCCGCGGCCGTGCAGAGCACGTGTCGGTGCATGTCGGTGCGTGTCGGTGGGAGTCGGTGCATTGACCCGGTTTTCTTAGGGTAGTCTTGTAATTTCAGATGTGGATCAGATGTAAACCCTAGGGTTTCTCCTATCTATAAATAGGAAAGCCTACAGCCTCTTTTGGGGCATGCCTCTTTTTAATTTTAGATTAAATTTTAATTCCCTTGTAATCGTCAAGAGTGCATCAATAAAAGTAAGTTTCTTATTTTGAATTTTTCTTATTTGCAATTTAATTTCTGCAATTTTCGTATCTGTTTTTTATTATCCGCACGTTAATTAGGTAATTAAAAAGAAAATTAAAAAAAAATGAACTCCATTGTTAATATCCTAATGAGTGAGTAGTTCCTCACTTGTTAGGGTTAGGATTGGGTAGGTTTGAGAGATGGAAATCTCTCACCCCTTTCTTGCCCGTTCAATATTTTAAATTAGGACACTATGTAAATCAAACACGCACCACTCACTACGGCGCCCTATCCCATGAGATAGCGGTGATTCCCTAGTTAGACCGGTTGTGATTGATTTACATAGAGGTTAGGGCTAAGAGTTATGAAAGGACGGACAAGGACCAAAAGGAAGAAAATACGTTTTCTTCCTAGTCGTGCTAATCCTCTTTGTTAACTATTACCTTAAGTTCTTAATTAGGGCAAAGAAAGCGGTGAGTAGAATTAACTTTCCAAACTAACCTAATCCTAATCCTAGCAAGGTTTTAATACAAATCAAATTCAATCTCAGTTTTTATAAAAATCAAAACCTACCACAAATAGGAATTGACTCGTTAGAACAATAAGAAAAGAACATGTTTTCCCTGTGGACCGACCCGTACTCAATCGGCTAGCTACCAAGCGACACCGTTATTGATTGCGGTATATTCTATTCTTTGATTTTAAAACGCACGCAAAGCATCGATCAATCAACAATCACGGGTTAAACTTGACTTGCGACTTATGATATGTTGACCTTTGTCAAGATCATAAGCCGCTTAGGTCAAAAACCACATCGGGGGTTTCAAATATACATGAATTTGCTAGTGTTGCATACCTTCTGGAGTATGGTAACTAAAGTGGCTTCCTTCTAGATTATCATGCGATGATAGTTGAATCCCGATCCCACTACTGTGTAGAATTACTCTTGGGAGATATTTTTCACTTCACAGCTAGCTAGGTGTCTAAAAAAGTGTTAACAGGGCTACGCCTCTGCAGAAATGAGCTTTATTTTAATTAGGTCCGTGCGAGAGCACGGGAAACCTCCCTCGGAGTACCAACACTCACCTGGCTGAACGGTTAGCGAACTTGTGAGGTGCAAATGATCCCGACTAGTTTTCCTTTTAAGGTTTGAAGGAAAATTCGAGAAAACAGTGGGAGCCATCCTGATTAGATAAATGAATAACTAATCTGATCTTGCAAGAGCACACGCTGAGTGTTTCTTCTCTCTCTCCAGGTAATAACCATTTCACGCTCTAATCAAGATAACAAAATGTTTGACTTGACCGAACAAGCTTATTACACTGAGCTGGGGAACGTCGGTTCGGCTCTAACTTGTGACAACTGTCACGAATATGGGCTAGAGAAAGAGGACTGTAAGGAATTCCAGACAACCATATTGAAGGAGAAGCATTCTAATGCATCTTCTTCGGGTGTATTTGTTATTGAAAACTGTTTTTCGGTCAACCCTACCTCTTGGGTACTAGATACCGGATCAGGATCTCATATATGTAATTTATTACAAGGATTGAGAAAAAGTAGAATGGTTAGACTGGGTGATATGTCCCTCAGAGTGGGAAATGGATCACAGGTTGATACTACCGCCATCGGTGAATATCACCTAGTATTGCCAAGTGGCAAAACTATGATTTTGAACAATTGTTACTATGTACCTTCTATACTTTACAACATCATATCAGTTTCTTTACTTGATAAAGATGGATATAATTTTGTTCTGGATAGAAATATCATGAACATTTATCTTAATCAGGTATTGGTTGCAGAAGGTACACTGTGTAATGGTATTTACATTCTAAATCAAAACACGATTTTCAATGTACAAAACACACGCAAGAGGAAGAGTTCAGATGTGAACGAAGCTTACTTGTGGCATTGTAGACTTGGTCATATCGGTGAGAAATGACTAAGTAAGTTGCATAAGGATGAATATCTGAATCCGTTCGAATTTTTATCCTATGAAACTTAGCAGTCTTGTCTTAAGGGAAAGATGACCAAATCTCCGTTCACCGGATACGGAGAAAAAGCTACAGAGCTCTTGGGACTCATACATAGTGATGTGTGTAGTCCAATGTCTATACATACAATGGGTGGGTTTTCGTATTTCATTACATTCACTGATGATCTCTCTAGATTCGAACATGTATTTTTGATAAAATACAAATCCGAAGCTTTTGAGAAATTCAAGGAATATAAGAGTGAAGTGGAGAAACAGACTGGAAAAAGTATCAAGATCTTCCAATCTGATCGAGGAAGAGAGTACTTGAGTAGGGAATTCCTTGACTATCTAAAAAAGAATGGAATTATCTCTCAATTTACTCCTCCGTATACACCACAACACAATGGCATATCGGAGCGGAGGAATCGTACCCTTTTAGATATGGTTCGCTCTATGATGAGTAACGCTGAGCTACCTCTCTTATTCTGGGGATATGCACTAGAGTCTACAGCGTACCTATTGAAGCAAGTTCCGTCCAAATCTATGCCTCAAACTCTATATGAAATATGGAAAGGAAGGAGACCATATCTTAAAAGGGTTAAGATATGGGGTTTTCCAGCCTATGTTAAAAAACATAATCCAAACAAACTCGAGACAGATTAATATTATGTAAGTTTGTGGGATATCCAAAGCATTCAAATGGATATCTGTTCTACTACACTGAGGAGCAGAAGGTGTTTGTTGCTCAGCAGGCCACCTTTTAAGAATGGAAATTTCTTGCTAAAGAAATTAGTAGGAACACGGTAGAACTGGAAGAAATTCCAGAAGCACAAACTGCAACTAAAGATTTGGTAGAACCAGAGGGTTCAATAATCGCGGACGAACCTCATCCACTCCGCAGATCTAATAGGATTTCTCGTCCGCCCGAGAGATACTAAGGTTTTATCATAAATGAGGATCGAAAGGATTACATCTTGGAAGAAGATGATCCTACTAGTTATAAGCAGGCCATTAACAATAGGGATTCTGTAAAATGGTTTGATGCTATGAAATTCGAAATGGAGTCCATGTACACCAACAAGGTGTGGACTTTGGATGTTGCTCCTCATGGAGTAAAACCTGTTGGATGTAAGTGGATCTTCAAAAAGAAGATTGGTGCAGATGGACAGGTGGAAACCTATAAGGTTAGACTTGTTGTAAAAGGTTTTCGTCAAAGACCAGGAGTAGATTATGATGAAACCTTTTCTCCAGTGGCTATGCTGAAATCCATTCGGATCATGCTTGCCATTGCTGCTTACCATGACTACGATATCTGGCAGATGGACGTAAAAATGGCCATTCTAAATGGATGTTTAGAAGAGTGCGTTGATATAGATCAGCCAGAGGGATTCATAGACAGTGGGAGCAGTGTGAAGGTGTGCAAGTTACTTAAATCCATTTATGGATTAAATCAAGCACCGCAGAGCTAGAACATCTATTTTGATGAGACAGTCAAGGGATTTGACTTCATCAAAATCGAAAATGAACCATGTATCTACAAGAAGATTTTAGGGAGAACTGTTGTATTCCTCGTCTTGTACGTGGATGATATTCTCTTAATAGGAAATGACATTCCTATGCTGCAATCGGTCAAACTGTTCTTATCGCAAAAGTTCTCTATGAAGGACCAGGGTGATTTCTCCTACATTCTGGGGATTAAGATCTATAGAGATAGATCCAAGAGATTATTGGGACTCTCACAGTCCAGGTACATAGAGACCATACTAAAGAGATTTAGTATGGAAGATTCCAAGCACGGTAATATACCCGCATTGCACGGAATCACCCTCTCCAAAGAGATGTCTCCTAAGACTGATGAGGAGAGAGTTCGCATGAGCACTATACCCTACGCTTCGGCGGTAGGATCTATAATGTATGCGATGCTATGTATCAGACCAGATGTAGCATACACGCTTAGCGTGATGAGCCGGTATCAATCGAACCTGGGTGAGAATCATTGGACAGCTGTAAAGAACATTCTCAAGTACCTGAGAAGGACTAACAAGATGTTCTTGGTATACGGTAATGGAGACCTTAAGGTCGAGTCTTTTACCGACTCAAGCTTCCAGAGTGACAAGGATGACAGCAAGTCTATCTTGGGTTTTGTGTTTAGCCTCAATGGAGGGGCGGTGTCACTACTACAAATAGGGGTTGCCCCTACGGATAAATCAATAGGAACAAACCACTTCCCCTACGGCTATAGCCGTAGGGGCATGAAAATACGTCGTGGGTGCACACGCCGCAGGTGCATGTCTTAGCCTTAAACATGCTCCTACGGTTAAATACTTGCCCCTACGGATTAATGCATAGGTCTATCTGTCCCTACGGATTACACTGTAGGGAAAAAAAAGATATTTAATTTATCGGTTTATAAAATAAAATAGCTGTCCCTACGGATAACTCCGTAGGGCCATATTGATGCCCCTACGGCTCCATGCGTAGGTCCAGATATGTAGGGGCATAATCTCAGTTAGCCTGATATATTGTCCCTATGGATAACTGTGTAGGGGCATGTGTATGCCCTTACGGTTTAATCCGTAGGGACAAGTCTAACCCCTCTTACTGAGATCATAGGGGCAAAATATCAGGTATCCTGATATTTTGCCCCTACGGATATATGTGTAGGGGCAACGTTTCACCCTACGGATTAAACGGTAGGTGCAAACTTTGGCCCTACGGATTAATCCATAGGGACATATTATCAGGGTTTTTTTAAAAAAAGGGCTGCCTGTTTTTTCCTCGCCCTGTGCACAATAATATATACATCATATATAAAAGTAATCAACACGCAGAATATATACCGCAGTATTCATAATCAACATCTCACGCATAGTATATAAAAGAAATCAACAAGCAGAATACGATATCAATCTAAATCAATATGAACACGCAAACACCACCAATATCAATATCGTCCAAAATATATACAAAATGTATTATATAAGTAAATACATGTTTAAAATATAAGAATCAAAAAGCTACTCTAGCTCAGTCCGGCTCCACCTCTAATAAATGCCGTAATCTGGCGTGCCAGCTCCTCGGATATACCCTGAGTCAATATCTCGAGCAATGCGAAGTGTGTGGAAGTCTGAGCGGGCTGTGGAGCAGTAGGAATGGTCTGCACAACCGCCGCCGAGGTAGTAGCTTGCGGAGCCGCAGCTGCGGGAGTCTGAGCGGGCTGTGGAGCTATAGGAGTGGTCTGCGCAACCGCAGCCGAGGTAGTGGCTTGTGGAACCGCAGCCGAAGGAGATGCATGTGGAGGCTCGGCCGATGTACCCTGTCGCGTCTGTTCAGTTTTGTGTGTAATAAATGAGTAAGAACTGTGTATTAGTCGAATTCATATCATTATCAGGTTATTGCGAAACCCCAATCTTTGTATACTTAGGGACTTAGGCCTCGTTTGGATATCTAGTTTGGAAAACCGTAGTTTATTTTAATTAGACAGTTCTATGTATGTATGATTAATCAAAGTTAAGTATACAACCACATAAGCTCAGGCTATGTACTAATATTGGATATGTTGCTATCTATAATATGACATAATATTTTACTATTAAGTAGTATACATACCAATATCCCCTTCAACTCCTGGACGGTGGCCTTCAAGGTGTCCAGTTCTTGCTTAAAACGTCGCTCACGGGAGATAGAGGAAGTAACCACCGGAGTGGAGTCCAACCTCATATGGGCCTTGCTAGGACCCAGTCCCCGGCCTCTCTCCCAACATCCATGGTGCCCTCCGTATGCGGCGTCTAGAACTAGGGTCAGCAGCATCGGATCGTTCTATCCAGTAAAATCGATCCCCGATGCCTCCGCCTGCTCAACCACCCGCTCCTACACCCACATTAACCAGTAAAATATAAGTATATCATTTAAATTTGAACCTTTCAAAACAAAAATTTCAAATAGAGGTTGAATAAATATTAACACTTACGCAATACTCCTGGGTAGCGGTGTCGGGGTATCGAAGCTTTCCCGTGGCGGGATCTGTCAAGGTGTCGTGGACGGCAAGATACGCGGACAGCATGCTCAGTGTACCACCCTGCGCCAGGGTCTGAGCTCTCTGCAATTCGCCAAAAATTTACATATATTAGAAAATAACTCTTAATATTACATTATATCACAGTAGGTCTATTGTAATTTACCGATAACTCCATGGCTCGCGTAATATTTCTCGAGCCACCTGTATAAGTGGGGCGGCCCCTTTTCGCCGACTTCATATTCTCTTTATTTTGATCGGCCTGTTTCTGCACAACACATTCAGATTTAGTTTTCAAATTAAGAAACACAAAAAAAATAAATTATATACTAAACAATGAATTACATTTAAAATACATACATGTTTGCACTGAGAGTCGAAATATTGGCACAATAGAGGCCATGTATCTACGTCGACTCTCGCAAAGGCCGGAATATGTTGGGGTGGTCTAGAGGCAAGAAACGTCAATGGACGCAATAACAAACCTTCCTGCTAAAATTCAATAATTTCGATGTTGTATGTTGATGGCAATGAGTACATGCTTTGTGACCATGTACGGACCAATCTGATAGCATTCCATACGCAGAAAAGTCATTAATTGTCCACATTAAATCCGCATGCAGTATGAAGGTTTTATTTGTTTTTGCATCGTAAGTCTCTACACCATCAATGAACAAAGATTTTAACTCCTCGATCAAAGGTCGAAGATAGACGTCGATATTGTTTCCCGGTGAGTTTGGTCCGTCGATAAGAAGAGGCATCATAAAGTATGATTGGTCCATAGCCAACCAAGGTGACGGATTATAAATTATCATTACAATAGGCCATGTGCTGTGGCTTTGTTCATATCAAAATTTTGCATTATTATATTCCCCATTATTATTCATTTTATAAATAAACAGGTGCATTTGATCCATGTCTGCTACATAGTTGCAGGTTACAGGTTTTCGGAACAAAGCAGTGAAAGTGATGAAAAGATAATACAAAAGTGAGACTACGACCAACAAATAGAAGAATCTTGATCATGCCTACAGTTTGAGGGACAAATGAAGATCAATGAACAATTTCACAAAGTACAAAGGCAGCGCAAGATTCAAGACTTCAACACGAAGCAAACGGTAAAAGTCCACAATATTCTGCACTATGGAAATCTGGAAGAAACTAAAAGACAATCTGAGAAACCAAGTGAAGAAACCAGAAGCCAAATGCAACAGGAAGCAGCCTAGAAAATGTCGGTGGAATGGCCGCGGATCCACGGCCAAACAGGGCATATGGCCGCGGATCCCCGGCCATGCTAAGCACGTGTCGGTGCAAAAATGTCGGTGGTGGCGGTGCGTTGACTAGGCTTCTCAGGGTAGTTTTGTAAATGTAGATAGGGATCGGATGTAAACCCTAGGGTTTCTATAATCTATAAATAGGAACCCTACAGCTCTTATGCCTCTTATTATGCTCCTTTTTAAATTATCATTTTCAGAATTTCAATTCCTGTAATGTTGGAAGAGTGCATCAAATAAAAACTAAAGTAAGTCTTTCTTTTCTTGCCTTAGTTAATTTTCTTGTCTGCCCTAGTTAATTTTATTTATCTGCCGTAGTTTAGCAATTTTATTTATCCGCCGTAGATTAGATAATTAAATTATTAAAAATAAACTAAAAAATGTCTCTTTTTATCAATTCCCTAATGAGTGAGTAGTTCCTCACTTGGTAGGGTTAGGAATAGGAAATATTTGAGAGATGAAAATCTCTCACCCCTTTCTTTCCCGTCATACATTTTAATAGGACTCTATGCATACATACACATACCGCTCACTACGGCACCCTATCCCACGAGGTAGCGGTGATAGCGTAGTTTAAAAGACCGGTTGTGTATGTTTTCCATGGAGGTTAGGGTAAGAATTAAGAAAGAACGGACAAGGACCTAAAGGAAGAAACATAGTTTCTTCCCGATCGTGCTAATCCTCTTTGTTAATTATTACCTTAGCACCTAAATAGATCTTAATTAGGGCATTGAAAGCGGTGAGAAATATTGAATTTCCAAACTTAACCTAAACCTAACCCTAGCAAGATTTTAATTATAATCTAAATCAATCTTAGTTTTTATTGATAATCCAATCCACCACAATTGGAATTAACTCGTTTGAACAATTAGAAAATACACAAAATCCCTGTGGACCGACCCGTACTCAACCGGCTAGCTACCAAGCGACGTTGTTCTTGATTGCGATTAATATTCTTTGATTTATCTTTTAAAAGCGAAAGCGCATAAAAAAACTCTCTCAATCAAATGGCGCTGTTGCCAGGGATGGCGTAGTTATTTTCTTTTTGTAATTTCGGGTTAATATAAAAATTGAAAAATTATAAAAAATAAAAAATATATATATAAATTTATCATCTTGTTATTTTTTGAAGGGTGTTTCGTTTGAATTGTGAAGGATCGACGAACAGATTCAGATATGAAAAAATCCAGAGAGCAAAACAGCAAACAGCAAATCTGAACAAACAGAGGAGGACCGCAACAGACAACAGAAGAAGTTTGGTGGCCCGAGTCAACCATTCAACCGCGGAACCGCCGCGCTTGGACCCGTTTGACCGCGGAACCGCCGCTTATTGGTGACGTCATCATTTGAAAAAGTCTCTGTACGCATCTTTTCTTCTTCTGAACCCCCTGATATCCTCTGAAAAGTTTTCCTGCAGGGTTCTTTGCGCAAAAACTTCTCCCTCTTCTCCAATAACTTGATCTTGTGCAGGATTCTTTGCGCCGCAATAATAAAAAAAAATTTGGCAAGTGTGTTTGTGTGTTTTACTGCGTTGCATCTTTAAAACTGACTTTAAGGGGCTTTAACACCAATCCAGATTGGGTGGGGATTTCATTACCCTTCCTAAGACCCCAAAAATCACAAAAAGCATATTGCATAAACCATCGAGTTAATTAAAAAAGATTAGACTCAGCCTTAAGGACTGTCGTGCTCGATAGGACAAAGCAATAGTTGTAGGCATCGATCATTTATCTAAACCAGACTTTGTAGTGCCTAGGCTAGACAAGTGGGGAAAGGTAATTTTAAAAGGCCCGTCTCACGGTGATTCGTGAGCGGATCCCTCCTTTCTCTACTTGTGCTTACCTGGCCACAATTGGCGGTGAAGAGTCGATTTGAGGTCCTCACAACTTGCCCTTTGGAACAGTTAGGAGCAGTCTAGTTGACCTAGGTGACCCTAGTTCTAGGCTTGATTGTGCATATTGTGATTGATCGAACGTGTGTCTAAGCTTATTATTTAAAATCGTTTTGCAAAAGGCTCCTTATAAAAAAAATTTACAAAAATTTGCCACTTGTCGCTAAGAAATCCATTGCACTCCACTTGCACCCACATCCTTCCATTGACGTTTTCTTACCTCCACCTTCTTTTTTTACCTTTTTACTACACTACATCTTTAGTGTATGTCCGGTTGGACTATGGACACTAGCACCCGTTTAATCCGTGTCTCGTTAGTGCCGACTGATGACGCTTTCGACTCCGAAGTCGAAATTCCATCCACTTCTTTACCTTCATCATCAACTTCATCATCTTCTAAGGAGATGTCGGGATTCAATCCTAACAACCCCTTACCCGCGGGACTGATTCCACCTCTAGTAGGTGCGAAATAACCCACAACACCCACCTGTTGAAGCGCCCTAACGAAACTGTAAGTCTACGGTAGCGCCCCGGCCTTCTGTCCGAGGCCAAAATGCGGAAACGAAAACTTTTCTTAAACTAGAAACCGGCGCTATCGTATGCTTAAAACCCGGATTGAAGCATTAACCTACAACTAGCAACTAGAGAAAGGGTTGGAAAAGCTATACCGATCGATCCGTGTCCTTCGGTCTTTGGCCACCATCCCAAGCTCCTCGCGGCATCTTGGATCTTGATCTCCTCGTCAGAAAGGGCATTACATTTTCGAGTCTTTTTACGGGTTCCCACTTCATCCGAAGCAACTCGGGCACGAAGTTCGCTAGCAGACGTGTCCAAGGTGAAGTAGAGAATGTGTGTGACAACTTTTTCTCTTGCATCCATTATATGGATGGAGGTTGAAGATGAAGCTATCAATGGAGGTTGTGAGCTAGAGGAAGAAGAAGAAGAGGAGCCATTTTCTTTCTTATGTGTTGCTATGGAAAAATGAGAGTGTCTATGGAAAAATACAAGACCCAACTCTTTACAATGGCTGTCCTTCTCTCTCTTCCTCTCAATATCAACACAAAATCAATCAAATAATGTGACATTAGCACAAGAAAAGAGACCATGAGTCACTAATGAAGTCTATGTCATATTAAATGCTCAAAATGATGATTTCTAGCTCACAATTTCCATTTGTAAACATTGATCCAAATGTTTACAACAATAAATAGATACGGCAAGATCTACAGTAAACTCGTGACGGATCACAAGGATACCCCTCACCTGTATATACATACCTGCATCCGCATTCCGACCGAAGGCGAATGCGATGAGACTAAAGTAATCTAACAAATCTAATATTAGGATCCGGCTTAAACCAAAGCCCACTAGTATGATCCGCATGATCATGATCCGTGCACTACTGCACGTATATGATCGGATCCTGCCATATATTATACGGCCTCTACAACGTTTCGCCCGAAACTTGAAAACTGTCTGTGGGGGACTCTAATGACTCGTCAATACTTTGGCTGTGAATTTAACCACTAGCACGTCAGAGGAACTAGTTGTACATAACGGGCTACCAGGTATTGACCAAAAGGGAGGTCGATGAGCGAACTCATCCTGACACCCTACTGAGCCTGTCAGTGACAATATCCGTACAGTCCGGTCCGTTCGTCTATGAGCATCGCATGGCGGGCCTAGGGGGTTGGTAAAAGTCAGACCCCACAAAAGCGGTACAAGTCGTGTCGGAGTGTAGCCCAGAACACCCTGAGATACTACTGGAATACCTACCAGTAAATCTCCTGCCTTGGCCAAGGACTTCGTGTAATGGCTCTCCTAGACACAGCGCGATCTCACCCCCAATACCGGAAGAGACGAAACCCCTGCAGATCCGCTCACTGCCTCCATATGGCTCGGAACTGAACCCAACTAAAACCTGTTTGCATGACTCCTTTGAGCCGTGGTAGGGTAGTAATCAAAGCACAGTGGGAACTCACACGAGACAAATGACGATCTCAGGTCGATGAACTAACCTGTACACATGTCACCAGGGAACTGCTATCTGACGTCAGGTATAATACCAACTAACATGTTCCCGACGAGTCCTGTCCGGTGTACTCATAACCCAATGAGCACCTGTATACATATTAGGTGATCCAACTGACACCAATGGCTTGTGAGACCGGCCACCGCCCCTCGTCGGGGTCTCGACTGTATACACTAGTCTACTAATGGAGTATCGATGCCCAGTCTCGAAACTCTCATGACTAGGGACCACTTTAAGGATGTGCTTATAGATCCCAGCTCCCATATATATGATCGCCATCATACTGCTGGTAGTCAAGCAAGAATCCTAAGGGCTCTATCAATGTGTTATAGCGACCTGTAAGGTCATCCAAAGCAGTACACGATGATAAAGATAAACCCGATAGCATACTATCATCTCGAGTAAGACTGTCCTACCGGTATAGGTCCTCCCTCAATCATTGCAATCACATACCTGTGATCCAATAATTGACTCTGAGGGCACTATATCCAACAATCTCCCACTTGCACTCAAGGCTAATTATTACGATGTCGCGTACTCACAGCCCGTGTGATACCGAACACCCAACTCCTCTAATAATCAGTTTCACAAAGCCTGTTTGCGAAACTATTGCATTCGAGGAATAGCCTCAGTGAGTGGATCCGTCCTGATGCTTCTTTCTATGTCTCTCTTTATCTCAAGTTCGCGGCGAAAGCCATCTCCCGAAATGAGCAATACCTGTCTTAGAATATGTTTAGATGTCTGATGGGACCTAGTTCATAAATGAACTCCAAATCCAAACTTCTCAGACTGTATCGTCAACTGAATTTAATCAGTGTCATGCGCCATGCCTCCCTCAGTATCCGCTTGGACCACCTGTCCAAACAACTGTCCCTCGTCAGAGGGAAAACTATAACTCTTACAATCACTCTGTCATCCAGGTCACCTTGGAAGCCTGGAATGATAACCGTCTCCTAAAAGAGGCTGTTGTTATCATATCCCTTGAACATCCACTTATGTTCTAAAACTGCTTCCGAACGTTTCTCCCGGATAAGATTAATATCAGCTTATTACATCTAGTGGAAAAACAACGTCTGGTGTGGTACTTGACATCTCATGATTGACTCAATTGCCTAAGCAAGTGATCTGCCAATCATGCACATCCCTCTCCCCTTTAGTCTGTAAGACACCTTTAGAGAGGGTGACTCCATCACTTGCAGGTACACTACCGTGCCAGGAGTCTTCCATTCTAAAACACCTTTAGAATGCTGTCTAAGTACCCAGATTGGGAAACTACCCAAATCTAGATCTAAAACCATAGAACTAGTAACCAGAATGTCTGATATAAAATCCATGTCCTTTGTGGAGAAACTACTGTGTGACAACCAAAGTATAACCGATCGTAGTATAGGAATTTCACTTCCTACTCTGTATATGTCATCTAAATACCAGGACATCACACGCTGCTACCTTCTTAACAGATCCATCCCTTATTCTGATGAAGTCAAACCTATGACTGTCACATCAGAAATAGATGATCTTTCTCCGCTATATCTGCTTTAGTCCATAAATAGACATAAGCTACTTGTCAATGCTTCCGCTGCTCCCACTGACTACGACAACCCTCTGGCAGAGTCAAATACACGTACACTTCTAAAGCTAGTTTAGAACGACGCAATACTCATCCTCCTGCCGGATCCCACAGTCTGGAACAACAGCAATGGCAAGTCTGGGTAAACAAGAACCTCCCTGTCACCGTCCTTGAGGCTACCGGAGTACCTCTCGGGTGCCTGAGATTATCCACCATTTCTGCGGAGTGGGCAATGGAATGTCAAACCAGATCGAATCTTTAGGTTCTTATCAAATTTTCAGTAATCGTTTGCGGTTCTGGAATCACTTCCAGTTCTACCATATTCCCACTACTGTTTTCTGAAAAAATCCATTTTACTAAAACTATGGCGAGTCAGGAACAATATCACTATTGATCTTCCAGATGGTAGAAAGTCAACCCTCGTCATAGCCCGGGTCAACCCACAAACAGCCATTACAGAAACATGCCTTGAGTTATCCAAAGTCTGGTTTTAAGCATAAGCCGGACAACTCCCCGTACCTTAACATTGTTAAGATATGAACTATTCTATATCCAATATAGAAACAGAGGTACTGATTTAATTAAAACCAGATTCAAATCATGCAGATGTCTCCAGTGCATGTCAACTAAATGGAGAGAGGCCGATCAGCATTACTCAACTTAGGAGTGCTTCCAATTATGAGTAACCTGAAAAAGAAGCAAGTTCTCTTAATCATTACTATCAACTGAATACCATCCACAAGTATCTACATCTTCGATAACCTTGAAGAATCCTAATACTTGCAACGCCTGGTTCTCTACTTTATTTTTATACCTATAACTTCTCAAAACTTAGACCTTGCATTTCTACGAAACACATGTCTAAGAACTAGAGAAGTCACAAGTAAACAGAATATAATACGAGTACCAACCCCTCTGTCATCATGGACACTGGACAACATACAATACTCTGTATAAGTCCCCTGGGTCTAATAACTCATTCCCTGTGTGTCGTAGGTTGAAAACTGTACTTATGGTTAAGAAGAATCACACCGATGTTTAATGCTCCTTACCTAACCATCCACTGATATAGGTAAATGTCATGGACATAATTTCAAAAAGTTATATCTTACTTTATAAAAATAAACGTACAGATATATCAATTTGAAATTGGTGCATAACAACGGATATTCAAAACCAAATATTTGCCGCCCGGCAAATAACCCAGGCGATCTCCTCAAATATCACCAATTACAACGAATCCCGATATAATGAGGATGATCACCCGATTCTCAATAACTTACTCCTACTCATCATCTGTAAAACCATACAGATGTGAGAATCAAACCTGGTAAATACATACCCTAGAGTAAGGGCTAATTGGGAAATCAGTTTTCTTTTAACAATACACAGTGAAACTGAAACTTGTAAATGTTTCGAGGGGGTATCCGGGTATTCTAAGTAATGCCTCTTCCATTATCAGATTCACAACTGTAACCGTATATTTCTTTGTCATCTCTCCAAACCTATTATATTCAGTATATGAACAATTAGGGGTTGGAGAGCTTAAACCCACTCATTGTACTCTCCAAATTGCCGACCGATCCATCACCCATCCTAGGGGTGAGTTAGAGGATGTGTTAATTAAAGCAGGGGATTTCATTTTCCCCGTTGATTTCATTATTATGGATACACAGCCTGTAGCTAACCCCCGGAGTCAAATTCCGGTGATACTCGGTCGACCATTCCTTGCGACTTCTAATGCAGTGATCAATTGTCGAAATGGTTCGATGAACCTATCTTTTGGAAATATGACAATTGAATTCAACATTTTTAAGTTGGGGAATCAGCCCTCCGAGCCTAATGCTAGTATACTTGATGTTTGCTCGATCCACGAGATCACGCAGGAGGACTGTGAGCTCGAAAAATTTCTGTTTGATCACAGCAGTTTTGACGCCTCTAGTGCGTTCCTCCTAGAATCTGACACAGTTTTCATACCGGATAACGATTACGAGTGTTTCACTTTTTTGGATGATTTTGAAGACTCACCACCCGAGTTTGATTCTTTTGATTTTTCGGATGAGTTAGTTGAACCATCCGACTCGGTTGCTTACACTCGATTTGAACCATTGTTGGAATCCTTCGAGTTCGAGACAGTTTCACCAATGTTACCTTCAATTGTTTCACCTCCGAAACTCGAACTCAAGCTTTTGCTGTCTCACCTTAAATACGCTTACCTAGGTGAGAATGAGACCCTTCCCGTTATCATATCGGCATCTCTAGCTCTCGAGCAAGAGAAAGCCTTTTTAATGGTCTTACAAAATAACCGGCAAGCTTTTAGCAGGATTATGGCGGACATCAAGGGGATTAGTCCCCTCATAATTGAACATCATATACATATGATGGATTATGCCAAGCCAGTAAGGGATCCACAAAGACGCCTCAGCCCCATAATGAAGGAGGCTGTCAAAAAAGAGATTGTCAAATGTCTTGATAGTGGTATCATTTACCCTATCTCCGATAGTCAGTGAGTTAGCCCCATTCATGTTGTCCCAAAGAAATTGGGCATAACGGTCATAACCAATGAGGCGAATGAGTTAATACCTACTCGCACCCAAACTGGGTGGCGAGTTTGCATCGACTATAGAAAACTCAACGCCGCGACAAGGAAAGACCACTTTCTTTTACCTTTTATTGACCAAATGCTAGAACGATTTGCTGGGCACGAATTTTACTGCTTTTTGGATGGCTACTCCGGCTATAATCAAGTTCCCATCACCGAAAAGGATCAAGACAAGACCACATTTACTTGTCCTTTCGGTACATTTGCTTACCGTCGCAAGCCCTTTGGGTTATGCAATGCACCTGCTACTTTCCAGCGGTGTATGATGGGGATCTTTTCAGACATGGTGGAGAAATTCTTGGAAATTTTTATGGATGATTTCTCCATTTTCGGCGACTCCTTCGATGAGTGTTTACTACAATTAGACACAGTTCTTACTCGCTGTAGAAATAAGAACCTCACTTTAAATTGGGAGAAATGCCACTTTATGGTACGAGAGGGTATTGTCTTAGGACATGTCATCTCGCAAAATGGCATTGAGGTTGATAAAGCCAAGATTGAAGTCATTTCCAATCTTCCTCCTCCTAAATGCGTCAAAAAAAATCCGAGCCTTCCTTGGCCATGCCGGTTTTTATAGACGGTTCATCAAGGATTTTAGCAAGATAGCTAGACCCTTGACTCTTTTATTAGCCAAGGACACCACTTTTGATTTTGACTCAACCTGCATGAAAACGTTCGAGTCATTGAAACACTCACTTATTTCTGCGTCCATTCTTTCATCTCCCGACTGGACGCATCCATTTGAAATTATGTGCGATGCATCTGATTTCGCCATTGGTGTTGTTCTTGGACAGCACATTAATAAGATACCGCACGTAAATTATTACGCTAGCTGAACATTAAATGAGGCCCAACTGAATTACACAACAACAGAAAAAGAATTTTTAGCCGTTGTGTTTGCACTCGAAAAATTCATGCCCTATTTAATCGGCTCTCCAGTGATTGTTTACATGGACCACTCAGCTCTTCGCCATCTTTTTACGAAGAAGGATGCTAAATCCCGGCTAATACGTTGGATCCTCTTGCTACAAGAGTTTGACCTTGTCATAAGGGACAAAAGAGGATGTGAAAATGTAGTTACCGACCACTTTTCACGACTTCCTTCTTCGCCTACACTCGAAATTCCTATTAAAGATGTTTTTCCCGATGAGCAGCTCTTAATCATGTCATGCGAACCTTGGTTCGCTGATATAGTAAATTACTTGGCCACCGGACTGATACCAAAAGATTGGTCGAAACATAACAAACTCTGATTCCTGTCCTAAGTAAAACATTTTCACTGGGATGAACAGTATCTCTTTAAATACTGTTCCGACCAAATCATTCGTCGGTGTGTCCCCGAAAACGAGTTTAAGAGTGTGCTGTCTTTTTGCCACGATCAAGCGTGTGGCGGGCATTTTGGCCCCAAGAAGACGGCAGAAAAAATCTTGCAGTATGGTTTCTACTGGCCACGACTCTTTAAAGATGCATACGAATACTGCAAGACATGCTCCCGGTGCCAACACTTGGGCCGGATATCGCGGAGAAATGAAATATCGCTCGAACCAATTTTGGTTGTTGATATTTTTGATGTTTGGGGAATAGACTTCATGGGACCATTTCCCAATTCCTTTGGGAATATGTATATTCTATTGGCTGTTGACTATATGTCAAAATGGGTCGAGGCTGCGCCCAGCCAAACGAATGACAACAAGGTTGTTGTTAAATTTCTTAAAGAAAACATTTTTTCTCGGTTTGGGCATCCTCGAGCGATTATAAGTGATAATGGATCTTACTTCTGTAATAGGACTTTTGAGTCCTTAATGCACAAATACTCCATTACTCACAAATTGTCAACACCATATCATCCCCAAACTTGTGCGTAAGTCGAGGTTTCGAATCGGCAGATTAAACAAATTTTGGAGAAAACGGTTTCCAAAAACCGTAAAGATTGGTCAACAAAACTGATTGATGCACTATGGGCATTCCGTACTGCCTATAAGACCGATCTTAGCATGTCTCCATACCGGCTTGTTTATGGGAAGGCTTGCCACCTTCCTGTTAAAATTGAGTACAAGGCATTTTGGGCGATTAAAGAGTTGAACTTATCCATGGGAGATGCGGGCAGTAATAAAAAGATGCAATTGAATGAATTGGATGAGCTGCGGGATGAAGCCTATGAAAATACGGTAATTGTTAAAAACCGAACGAAAGTGTTCCATGACAAACACCTTATGCGCAAAACTTTCAAACCTGGTCAACAGGTTTTGCTTTATGACACTCGGTTACACTTCCATCTCGGTAAGCTCAAATCTAGATGGAAAGGGCCATTTTTTGTACGCACAGTGCGGTAGACCTAGAAAACTCGGAGGACGGTACACTGTTTAAAGTAAACGGACATCGACTCAAATCGTTCCTCACTGCGGACCCGTCAGAGGAGCTCCTGTTTTTGCAGGAGCCGATTTACACTGACTGATCTTCATCCATTTACCCCCAAATTTTCGATCATCTAGCCAAAACATTGTTTCAAACAAGTTTGGGGGTATGTATCATTTGTAATTTTATAAATACAAAGAACATAAAAATTGAAAAATTTTGAAAATAAATTTTTTTTTCGGGTATTTTTGAAAATTTCCAGATATATAAATAAAATAATTTTTTTATTTGCAAATAATTTCTTCTTTTTGGAGGGGTTTATTCATAAATACCCATCACACTCCCCTATATAAAGAACCCGACCCTCCCTGTGTTTTAATAAACCTAAAAACAAAAACTCCACAGCAAACCCTAGCCGCCGCCGCTTTTCTGCAGAGCGATCTCTCCATATTGCCCGCCCAAACACCTAGCTCCAGCTCGACCGCGAGCGAGGGAGAACTTACTCCTTTAGAACATGCAAATTTGATGCGAAGAGCTGTTAGGGATATTGATGAGTTGAGGGGGATAGCGAAGGAGCATGATCGGCGTTTGACTAAAATAGAGCAGGGGATCCGAACCCTGCTAGGTAGGGAGGAGCGTTCCCATTCACGCTCAAGGGGGCGTCGTGGGACCGAGCAGTGAGGGCACTGCTTGTGATAAGTTTGGGGGAGTTGGTGGATGTAAATAGTTATTTTTTGCATAGCATACTTTTTTTTTAAAAATTTTGTATATATTTTTGTTTTTCTTTTGCATGTTTAAATTCTGCATTGCATCTTTATAAAAAAAAATCATAAAAATTGAAAATAAAAAATATATATATAAATAGAAAAATATAAAAATCAAATAAAAACTGAAAATTTTGAAAAATTATAAAAATTGAAAAATTCAATTTTGGCCATAATTGACTTGAGTTTAACAAGACGGTTAACTAGTTAGGAAAAACTAGATCCTAGACATAGTAAATTAAAAACCCTAAAAATAGCCTTTCTTAAAGTTTAACCGTAGAAAATATATGTCCTCGTAGTCTACTTAGAAATAGGCAAATTTTGAGTTCACTTCTTGGGCTAAGTTAAAATAAGGGAAGAGTATTGAAATTTTTATTGGAGTATAAGTCTGAAAAATAATTCCGAACCTTAAGTCTAAATTCTAAAAATATATACCCTACAACTTGCACAATCACGAACCTTGAAACTTGGAATAGTAGAGGAGACCTTGAAATGCTCTTGTCTAAAATCCTTAGTATGAAGGAAAATAAAACTATAAGTGTGAATAAAGAGATATAAAAAAAAATGAACACTGGTTTTGTAATTACTTAAGGCTGCATAAAATAAAAAATATATAGCGAGGGTGCTTTATCACCTAGTGCCTTAAACCAACTGGTTTGGGAGTCACTGCTAAAGCCTTAGGTATTACAAGACGAGGAATTACGCCTTAATGTGCAAACACATTTTGTAATCGGTCATTAGTACCTCAAGAAATATTAACGGTCGCATGAAGGATGTGTGAGCAATTTCATCTAAAAAATTCACCAACTAAAAGTACTTTGGACGATGGACAAGAGTATAAGAGCTTGAATTGAATTTCCAAGTGTAGGGGTGATACAAACACACACGTAGGGGTATATGATTGAGGTTTGGATGAGAGATAGGAATGAAAAATATGATTTATATCTTTAGTAGAGATGATAAAAATTCCTAAGATGAGATGGAACCTTAGAAGGAAAATTCAAAAGATGCTAAAAACTAAGTGAATTTACAGAACATATACAATCTTAAGTTAAATGATAAGGAAGCGTGAAAAAATACGGGTTGATAATTTCTGAGTTAAGATAATAGAATTTCTTGCTAGAAAACCTAATTGGAGAATAAAAGTCAATAGGCCGAAGTGATAGGATTTTGTGGGTAGTATCCGCTGAAAACCCTCAGTAGACAACACTCCTCCTACTAGGAACACCTAGAGGTTTAACGGCTTGTTGCACGAGCTCAGTGCAATAGCGTTTCCCTGCGAAAATGAGGTTAGGTCTTTTTCGAGAATAAACTAGTTTTGCTCGAGGACGAGCAAAAGATAAGTTTGGGGGTATTTGTTCATATCATAATTTTGCATTATTATATTCCCCATTCTTATTCATTTTATAAATAAACAGGTGCTTTTGATCCATGTCTGCTACATAGTTGCAGGTTGCAGGTTACAGGTTCTCGGAACAAAACAGTGAAAGTGGTGAAAAGACGATACAAAAGTGAGACTACAACCAACAAATAGAAGAATCTTGATCATGTTGGAGATAGTGCCCTCAGAGTCAATTATTGGATCACAGGCACGTGGTTGCAATGATTGAGGGAGGACCTATCCCGGTAGGACAGTCTTACTCGAGATGATAGTATGCTATCTGGTTTACCTTTATCATCGTGTACTGCTTTAGGTGACCCTGCAGGTCGCTATTACAGGCTGATAGAGCCCCTAGGATTCTTGCTTGACTACCGGCAGTATGATGGCGATCATATACGTGAGAGCTGGTGGTCTATAAGCACATCCTTAAAAGGTCCCTAGTCGTCGGAGTTTCAAGACAGGGCATCGATTCTCCAGAGTAGACTAGTATATACAGTCGAGACCCCGACGAGGGGCGGTGGCCGGTCTCACAAGCCACTGGTGTCAGTTGGTTCACCTAAGATGTATACAGGTGCTCATTGGGTTATGAGTACACCGGACAGGACTCGCCGGGAACCTGCCAGTTGGGATTATACCAGACGTCAGATAGCAGTTCCCTGGTGACATGTGTACAGGTTAGTTCATCGACCTGGGGATCGTCATTTGTCTCGTGTGAGTTCCCACTGTACTTTGATTACTACCCTACCACGGCTCAAAGGAGTCGTGCAAACAGGTTTTAGTTGGGTACAGTCCCGAGCCACATGGAGGCAGTGAGCGGATCTTCAGGGGTTCGTCTCTCCCGGTATTGGGGGTGAGGTCGCGCTGTGTCTAGGAGAGCAATTACGCAAAGCCCTCGGCCGAGGCAGGAGATTTACTGGTAGGTATTCCAGTAGTATCTCAGGGCGTTCTGGGCTACACTCCGACACGACTTGTACCGCTTTTGGGGGTCTGACTTTTACCAACCCCCTAGGCCCGACATGCGATACTCATAGACGAACGGACCGGACTGTACGGATATTGTCACTGACAGGCTCAGTAGGGTGTCATGATGAGTTCGCTCATCGACGTCCCTTTTGGTCAATAGCTGGTGGCCCGTCACGTATTGGCTAATACCTCTGACGTGCTAGTGGTTAAATCCACAGCCATAGTATTTACGAGTCTTTAGAGTCCACCACACTTTCAGTTACTCAAGATTTCGGGCGAAACGCTGTAGAGGCCGTATGGAGATATGGCAGGGTCCGATCAGATACGTGCGGTATTGCACGGATCAGGATCGGACAGTTTTGTACTAGTGGCTGTATGGTTATATGGCAGGGTTCGATCAGATACGTGCGGTATTGCACGGATCAGGATCGGACGGATATTACTAGCCGGCTTTAGTTTAAGCCGGATCCTAGTTTAGTACAGTGTAGATTTTGTCTCATTGCATTTGTATCCGGACGGAATACAGATGCGGGTGTGTATGCACAGTTTAGGGGTTTTCCTGTAATTTATTACGGGACCAGTTTTCTGGAGTTGCCAGTTTGCATTCCGTTCCGGCCGGTTTTCCTTTGTTCTTTCCCGGCCGGACTTTTCCGATGGAGGGTGTTATTTGCAAGTTTGCAAATAACACATTGTGGAGGTTTTTCTTGCAAATGTATTTATTATGAAAGCATCTTTTGATACCATTCTTATCCATCATTATCACTTGCTTTTTGTTGATTAGAAGTGATTTAGAGTTTGATATGAGTTTTGTTATCATGATGTTTGGCTATGGTCACCACTTGCTTTTACTACTATTACCTTCCTTCTAAGGTTGTGGTTTTGTATTGCTTCCTCCACCATTCTCATTTTGGAGATGAGAGAACTCACTTGAGAGAGAAGAAGAAGAGAGAGTTTCATTTTGAGCTTGAGGGATTTTTCTTGATCTCATTTCATGCTAGGAAAAATGCAAGCACCATTTTTCCTTATCTAGTTTCCTCCATCATCTTCTAATGGCAACAAAATCCCAAAGAGACAAGCATCTTCTACACTACATTCTACAGCATTTCTTGGGCATGTCGACTTGCCGGCTTCATGCCCGAGTTGCCTCGGTATTGAGGCGGGAGCTCGTAAAAGACGCAGGCGATGTGGTGCCCTTTCCGGCGAGGAGGCGACGATATGGAGACAAGACTTTCCACGGGAGATTGGGACGATGAAGAGAAGACCGGAGGACTCGGATCACTTGGTATACTTCTCTTCCCATCTCTTGTTTGCTAGCATTAGGTTAATGGTTACGATCCGGGTTTTCATTGTCCGCGGTAGCCCCGGTTTCCAAGTATGGAAAATTTTTGATTCCGTATTTTGGCCTCGGATAGACGGCCGGGGCGCTGCCGTGGCGCAACATGGTATCAGAGCCACGCCATTAACCTTGCCTAGCTTGTTCTAATGTGTTTTACTTATCCGATCGACCAAAATTCCAAAAACAGCGTTTTGCTTGCATCAGTTTTCTGTCGATTTTTTCCGGGCTCGAAAAATTTTTCAGGTGATTGCAGAATGATGTACAGGGAATCCTAAGAACACTGCAAAAATTTGGTAGCTTGATCATTCCGTACGACCGCGGAACCGCGGCAATGACCCCTCTTTTGCCGCGGTTCCGCCGCAGTATATTTGTTTCATTTGACCATTTTTTTGCAGTGGGCTTTTGGGCTTAAGATAGGGGTTTTGGAATATTAAAATTGGGCCCAGAATTTCTGTGAGTGCTACAGTATTACTTGGGGGCCCACTTGTTAATTTTTGATCGATTGGATATTTTAAACACATTATTTCACAGTATTTATATTATATCTGCGACCGTGAATGTCACTTGATCGGTAAATCCGGTCTAACTGCTATAGCCCGGTTAGACGGATTTGCGAACGTGATTTTCACGTTGATGTTCTGTGTTTATGCTGTGATGTTGCGGATCGGTCGTGGGGGATAGCCTGGATGCAATGTTAGTACAGTTTTGTTTTATATGTACATTTGATATTGCGGGGCGAGCGTCCGACATGTTGTCACGACCCGAAATTCGGTCCGTAACCGGCACTTAAACTACGTAACGTCTACAGGCGTACGTAACTCAAGTAAGCCGAAAACCCAGAAATCTAAACCACCCAAGAATGGATCAACGGAGAAAACATAATTTAAAAGTATTAGTGTTGCCATTTAAAATCTCTAACTCTAGTTTTCTTTCATAAAAATTTCGGCAGCACCTCCTTTGTAAAACTAGCCCCGTAAACGAGTACAACACAGATAATATATAAACATCCCAAGTGGGAGAAAAATCACGCCCACCGGCGGAAACAATCACCACAACAAGTATACGACGCCAAAGCGAAGAAATATCAAGAGAACGACTATATCAAGAAGTAAACATCTCCAAAATAACCTGCTTCTACGAGCACGGTTCCCAAAACCAATATACAATACTGATATCTCACAAGTCGTCTCTAAGTCATATACAACAAAGTAGATGGAGAATACTAGATCCAACCCAAAAATGATATACAACGTACAACGGATAACCGCAAACCCACCTATAAAGCAACGGCCTCACTGCCCAAGGTAGCGGTATCCACAAAAGTAATGATGATAAGCTGCCCTGCCGCGACTACTCAGAGGGTAAGTCCTGCAAAACTGTGGCACAACGGGGGTGAGTTGCCAACTCGTGAATAGTAAATAACATCATACAGTAATCGCAAGTATGCACTAACATCAATGATCAATAACATGTGAACTGATAGCATGAGTATGACAATATGAATATACAACTATCATGATATTCATATCAATATAATACTGAGTGCGGAAAGTAAATAATCTCATGCGCATATCATCAGCATGAAAAACACGGTGTATCTCAACAACACCCAAATCCCAAAATACTCAGATCGGCCCTCAAATCGGCCCCTCAAATCCTGTACATCTCGTGAAACCCGAGTGTCAAACATCGACACCCAAAAACATAATATCCATACGTTCCTCGAAAACCAAGTATCCTACCTCGATACTTGCGTTTTCACGTATCGGTCTTTCTGATATCCATACGTTCCTCGAAACCAAGTATCCTACCTCGATACTTGCGTTTCCACGTATCGGTCTGTCAAACCCCATATATCTCTCGGAAAGTAAGTGCCCAACATCGACACCTTAATTTCCCATATCGCATCTCAAATGCATAAGTCCATATAATATATCTCGCGGATCCCAAGAATCCAAATCCAGAATACATATATATACAGCGTCCCATACCACCGATATATATGCAATACAAATCATATAAATCCAAATCCAAATACATATATATACGACGTCCCATACCACCGATATATATGCTATAAAAACTGTAATATCCAAATCCAGAATACATATATACACAGCGTCCCATACCACTGATATATATGCAATAACAACTGATCATATAACAATAGCAAGGTATATGTGCTAACAAATAATATAGCATGGTATATGTGCGAACAAGTAATATAGCATGGTATATGTGCGAACAAGTAATATAGCATGGTATACATATGAGCATGTAGGTATACAGGTATGTTCTATGTAATAAGCAATGTCGCACAAGTATAATAGTTTAATGTCGCTAACTAATAGCAAGGTATACAATAAGAATTTGTATTGTGAGTGTCATGGCAATTACCGACAGGGTGTGTGTAGCATATCATTGGTGCTCGTGCAACATGGACTGTCGATAATAGTGCAGTGTACATCAGATATAATATCATGCACTACAAGTAACTATATGCAATGTGAATCATGCAATATCTCTATATAAGCAAATAAGCATACGGCTAATATATATCATGTCTAGCCCCGACGCGTAGCGCCATACGGGCGATTCCCCGTAGATGTTAAATCT
The DNA here is from genome assembly GCA_030015575.1 of Agapanthus africanus. Lineage (NCBI taxonomy): Eukaryota > Viridiplantae > Streptophyta > Magnoliopsida > Asparagales > Amaryllidaceae > Agapanthus > Agapanthus africanus. The sequence goes on from JASDDO010000012.1 coordinate 139,111,972, forward strand.
ACTCACACTGTGGTCTCCAGCTATGAAGATCCGACCACCTGCTTCCCTTTGTTCGCAGCGTCAGAAATCCCCGCTTGCGACGCTATAATATCACAAACACAAGAAATAATGCGAATATCTTAGAAGCAATCTCAATAACGCAAAACTACGTATAATAAAACGCAACAACGCACTAAACCACAACACGTATACACGTCTAGCGCAAACACACGAAACGATACCTAAACCCAAACTGAGCACGTCGCAGCACGACACACGACTCGTGTCGCAACACGTATCACACGAACTCAAACACACGATTATAGGTAATCGATCCCAGATTTTGTATACTGCATTTACTAACAAATTCAACAGTACCAAAAGACCCAAAACAATAACAGACAACTACCACAGAAGACCCACCCCAAACCTCCCTAAGTCGGCCGGCGTCGCCGGCCCCCTCTTCGAAGCTCGCCGGCCCAGACCGGCGGGGTGGTCCCCGTCTCCTGGGTGGTGTCTCAGGTCAACCTGCACATCACTCTAAAGTTGTTGCTTTCATCACTAAAATCCCCAGATCAAAGCAGATACCAATATCACTAAAAATACACTAAAAACCCGATATCGCCTCAAACGATATAAACTACGTTCTACGCAGAAATTAACGATCAAAATTACACAAAAACTATAAATTAGCAGTAAAGGGGTTATACCTAACAATATTGCTCTCAAGTTCCAAGCTTTCCCCTCTCCAAGTGATCAAGATCAAGAAAAACCCAAGCTTTTGGTATTTTTGTGATAGGTTTTGAGATATTTGAGGATTTTTGAGATAGAAATGAATTAAAATGAGAAACAAATGAGCAAGGGCAGTAGGAAGGAGAGGATTTTCGGCCAAGGGAGTGAGGAGGTGGATTCAAGAGGCTTTCCTAGCAATTTCCTCCATTTATGGCTATTTAATGCATACACACACACACACTCACTCATGCATGCATCTACTTTAACTCTTTTCTTTTCTTTTTCAATTAAATCCTATCTTAAATCCTAGGCCACACAATAAAATCCCTAGGGTAAAGTGAGAAGGATCTTTAACTTAGAAGTTTTAAAGAAAAGATCGCAAACGGAAATTTTCCCAAAATTTAAATACCGCATTAAAATAATATTAAAAATTGGGAAAAACCAAATTGAACCAAAACGTCCCATATACTCCCAAAGTTCGCGCACTAGCTTTATTTTAGCTAATCTAGATGCTGGCAAGTCTATATGGTCGTTTGTTCACAGTCGGGTAAAAACGGAAAATACCGACAAACTTACCCTAAAACGGACGAAATCGCATAACGATTTCCAAAACGTTACAATCTCCCCCCTTATAGAAATTCGGTCCCCGAATTACAATTTCATACTAAAACGTACCTTCAAAAAGATAAGGGAATCTCTCCCGCATCTCGCTCTCGATCTCCCAAGTGATCTCCTCACCAGTCGGACTACGCCACAGAACCTTTACAGAAGGCAAGTCCCTAGACCGAAGCTTCTTCACCTGCCGATCCAAAATAACTATCGGCTGCTCGGTGAACGAAAGATCACGCTCAAGCTGAACGGTCTCGTGCTGAATCATATGAGAAGGATCATGAAGGTATCTACGAAGCATCGACACATGAAAAACGGGGTGAACATCTGGAAAACTAGGCGGGAGCGCTAAACGATAAGCAACCGAACCTACTCGCTCAAGGATCTCGAAAGGACCTACAAATCTGGGACTGAGCTTCCCTCTCTTCCCAAATCGCATAACGCCCTTCATCGGAGAAATCTTCAGGAATACATGATCTCCCACTGCGAACTCAAGTCTGCGACGACGACGGTCGGCATAAGACTTCTGCCTGCACTGGGCTGCTCTCATCCTGTCCTGAATCAGCTGGATCTTCTCCGTAGTCTCCTGAACAAGCTGGGGTCCCAACATCAAACTCTCACTAAGCTCGGTCCAACAGACTGGCGATCGACACTTCCTACCATATAAAGCCTCAAAAGGTGCCATCTGAATAGTCTCCTGAAAGCTGTTATTGTAGGAGAACTCAATCAACGGCAAGTGACGATCCCAACTGCCCCCAAAATCAAGCACACATGCACGGAGCATATCCTCCAGAGTCTGAATAGTCCGCTCCGTCTGACCATCTGTCTGCGGATGAAAAGCGGTGCTAAAACTCAATCTGGTACCCAAAGCTTCCTGAAGCTTCTGCCATAGACGGCTAGTAAACTGGGTACCTCTGTCGGATACTATGCATGTGGGAACACCGTGCAAACGCACAATCTCATCTATATAAAGCTGAGCGTACTGAGCATAGCCGAAAGTGGTCTTCACTGGAAGGAAGTGAGCCGCTTTCGTCAACCGGTCTACAACAACCCAAATGGAGTCATACCCTCTACTGGTCCTGGGTAGACCCACAATAAAGTCCATGGAAATCTGCTCCCATTTCCACTCCGGAATGGGTAAAGGCTGCAACTCTCCAGCCGGTCTCTGATGCTCAGCCTTGACTTGTTGACAAGTCAGGCATCTCGAAACGAAGTCCGAAATATCGCGCTTCATCCCTTCCCACCAGTAGAAGTCTCTCAAGTCTCGGTACATCTTGGTGGAACCTGGATGAACGCTAAAAGTCGACTGATGTGCCTGCTCTAGGATCTCGCGTCTCAAACCATCAACATCCGGTACACACAAGCGAGTCCCGCATCGTAGCACACCCTGGTCATCAATCATGAACTCCGAAACTGTACCTCGTCGAACAAGCTCAAGAATCTCAGACAAACGAGCATCACTGGGTTGCGCCTCACGAATACGATCAACAAGTAGAGGACGGGCGCGGACATGAGCAAACTGTCCCCCAGTGGAGGTAAACTCGAACTGCACACTACTATCACACAAGAGCTGCCAATCTGCAGAAGACTGATACTGAACGGCGCTCAGCTGGGACAAGCTACCCACGGGCCTACGACTCAAAGCATCGGCTACCACATTCGCCCTGCCCGGGTGATAAAGGATCTCACAATCATAATCCTTCACTAGCTCCATCCATCGGCACTGTCTCAGGTTCAGATCTCTCTGCTGGAAGATGTACTTCAGGCTCTTGTGATCCGTGAAGATCTGACACGACTCTCCATACAAGTAGTGCCTCCAGATCTTCAACACAAATACTACCGCAGCCATCTCCAGATCGTGAGTGGGGTAATTCTGCTCGTGCTTCTTCAACTGCCTAGAAGCATATGCAATCACCCTATCATGCTGCATCAAAACACAGCCGAGCCCCACTCGAGAAGCATCACAATACACAACGTAGCCTCCCGATCCAGAAGGTAAAGAAAGAACTGGTGCTGTCGTCAACCGAGTCTTCAACTGCTGAAAACTCTGCTCGCACGCATCAGTCCAGAGAAAAGAAACCCCCTTCCGGGTCAATCCAGTCAGCGGTGCAGCGATACTCGAAAATTCCTGCACAAAACGGCGATAATAACCAGCTAAGCCCAAAAAGCTGCGGACCTCAGTCACCGATACAGGTCTGGGCCAAAGCTGTACAGCCTCGATCTTCCTCGGGTCCACAAGAATCCCATCACTAGTCACCACATGACCCAGGAAGTCCACTCGATCAAGCCAAAACGCGCACTTTGAGAATTTAGCATACAGCTGGTGCTTTCTCAATATCTGCAAAGTAATCCCCAAGTGCTGCTCATGCTCCTCTCGACTCCTAGAGTACACCAGTATATCATCAATAAACACGATAATGAACTGGTCGAGGAACGGCCTGAAAATCCGGTTCATCAGATCCATGAACGCTGCTGGCGCATTGGTGAGTCCGAACGACATCACCAAAAACTCATAATGCCCATAGCGTGTACGAAAAGCAGTCTTCGGAATGTCATCATCCCGAACCCGCAACTGATGATAACCCGAACGCAAATCAATCTTCGAAAAATGTTTCGCACCCTGGAGCTGATCGAATAAATCGTCAATGCGGGGTAAAGGATACCTGTTCCGCACCGTAACACGGTTCAACTGACGATAATCCACACATAGCCTCAAACTGCCGTCCTTCTTCTTGACGAACAGAACAGGAGCTCCCCACGGCGAAACACTCGGACGCACAAGTCCCAAATCAAGCAACACTTGCAATTGATCTTTAAGCTCTCTAAGCTCTGCCGGAGCCATCCGATAAGGCGGTATAGAAATAGGCTCCGTGCCAGGAATCAGATCAATGCAAAACTCAATATCGCGCTCTGTCGGCATCCCAGGTAGCTCATCGGGAAAAACATCGGGAAACTCTCGCACGGTAGAAACCTGGTCCAACAACTCCACTGTGGCTCCAGTATCATGAATGAACGCCAAGAATCCCCGACATCCCCTCCTCAAAAGCCGACTAGCGCACAAAACAGAAATCAAGCTGTGAGGGGCGGCACTACGGTCCCCCTGCACAACGAACACTGACTCGCCGGGAAAACAAAATCTAACTGTCTTCTCGCGGCAGTCCACGGACGCATAGCAAGTAGCTAGCCAATCCATGCCCAACAAAACGTCGAAGTCCAACATCTCCAGAAGGATCAAGTCGACGGGCAGATCTCTGTCACCAATATGGACGACACAAGATCGAAACACATAACGCGCAACAAACGACTCTCCCACAGGAGTAGTCACGATCAGCGGCTGATCCAGCAAACACGACTCTCGGCCTAACCTCGGCACGAAGTGCGTAGAAACATACGAATGCGTGGATCCCGGATCAAAAAGAACATGCGCATCATAAGAACATACAGAAAGAGTACCTGAAACCACGGCATTGGACGCCTGAGCGTCCTGGTGAGTCAAGGCAAAAACCCTAGCCTGACCTCTACCGGCTACTGGCTGTCCTCTGCCTCTGCCACTTCGACATCTCGGTACAAAACCTCCGCGACCACGACCTCGCTGAACAGGAGTCTGACGCGGCGCAACTACAGGAACAAGAGGCAACGCTCTCTGAGGTGGAGAAGGTGGTAAGGTAACCTGCGGTACAGCTGACTCGTTCACACGCGGCTCCGTACAATCTCGAACCCGATGACCCAAACTACCACACCGGTAACATCCAGAAACAAACTGCCGATCATCCTGAGGGTAAGAACCATAAAGTCTACCTCGTCCCGAACCGCCAATATCAGAACGGAAACTGTCTCGACGTCTAAACGCCTGCCTCGCTGCCGGATCACCTATACGAACTCTCTTCGGTCCCGGAACAACTGATAACTCAGCTAGACGCTCCTCTACCGAAAGAGCTGCATCCACCGCTGCCGCATACGTGTCACAATGCTGAATGCTGATGGCTAAGAATATCTGGGTAAGTAGGCCTCGAACAAACCTCTTCACCCTCATCTCCTCAGTCGCCACCAGGTATGGAGCATATATCGACAGCTCAGTAAACAATACATCATAATCCGACACCGTCATCCCCGGCGTCTGACGTAAAGACTCAAATCTGCGCGCTCGCGCATCCCTGACGCTCGGTGGAAGAAAACGAACGAGAAAAGACGTCACAAACTCAGCCCAGGTCATAGGAGCAAGACCAGCGGCTCTGCCTCTCTCCAACGACTCACACCACTTCTGGGCCATACCCTCCAGACGAAAACTGGCAAAATCCACCCATCTCTCGTCGGAACATCGGAGTGAGCGACAAATCCTGGCCATCCGGTCGATAAACGACTGCGGATCCTCGGTAACATCTGTACCCGTAAACACCGGAGGTCTCAGCCTCATGAAATCCGTCAACGACACAGCAATAACCCCTGGAGCTGCAACTGCGACTATCGGAACCGTAGGTACCATCGTAGCCTCCGCAGCGGGTGGAACAACCGCCTGCCCCTGCGCTCGGATGGTCTCTACCAAAGTCCCCACAATCTGGCGCAGATCCTGCATACCAGCTCCAATCATAGCAATATACTCCGGTACAACAGGCGTACCATCCCGGTCAGTCCTCGCCTCAGGCGAGTCAACTCTGACCTCGGCCCTCGCGGCCGCTCTCTGAGCCCTCGTAGTCTTCGGCGGCATATGGGCTATAAATTGAAACAAGATTCGATAAGGAAACGGAAATCGAATCACAAGATGTATATCAATCACGGAAGGAATATCAATCAACAAGTCCTAAGGTCACTTAGGCGGAGTACCGTGTCGTAAGTATGCCGCGGAACATACACACGCTACGTCACTCTGCTTAAGCCACCTACTCCATCATACCAAGGTCATCCTAGACTCTGAAAGGTAAAACCTAACGCTCTGATACCAACTTTGTCACGACCCGAAATTCGGTCCGTAACCGGCACTTAAACTACGTAACGTCTACAGGCGTACGTAACTCAAGTAAGCCAAAAACCCAGAAATCTAAACCACCCAAGAATGGATCAACGGAGAAAACATAATTTAAAAGTATTAGTGTTGCCATTTAAAATCTCTAACTCTAGTTTTCTTTCATAAAAATTTCGGCAGCACCTCCTTTGTAAAACTAGCCCCGTAAACGGGTACAACACAGATAATATATAAACATCCCAAGTGGGAGAAAAATCACGCCCACCGGCGGAGACAATCACCACAACAAGTATACGACGCCAAAGCGAAGAAATATCAAGAGAACGACTATATCAAGAAGTAAACATCTCCAAAATAACCTGCTTCTACGAGCACGGTTCCCAAAACCAATATACAACACTGATATCTCACAAGTCGTCTCTAAGTCATATACAACAAAGTAGATGGAGAATACTAGATCCAACCCAAAAATGATATACAACGTACAACGGATAACCGCAAACCCACCTATAAAGCAACGGCCTCACTGCCCAAGGTAGCGGTATCCACAAAAGTAATGATGATAAGCTGCCCTGCCGCGACTACTCAGAGGGTAAGTCCTGCAAAACTGTGGCACAACGGGGGTGAGTTGCCAACTCGTGAATAGTAAATAACATCATACAGTAATCGCAAGTATGCACTAACATCAATGATCAATAACATGTGAACTGATAGCATGAGTATGACAATATGAATATACAACTATCATGATATTCATATCAATATAATACTGAGTGCGGAAAGTAAATAATCTCATGCGCATATCATCAGCATGAAAAACACGGTGTATCTCAACAACACCCAAATCCCAAAATACTCAGATCGGCCCTCAAATCGGCCCCTCAAATCCTGTACATCTCGTGAAACCCGAGTGTCAAACATCGACACCCAAAAACATAATATCCATACGTTCCTCGAAAACCAAGTATCCTACCTCGATACTTGCGTTTTCACGTATCGGTCTTTCTGATATCCATACGTTCCTCGAAACCAAGTATCCTACCTCGATACTTGCGTTTCCACGTATCGGTCTGTCAAACCCCATATATCTCTCGGAAAGTAAGTGCCCAACATCGACACCTTAATTTCCCATATCGCATCTCAAATGCATAAGTCCATATAATATATCTCGCGGATCCCAAGAATCCAAATCCAGAATACATATATATACAGCGTCCCATACCACCGATATATATGCAATACAAATCATATAAATCCAAATCCAAATACATATATATACGGCGTCCCATACCACCGATATATATGCTATAAAAACTGTAATATCCAAATCCAGAATACATATATACACAGCGTCCCATACCACTGATATATATGCAATAACAACTGATCATATAACAATAGCAAGGTATATGTGCTAACAAATAATATAGCATGGTATATGTGCGAACAAGTAATATAGCATGGTATATGTGCGAACAAGTAATATAGCATGGTATACATATGAGCATGTAAGTATACAGGTATGTTCTATGTAATAAGCAATGTCGCACAAGTATAATAGTTTAATGTCGCTAACTAATAGCAAGGTATACAATAAGCATTTGTATTGTGAGTGTCATGGCAATTACCGACAGGGTGTGTGTAGCATATCATTGGTGCTCGTGCAACATGGACTGTCGATAATAGTGCAGTGTACATCAGATATAATATCATGCACTACAAGTAACTATATGCAATGTGAATCATGCAATATCTCTATATAAGCAAATAAGCATACGGCTAATATATATCATGTCTAGCCCCGACGCGTAGCGCCATACGGGCGATTCCCCGTAGATGTTAAATCTACTCACACTGTGGTCTCCAGCTATGAAGATCCGACCACCTGCTTCCCTTTGTTCGCAGCGTCAGAAGTCCCCGCTTGCGACGCTATAATATCACAAACACAAGAAATAATGCGAATATCTTAGAAGCAATCTCAATAACGCAAAACTACGTATAATAAAACGCAACAACGCACTAAACCACAACACGTATACACGTCTAGCGCAAACACACGAAACGATACCTAAACCCAAACTGAGCACGTCGCAGCACGACACACGACTCGTGTCGCAACACGTATCACGCGAACTCAAACACACGATTATAGGTAATCGATCCCAGATTTTGTATACTGCATTTACTAACAAATTCAACAGTACCAAAAGACCCAAAACAATAACAGACAACTACCACAGAAGACCCACCCCAAACCTCCTTAAGTCGGCCGGCGTCGCCGGCCCCCTCTTCGAAGCTCGCCGGCCCAAAACGGCGGGGTGGTCCCCGTCTCCTGGGTGGTGTCTCAGGTCAACCTGCACATCACTCTAAAGTTGTTGCTTTCATCACTAAAATCCCCAGATCAAAGCAGATACCAATATCACTAAAAATACACTAAAAACCCGATATCGCCTCAAACGATATAAACTACGTTCTACGCAGAAATTAACGATCAAAATTACACAAAAACTATAAATTAGCAGTAAAGGGGTTATACCTAACAATATTGCTCTCAAGTTCCAAGCTTTCCCCTCTCCAAGTGATCAAGATCAAGAAAAACCCAAGCTTTTGGTATTTTTGTGATAGGTTTTGAGATATTTGAGGATTTTTGAGATAGAAATGAATTAAAATGAGAAACAAATGAGCAAGGGCAGTAGGAAGGAGAGGATTTTCGGCCAAGGGAGTGAGGAGGTGGATTCAAGAGGCTTTCCTAGCAATTTCCTCCATTTATGGCTATTTAATGCATACACACACACACTCACTCATGCATGCATCTACTTTAACTCTTTTCTTTTCTTTTTCAATTAAATCCTATCTTAAATCCTAGGCCACACAATAAAATCCCTAGGGTAAAGTGAGAAGGATCTTTAACTTAGAAGTTTTAAAGAAAAGATCGCAAACGGAAATTTTCCCAAAATTTAAATACCGCATTAAAATAATATTAAAAATTGGGAAAAACCAAATTGAACCAAAACGTCCCATATACTCCCAAAGTTCGCGCACTAGCTTTATTTTAGCTAATCTAGGTGCTGGCAAGTCTATATGGTCGTTTGTTCACAGTCGGGTAAAAACGGAAAATACCGACAAACTTACCCTAAAACGGACGAAATCGCATAACGATTTCCAAAACGTTACACATGTGGACTGCCGTCACTGCCTGTTTGTATTATTCTTTTGGGGCACGACCTGGTTGCTGTCGATGTACCCGGTGTATGTATATTTTACTTTCTGTACTAGGATTACCCCGCGGAGGGGTGCACGGATAACCGGGTTCTAGAGGGCAACAAGCCCGCATCTCATGGCATTGAGATGGAGGGGGCTTCACTCTAGGATTGGCGGGCTATTCGCCGCACTCGTAAGGGGTACAGGTTGACCCAGGAGGGGTACCCAAGTTACCGGATTCCATGAAGTGCTGGGTGGTCCATTCACGGAGCTGAAGGGGGCTGCCTCGCTTCAGGTTTTGGCGGGTGACTTGCCGCGCCCGTAGGGGTCTAGTATTTCATTGCACAGGCTATCCATATCACCAGGGGAACGTCGGGTTTCAGCAGCGGCTCTGTGAAACCCGGGGCTTCCAGATATCTGTATTGTTCTGTGATGCTGTACATTTCTGTGATGTTGCTTTTTATCACGCCTTGAGCGAATATAATATATTGGTATATATATTAGTATATGTTGTATATGTTTTGCATCCGCGCTAGTCCAGTCCCCGCTCTGTCGTTAGTTAAGTAACCTAACGGGTGATGACGGGACCCAGTGGCGAATGTGGATGGCATATACGTACATCAGTATATTTTCGTTCTTTGTGGTGTGATCTTTTGATGGGACTGCGTTGATTCGGATCAATGCAAGATGAACAAACCTATTCTGATGTTGTTGGAACACTTTTCAAAAAGCTGTTATTGCAAGGACGTTCACTTTTGTTTTGCATCGTGGTATTCATTTGGAATATCCTGCTCCTCAGTCGACGAGGCAAGGGCCGAGATCCCTTCACCGGGAGTGACCCCTTGGACAGAAGTTTGCGTCAGGGCATTAACTTCACTATAGCCGATTACTTTTGCTTTGCATCGTAGTATTCAGTTGGAATATCCTGCACCTCATTCTACGGGGAAAGAGCCGAGATCCCTTCACCGGGAGTGACCTCTTTAGCAAAGGCTTTCGTCACTATATTTTTATAAAAACTATGCAGTTCCTTCAACGATATCAATTTCATTAAGTTAAAGGTTTTTCGCCAAAAACCAGCCGTAGCCCTCCGTCATTTCCTACAGGTATTATTTAGTATTCGTGCTGCATTTGTTGATCTAGTCAAGACGTAGTGTTCGGTAGCTGAGTGGTACTTGTTTGTTGCATAAATGGGATTGGTTAAGACAGTCGTGCGTCCTTGTTGACCTAGTCAAGGGCACGTACGGATGGGTTTAATGCAATCCAGAATAATGACGGGTTTAACTTGACTGGCGGTTTATGGTTTGTTGACCTAGTCAAGGTCATAAACCGCTTGGTGTAAAAATCACATCGGGAGTTTCAAAAGAACTGAAACTTGCCAGGCATGCGCATACCTTCTAGAGTGTGGTGACTTGAGTGGATTCCGTCAAGTTATCATGCGATGATAGTTGGATCCCGATTCCCACTGATGAGTTAGTTTACTCCTCGGGTGACCCCGACTAATTCTTCTTTCAGGTTTGGAGGAGAATTTGAGGTACAGTGGGAGGTTTCCAGATTAGACAAAGTGATAACCATTCTGATCTAGGTTAGAGTGCACGCTGAGTGTTTCTTTTCTCTCTCTCTTTGGCAGCGACCATTGACCCGACCCTGGACTATGACTCAGTGACCAAGTTGACCGAACCTTCTTAACACTGGCTTTTGGATTGTCAGAGTTGCAGACCTCATTGCCACTCCTACTTTTACCCTTTTCTCCAGGACACCCCGCATTACTGCGAACGTCCACTTCCATTGGACAAAACCATCGTATGGTTATATACGAACTCGAAGGACTTCGAGGATGGTTTCTGGTTCTGGAGAAAACGAATAGGATTATTCAGTTGTCTTTTCTTTTCACCTTCTCTCATTGCGAGTACTCCTTGGTTTAGGAGATAGTACACCTATTACGCAAATTGGATAGTCTTCTTCCAAACCTTAGGCTGGTGCCGAACGGTGGGGAATGAAGAAAACCAATTAGCATAACGATGGTGTGCAGAAGGTATTAAGTTAAGACAAAGCAAGGGATTAGTAAGAGGGCAAAGTAAATTGTGACTGCTATTCACGATCAAACCAAGTATTTCTTCGCCAATCCTAAATCACCTTTGTATTTCTCCAGGACACTTCGTATCACTATGAAGATCCACAGTTTATTGGATAATCCATCGTATGGTTATATACGAACTCGAAAAGAACTTGTTCCAGTTCGGGGATGGACTCTGGTCCAGGAGAAATAGGAATAAGGTTTATTCGGTTGTCTTTTATCTTCACCTTCTCTCGCATTGCGAGTGCTCCTAGGACTAGGACAGTACACCCATTATGCTTATTGGATAGTCTTCTTCCAAACCATAGGCTAGTGCCGAACGGTAGGGAAGGAAGAAAACCATTTGGCCTAAGGGGTGTGCAGAAGGTAATGACTAAAGACATATAAAGGGATTTGGACAGGTGGCAAAGAATTATACGGTTATAGTTGTGAATCTGGATAATGGTAGAGGAATTACTAGTGTAAGTCCATATTGCGACCCCCGGTCCTTACGGGGAGGCGGAAACGGTATAAAAAAACAAATTTTTTATCGCAAGAGGCAACATGGACTAACCAAGGTCGGGATCGTTGTCTAAACTAAAACTAGCAAACTAGCTAAAGAGATTTAGCTACTCGGATGAAGATGATTATACCTAAACTTGAACTCCTTCTTCTTCAAACTTTGTTGTAGAGGTTGATGGTTCTCCTTTGTCGCCTTCTTCCGTCGAAGATGGATCCACCTCGAAGGCTCGACCTTTGGGCTCTTTCTCGAACTTGGAGTGAACTAGAATCGCCGGCTTGCTAAACCCTTGATCCTAGAGTGAGTAGAGAGTGTCTAAGGGTTGCTTTTGTTTTTAAAGAGAAGGATTCTCAATACATGAGAAGGTTTCTCTTTTGCTAGAGGAAGAAGAAGATAAAGATGAAGAGAGAGAAGCTAAATGAGATAATGAGCTCTCATTTCCTTTCTTGCAACCATAATGCCAAAAGAAAATGAATTATCAAATAATAATAATCAAAATGAAAAGGTTGATGGAAAGTTTTAGAATGACCAATATCATTACAAACATTAAATGAAAATGCAAGAATCAAGAGCATCTTTCTTTTGTAATGATAATGGTCAAAAGTTCAACCATGGTCAACAAGTCAACCATGGTCAACAAGTCAACAAAAACTAACCATGACACAATTTCATTTTATTATATATTATTAAATGATATAATACAAATCCATTAGGGTTTGGAAAAAGACGACTGTCAACTGTGCATACGCACCCGTTCCGAAACCCTAATGAAAGTCCTCTTCCTCTTCCTCAAATAACTGTGCATACACACCTGCATCCTTGTTCCGAGGAACATGAATACTGAGAGATAAAAGCAACCCCAAATACTATACCAGTATCCGGCTCAAACCAGAGCCCGCTGGTAATATCTGTCCGGACTCCAAACGTGCACAAGTGCGCGGATGAGAACGAACCCTGTCGCAAAACCATGCGACCTCTACTCTGTTTTGCCCAGAGGCGAATACCCTCTGTGTGGGACTCTAAAGACTCGACACTACGCTGGCAGTGGGTTTAACCACAGACCGCAAGCGGCACTAGCTGTGCGTAACGGTCCCCAGGTAGATGTCGACAAGAAGGCTGACGAGGTGAAACCCTATCGGTACTCCTACTGAGTCTGAATGTGACAGTCTCCGTACAGTCCGGTCTGTTCGTCTGATACATCGCATGGCGGGCCTAGGGGGCGGTAAACGTCAGTCCCCCAATAGCGGTACAAGTCGTGCCGGAGCGAAGCCCAAAACACCCTGAGATAACACTGGAAGCCTACCAGTATATCTCGTTTGCCCTGGCCAGGGACTACTCGTGTAATGGCTCTCCTAGACACAGCGCGATGTCAACCCCCAATACCGGGAGAGACGAATCCTGTCTAACCGTCACTGCCTCCAAGTGCTTCGGGACTGCACCCAACCACCACCTGTTTGCACGACTCCTTTGAGCCGTGGTAGGGTAGTGATCAAAGTGCAGTGGGAACACACTCGAGGCGAAGTGCCAGTGTCAAGTCAGCGGACTAAGCTGTACTCATGTCACCTGGGAACTGATGACTGACGATAGGTATAATACCAACCTGTCAGTTCCCGACGAGTCCTGTCCAGTGTACTCGTAACCCAACGAGCACCCGTATACTATCTCCAGTACGACGTACTGATGGCTGTGGGACAGACCATCTCCCACACTGGGATGAGAAGCGCATACGCTAGTCTACTCCGGAGTATCGATGCCCTGTCTCGATAGTCCTGCGACTAGGGACCTGTATAAGGATGTGCTTATAGATTACCCAGCCCCCACTAGTGTGACTGCCATCACAACGCTGGTAATCAAGCAAAGATCCTAAGGGCTCCACTAATGCGTATAAGTGATATACTGAAATAAACACAAGTACACATTGAAGTAGAAACAAACCAAGTAGCATACTACTATTTTGAGCAAGATTGTTTATACAAGGTGAATATCCCAAGCTTCCATTAAGTAATATACAAACTAGTATGATACAGTAATGGCCTCTAGGGCATATACACTAACAATCTCCCACTTGCACTAAGGCCATGTACTGGCGTATCGAAGACCTATCATCTCGATCAGCCGCTCGAACTGAGTCTGGGGTAAGGCCTTGGTGAATGGATCTGCAGTGTTTTCTTCTGAAGCAACCCTCCGAACCTCGATCTCCTTGCGATCCACGATCTCCCTGATCAGGTGATACCACCTCAAGATGTGCCTGGATCTCTGATGGGACCTGGGTTCCTTCGCTAAAGCTATAGCCCCGTTGTTGTCGCAATACAGAGGTATTGGGTCAACAATGGACGGAACCACCTGAAGTTCTTTCAAGAACTTCCTCATCCAGACAGCTTCTTTTGCGGCATCAGATGCAGCAATGTATTCCGCTTCCATCGTCGAGTCTGCAACGGTTTCCTGTTTGGAACTCTTCCAACACACCGCCCCTCCATTGAGGGTGAAGACAAAACCCGACATGGACTTGGAATCATCCTTGTCACTCTGGAAGCTGGAGTCAGCAAAGGCCTCGATCTGGAGGTCTTTTCCGCCATACACCAAGAACATCTCCTTAGTCCTTCTCAGGTACTTGAGAATGTTCTTTACCGCTATCCAGTGTTTCTCCCCAGGGTTTGACTGATACCGGCTTACCACACTCAGTGCATAAGCTACATCCGGTCTGGTACACAACATTGCATACATTATAGAGCCTACCGCAGAAGCGTAGGGTATAATAGACATGCTATCCCTCTCCAAATCAGTCTTGGGAGACATCTCTTTAGAGAGGGTGATCCCGTGACAACCCGGTAGGTTACCGCGCTTGGAATCTTCCATACTGAATCTCTTCACTATGGTGTCGATGTACCTGGACTGAGAAAGTCCCAATATCCTCTTGGATCTGTCACGGTAGATCCGGATACCCAGAATGTATGAGGCATCACCCAGGTCTTTCATGGAGAACCTGTGTGACAAGAACCCCTTGACAGATTGTAGCATAGGAATGTCATTTCCTATCAAGAGAATGTCATCCACGTATAAAACGAGGAATACTGCAGTTCTCGCTACAAATCTACTATAGATGCATGGTTCATCTGGATTTTTGATAAAGCCAAATTCTTTGACCGTCTCATCAAAGCAGATGTTCCAACTCCGCGATGCCTGCTTTAGTCCATAGATGGACTTAAGCAACTTGCACACCTTTCCGCTGCTCCCACTCTGAATGAAACCTTCTGGCTGGTCCATATAGACACACTCCTCTAAATTTCCATTTAGAAAAGCTGTCTTTAGGTCCATTTGCCAAATCTCATAATCGTGGAAGGCAGCAATGGCAAGAAGGATCCGAATGGATTTCAGCATGGCTACTGGAGAAAAAGTTTCGTCATAGTCCAAGCCAGGCCTCTGACGAAAACCCTTTGCTACCAGCCTAGCTTTATAGGTCTCAACCTGTCCATCTACACCAATCTTCCTTTTGAAGATCCACTTGCATCCTACGGGTTTTACCCCGTCTGGAGCAATGTCCAACGTCCATACCTTGTTGGTGTACATGGACTCCATTTCGGTCCGCATTGCATCCAGCCATTTCACTGAGTCAACGCTCTGAATGGCCTGCTGGAAGCTAGTAGGCTCATCATAGTCTATGATTCAATCCTCTCTATCCCCGTCTACGAGAAAACCGTAGTATCTCTCGGGCGGATGAGACTGCCTACTACTTCTGCGGAGCGGCATAGGAATGTCCTGTTCATTTGAACCCTCTGGTTCCACTAAGCTTTCAGTAATAGTCTGTGGTTCTGGAATTTCTTCCAGTTCTATTGCGCTCCCACTTATTTCCTTTTCTAAGAACTGATGTTCCAGAAAATGGGCATTGCGAGAAACAAGGACTTTTTGTTCCTCTGCGTAATAGAAAAGATACCCCCTAAAGTTCTTTGGGTATCCCACAAACTTGCACAGTACTGAGCGTGCCTCGAGTTTGTCCGCATGCTGCTTTTTGACAAAAGCCGGACATCCCCAGATCTTCAGATATTGAAGATAGGGTTTCTTCCCACTCCATAACTCATATGGTGTGGTAGGCACAGTCTTAGTGGGAACTCGGTTCAAAAGGTACGCAGCCGATTCTAGCGCATACCTCCAGAATGATCGCGGTAACTCAGCGTTACTCATCATGGACCGTACCATATCCAATAGGGTGCGGTTCCGTCTCTCCGATACACCGTTGTGTTGCGGAGTGTATGGAGGAGTAAGCTGAGAGAGAATTCCATTCTCTTTTAAGTAGTTCAGGAACTCGGCACTCAAGTATTCTCCACCTCGATCCGATCTTAGAATCTTGATACTTTTGCCGGTTTGTTTTTCTACCTCATTCTTATATTCCTGGAATTTTCCAAAGGCTTCAGATTTATGTTTCATCAAGAAGACATGTCCGAACCTTGAAAAATCATCCGTAAAAGTGATGAAGTAAGAAAAACCGCTTCGCGCAAGTGTAGACATTGGACCGCACACGTCGCTGTGTACGAGCCCCAAGAGCTCGCTCGCTCTTATTCCGTGTCCAGTAAACGGAGTCTTTGTCATCTTTCCTTTGAGACAGGATTGACAAGTGGCATACGATTGGTATTCGAACGGATTCAAATACCCTTCTTTATGTAACTTAGTCAACCTTCTCTCATTGATGTGACCCAGTCTACAATGCCATAAGAAAGCCTGATTGATATCTGGAGACTTTCTTTTATGTGTATTCTGGACATAAAAAATCTGTGGTTGGTTTAACACGTATATACCATTGCTCAGTGTACCTGACCCAATCAGAACTTGATTAAGGTGAATGTTTACAACATTACTTACAAACGCAAATTCATAACCTTCTTTAGAAACTAAAGATACAGAAATGATATTACAAGTTGCGTTGGGTACAAAAAAACAATTACGCAAAACCAAAACATGCCCATCTGACATTCCCAGGTGATAGTCCCCCACGGCTTTAGCATCCATGCTAGCTCCGTTCGCAACTCTGAGGGTCATGTCACCTGCCTTCAAAACCCTACGGTTTCTCAACGCCTGCAAAGAATTACAGATATGAGATCCTGATCCGGTATCCAATACCCAGGAAGTAGAATTTATAGAAAGACAGTTTTCAATAACATACACACCTGAAGCTGAAGCCGCAACCTTCTTCAGTTCCTGTGTCCTGGCCATCCAGGCCTTGCAATCTTTCTTCCAGTGTCCACTCTTATGACAATAGAAGCATTCCTCTTTACCCACAAGCTTCCCCGCAATCTTTGTTGCCTTTTCTTTTCCCTTCATACCCACTTTACTAACACCGCCTCTTGGTTTGGCGGGGGCTTTCTTCCTCTTTCCCTTGGCTTACGCCTTGGACCTGGAGGAAGAAGATCCTCCTACAAATAAAGCGGGTGTATCCCTACCCTTCTGTAGGGTGCCCTCTGCGCTCCTCAGCATGTTGAGGAGTTCTGAAAGTTCAACTTCCTTTTCTTGCAAGTTGAAATTCAGTATGAACTGAGCATAAGTGTGTGGAAGGGACTGGAGAATTATATCCGTATAGAGTTCACTGTCCAACGTGGTCCCAAGTTCCGCGAGCTCCTCAGTGTAGCCAATCATCTTAAGCACGTGGTCCGCTACCGATGATCCGACGGCCAACTTTGTCGAAAATAACTTCTTCGACACTTCGTATCTTGCGATACGAGACTGCTCTCCATACAGTTCTTTTGTATGAAGAAATATGGATTCCAAATCCATATTCTTGTGCCTCCTCTGATGTTCGTTGTCCATCGAGGCAAGTACGAGGCACCTGGCCTTCGCGCTGTCAATCTCCCAAGTCTTACGGATTTCCTTATCCGCGACGCTGGAGGTGGGACCTGGGACGGGGGGAGCTTTGGTGGTAAGAAGATACCCCAGCTTGTCATAAGTGATTGCCAACTTGACATTCCTGAGCCAATCTTTGTAGTTTGGCCCTGTCAATATGTTTTTATCTAGGAGTAACTTAAGTCCAGTCATGTTGATTGGTCGCTGCAATTAGGAGAGAGAAGAAGAAACACTCAGCATGATGCTCTTGCAAGTTTAGAGTGGTTTTTAGTTTGTCTAAACAGGATGGCTCCCACTGTTTTTCGAATCCCTCCTCAAACCATAAAGGAAGAATTAGTCAGGATCAATCCCACCGTACAATACTTGCTTAACCGTTCAGCCAGGCCGGTGTCGGTACTTCGAGGGAGGTTTTCCAACGCTTTCGCGAAGTTCCTTAATTATAGAACCTCTTTTCCCTGGGGGCGTAGCCCCGCTAACACCTTTCTAGGCACCTACTAGGTTTATAGCATTGATCGTTAAGTGAGAAATTTCCCGAGGAGTAGCATATACTCACAGTAGGATCGGGATCCAAATATCATCGCGTGACGAAACTGAAGGAATCCTACCAGAATCATCACACTCCAAATGGTATGCAAATCTAGCAAGTTTCAGTACTTATGAAAACCCCGATATGGATTTTTACCCCATGCTCTTATGACCTTGACGAAGGTCAACAAATCATAAGTCACATGTCAAGTTCTGCCCGTCATTATCCAGGTTAATTTGAATCCACCCGTATATACCCTTGACGAAGGTCAACAAGGTAATGCGAATGTCCCAAACCAACGCATCTATCTATGCTACATATGAATATCCAACAGCTACCAATCACTATGCCTTGACGAAGGTCAACAAACATAGCTTGAATACTATTGAATGTTCATACGAAACGACGGAGGGCTACGAATGGTTTTGGCGAAACCGTGAACGTAGTGAACTTGATTTAATCGATGGAACGAGATAGCTTTTAGAAGGAGTGGCTCAATCTCCGCATTTTAAAAGTTAGTTTTGAAAAGAACCGACTGGTTTTTCGAAAGTGTTCCAACGACTTTAGCTTGGTTTATTATCTTGCATTAGTTCTTTTAATGCGTGATATTCTTGCATTAGTTCTTTTAATGCGTCCCATCATTTAATCCTACCATTGCAGAAAACAACCAAAATATGACGTACGGTTATGCCATTCGCATTCGCCACGGGGCCCCGTCATTACCCGTTAGGTTACTTAACTAACGACAGAGCGGGGGCTGGGCTAGCGCGGCTGTAAAACATAAGCAACGCCTAAATAGTTATAGATATAGCAATAGTAGACATTACAGATCACAGATGAATGCATTGGATATACTAGGAATCCGCAATCCGTTCGAGCCTGTAACGAAAAGCGGATTACACGGTCGCGGTGAATAGCCAAATACCCCACCCAAGACCCCTACGGGTGCGGCAAACTACCCGCCAAGTACTCGGTAGTTTGTGCACCCCCTCCATGGGTCTATCCTAGGAGTAAAAAAAGTAAAAAGAATTATACAATGACGGCTACAACCCCGACCCGGTTGTGCGGCCAAACAAATAATAATTATTACATCAATTTACATTTACAATGAATGAAAGAAAAACAAAAGCTCATCTCACATCCACCCCGGCTATTCACCCGCAACAGTCCAACACATTCATATACACATTCCAATATCAAACACAGATCATGTATAACCCCGACTAATCGACTTATAGCGATTAGCCGACGTTCAATACATGCAAACATCACAGATATAACCATCATAGTCAAAGTGCAGTGAAGTTCGGAAAAAAAAATACGGAATTATAGGACCCCAAAAGTAAATTTCTTTTCTGGAAAATCTGGGCACATATAATATATTTTAAAAATCCCAAAACCAACACACAAACACACTGCACGAAAAACGATGCACAGAAGACGACAAAGCGTGGCGCTTCCGCGGCGGATGCCTAGCTCATGCGGCGGAAGGGCGGCGGTTTGGACGAATCACTGTATCGTTTTTCTTGGGTGTTCACACAAAACCCTGAGCCGAATTTACAAGTATAAAGTTTTTCATTTTGAGCCAAAAAAATTTCAACAGAAACTCAGGTTTTGTAATTTCTCCGGTTTTGTGATTTTTCGTTTCCGAACTTCGTTACACTTCACTACCAAGCTAGTTTAAGTTTAGTTAGGCTCTGATACCACTGTAAGTCCATATTGCGACCCCCGGTCCTTACGGGGAGGCGGAAACGGTATAAAAAAACAATTTTTTTATCGCAAGAGGCAACATGGACTAACCAAGGTCGGGATCGTTGTCTAAACTAAAACTAGCAAACTAGCTAAAGAGATTTAGCTACTCGGATGAAGATGATTATACCTAAACTTGAACTCCTTCTTCTTCAAACTTTGTTGTAGAGGTTGATGGTTCTCCTTTGTCGCCTTCTTCCGTCGAAGATGGATCCACCTCGAAGGCTCGACCTTTGGGCTCTTTCTCGAACTTGGAGTGAACTAGAATCGCCGGCTTGCTAAACCCTTGATCCTAGAGTGAATAGAGAGTGTCTAAGGGTTGCTTTTGTTTTTAAAGAGAAGGATTCTCAACACATGAGAAGGTTTCTCTTTTGCTAGAGGAAGAAGAAGATAAAGATGAAGAGAGAGAAGCTAAATGAGATAATGAGCTCTCATTTCCTTTCTTGCAACCATAATGCCAAAAGAAAATGAATTATCAAATAATAATAATCAAAATGAAAAGGTTGATGGAAAGTTTTAGAATGACCAATATCATTACAAACATTAAATGAAAATGCAAGAATCAAGAGCATCTTTCTTTTGTAATGATAATGGTCAAAAGTTCAACCATGGTCAACAAGTCAACCATGGTCAACAAGTCAACAAAAACTAACCATGACACAATTTCATTTTATTATATATTATTAAATGATATAATACAAATCCATTAGGGTTTAGAAAAAGACGACTGTCAACTGTGCATACGCACCCGTTCCGAAACCCTAATGAAAGTCCTCTTCCTCTTCCTCAAATAACTGTGCATACACACCTGCATCCTTGTTCCGAGGAACATGAATACTGAGAGATAAAAGCAACCCCAAATACTATACCAGTATCCGGCTCAAACCAGAGCCCGCTGGTAATATCTGTCCGGACTCCAAACGTGCACAAGTGCGCGGATGAGAACGAACCCTGTCGCAAAACCATGCGACCTCTACTCTGTTTTGCCCAGAGGCGAATACCCTCTGTGTGGGACTCTAAAGACTCGACACTATGCTGGCAGTGGGTTTAACCACAGACCGCAAGCGGCACTAGCTGTGCGTAACGGTCCCCAAGTAGATGTCGACAAGAAGGCTGACGAGGTGAAACCCCATCGGTACTCCTACTGAGTCTGAATGTGACAGTCTCCGTACAGTCCGGTCTGTTCGTCTGATACATCGCATGACGGGCCTAGGGGCGGTAAACGTCAGTCCCCCAATAGCGGTACAAGTCGTGCCAGAGCGAAGCCCAAAACACCCTGAGATAACACTGGAAGCCTACCAGTATATCTCGTTTGCCCTGGCCAGGGACTACTCGTGTAATGGCTCTCCTAGACACAACGCGATGTCAACCCCCAATACCGGGAGAGACGAATCCTGTCTAACCGTCACTGCCTCCAAGTGCTTCGGGACTGCACCCAACCACCACCTGTTTGCACGACTCCTTTGAGCCGTGGTAGGGTAGTGATCAAAGTGCAGTGGGAACACACTCGAGGCGAAGTGCCAGTGTCAAGTCAGCGGACTAAGCTGTACTCATGTCACCTGGGAACTGATGACTGACGATAGGTATAATACCAACCTGTCAGTTCCCGACGAGTCCTGTCCAGTGTACTCGTAACCCAACGAGCACCCGTATACTATCTCCCGTACGACGTACTGATGGCTGCGGGACAGACCATCTCCCACACTGGGATGAGAAGCGCATACGCTAGTCTACTCCGGAGTATCGATGCCCTGTCTCGATAGTCCTGCGACTAGGGACCTGTATAAGGATGTGCTTATAGATTACCCAGCCCCCACTAGTGTGACTGCCATCACAACGCTGGTAATCAAGCAAAGATCCTAAGGGCTCCACTAATGCGTATAAGTGATATACTGAAATAAACACAAGTACACATTGAAGTAGAAACAAACCAAGTAGCATACTACTATTTTGAGCAAGATTGTTTATACAAGGTGAATATCCCAAGCTTCCATTAAGTAATATACAAACTAGTATGATACAGTAATGGCCTCTAGGGCATATACACTAACAACTAGGAATACCAGGATACCCCATCGAAACATTTCAATGTTTCAGTTCAGCTATGTACTGTTAAAAGAAAACTGATTTCCCGATCTGACACTTGCTCCAGGGTATGTATTTACCAGGTTTGATTCTCACATCTGTATGGTTTTACAGATGATGAGTGGGAGTAGGTTATTGGGAATAGGGTGATCATCCTCATTATATCGGGATTCGTTGTAATCAGTGATATTTGAGGAGATCATCTGGGCTGTTTGCCGGTCGGCAAATATTTGGTTTTGAATATCCGCTGTTGTGCACCAATTTCAAATTGATATATCTGTACGTCTATTTTCATAGAGTGAGATATACCTTTTGATATTATGTCGATGACATTTACCTATATCAGTGGATGGTTAGGTAAGGAGCATCAAACAGCGGTGTAATTCTTCTTAGCCATAAGTACAGTTTTCAACCTACGACGCACAGTGAAAGAGTTGTTAGACTCAGCGGACTTATACAGAGTATTGTATGTTGTCCAGTGTCCATTAGGACAGAGGGGTTGGTCCTCATACTATATTCTGTTTACTTTTAACTTCTCTAGTTCTTAGACATGTGTTTCGTAGGAACACAGGGTCTAAGTTTTGAGAAGTTATAGGTATTTGAATAGAGTAGAGAACCAGGTGTAGCAAGTATCGGGATTCTTCAAAGTGATCGAAGATGTAGATACTTGTGTATGGTGTTCAGTTGATAGTAATGATTAAGAGAACTAGCTTCTCTTTCAGGTTACTCATAATTGGAAACATTCCTAAGTTGAGTAACGCTGATCGGCCTCCTTCCATTTAGTTGACATGCACTGGAGACAGCTGCATGATTTGAATCTGGTTCAATTAAATCAGTGCCTCTGTTTCTATATTGGATATAGAACAGTTCATATCTTGACGTTGTTAAGGTACGGGGAGTTGTCCGGCTTATGCTTAAAACCAGACACTGGACAACTCAAGGCACGTTTCTGTAATGGTCGTTTGTGGGTTGACCCAGGCTATGACGAGGGTTGATTTTCTACCATCTGGAAGATCAATAGTGATATTGTTCTTGACTCGCCACAGTTTTAATAAAAATGGATTTTTTTTCAGAAAACAGTAGTGGGAGTATGGTAGAACTGGAAGTGATTCCAAAACCGCAAACGATTACTGAAAATTTGATAGGAACCTGAAGATTCAATCTGGCTTGACATTCCATTAGCCACTCCGCAGATAAGGTGGGTAACTTCAGGCACTCGAGAGGTACTCCGGTAGCCTTAAGGACGGTGACAGGGAAGTTCTTGTTTACCCACAGTTGCCATTGTTGTTGTTCCAGGCTGCGAGACCCGGCAGGAGGATGAGTATAGCGTCGTTCTAAACTAGCTTTAGAAGTGCACGTCTATATGACTCTGCCAGAGGGTTGTCGTAGTCAGTGGGAGCAGCGGAAGCATTGGTGGACATCAGGCTTATGTCTATTTATAGACTAAAGTAGATATAGCGGAGATAGATCATCTATTTCTGATGTGACAGTCATAGGTTTGACGTCATCAGAATAGGGGATGGATCTGTTAAGAAGGTAGTAGGGTGTGATGTCCTGGTTTTGGATGACATACACAGAGTAGGAAAGGAAACTCCTATACTACGATCGGTTATACTTTGGTTGTCACACAGTGGTTTCTCCACACAGGACTTGGATATTATATCAGACATTCTGGTTACTAGATCTATGGTTTTAGATCTAGATTTAGGTGGTTTCTTAATCTGGGTACCTTGACAGCATTCTATGAGTATTTAGAATGGACGACTTCTGGCATGGTAGTGCACCTGCAGGTAATGGAGTCACCCTCTCTAAAGGTGTCTTACAGACTAAAGGGGAGAGGGATACGCATGATTGACAGATCACTTGCTTAGGCAATTGAGTCAATCATGAGATGTCAAGTACCACACCAGATGTTGTTCTTGCAGTAGATGCAATAAGTTGATATTAATCCAATCCTGGAGAAACAATCGGAAGCAGTTTTAGGACATAAGTGCGTGTTCTAGGGATGTGATAACGACAGCCTCTTTTAGGAGACGGTTATCACTCCAGGCTTCCAAGGTGACATGGATGGCAGAGTGGCTGTCAGAGTTATAGTTTCTCCTTCTGACGAGGGCCAGTATTTTGGACAGGTGGTCCAAGGCAATACTGAGGGAGGCATGGCGCTGGGTACTGATTAAGTTCAGTTATCGATACAGTCTAAGAAGTTTGGATTTGGAGTTCATTTATGAGCTAGGTCCCATCAAATATCCAGACATACTCTAAGACAGGTATTGCTCATTTCGGGAGATGGTTTTCTCCGCGAACTTGAGATGTAGAGAGACATAGAAAGAAACATCACAGCGGATCCACTCACTGAGGCTATTCCTCGAACGCAATAGTTTCGCAAACGAGCTTTGTGAGACTGACTAGTAGAGGAGTTGGGTGTTCGGTATCACACGGGCTGTGAGTATGCGGCATCACAATAATTAGCCTTGAGTGCAAGTGGGAGATTATTGGAGATAGTGCCCTCAGAATCAATTATTGGATCACAGGCACATGGTTGCAATGATTGAGGGACGACCTATCCCGGTAGGACAGTCTTACTCGAGATGATAGTATGCTATCTGGTTTACCTTTATCATCGTGTACTGCTTTAGGTGACCCAGCAGGTCGCTATTACACGCTGATAGAGCCCCTAGGATTCTTGCTTGACTACCGGCAGTATGATGGCGATCATATACGTGAGAGCTGGTGGTCTATAAGCACATCCTTAAAAGGTCCCTAGTCGTCGGAGTATCGAGACAGGGCATCGATTCTCCAGAGTAGACTAGTGTATACAGTCGAGACCCCGACGAGGGGCGGTGGCCGGTCTCACAAGCCACTGGTGTCAGTTGGTTCACCTAAGATGTATACAGGTGCTCATTGGGTTATGAGTACACCGGACAGGACTCGCCGGGAACCTGCCAGTTGGGATTATACCAGACGTCAGATAGCAGTTCCCTGGTGACATGTGTACAGGTTAGTTCATCGACCTGGGGATCGTCATTTGTCTCGTGTGAGTTCCCACTGTACTTTGATTACTACCCTACCACGGCTCAAAGGAGTCGTGCAAACAGGTTTTAGTTGGGTACAGTCCCGAGCCACATGGAGGCAGTGAGCGGATTTTCAGGGGTTCGTCTCTACCGGTATTGGGGGTGAGGTCGCGCTGTGTCTAGGAGAGCCATTATGCAAAGCTCTCGGCCGAGGCAGGAGATTTACTGGTAGGTATTCCAGTAGTATCTCAGGGCGTTCTGGACTACACTCCGACACGACTTGTACCGCTTTTGGGGGTCTGACTTTTACCAACCCCCTAGGCCCGACATGCGATACTCATAGACGAACGGACCGGACTGTACGGATATTGTCACTGACAGGCTCAGTTGGGTGTCAGGATGAGTTCGCTCATCGACGTCCCTTTTGGTCAATAGCTGGTGGCCCGTCACGTATTGGCTAATACCTCTGACGTGCTAGTGGTTAAATCCACAGCCATAGTATTGACGAGTCTTTAGAGTCCACCACACTTTCAGTTACTCAAGGTTTCGGGCGAAACACTGTTGAGGCCGTACGGAGATATGGCAGGGTCCGATCAGATACGTGCGGTATTGCACGGATCAGGATCGGACAGTTTTGTACTAGTGGCCGTATGGTTATATGGCAGGGTTCAATCAGATACGTGCGGTATTACACGGATCAGGATCGGACGGATATTACTAGCCGGCTTTAGTTTAAGCCGGATCCTAGTTTAGTACAGTGTAGATTTTGTCTCATTGCATTTGTATCCGGACGGAATACAGATGCGGGTGTGTATGCACAGTTTGGGGGTTTTCCTGTAATTTATTACGGGACCAGTTTTCTGAAGTTGCCAGTTTGCATTCCGTTCCGGCCGGTTTTCCTTTGTTCTTTCCCGGCCGGACTTTTCCGATGGAGGGTGTTATTTGCAAGTTTGCAAATAACACATTGTGGAGGTTTTTCTTGCAAATGTATTTATTATGAAAGCATCTTTTGATACCATTCTTATCCATCATTATCACTTGCTTTTTGTTGATTAGAAGTGATTTAGAGTTTGATATGAGTTTTGTTATCATGATGTTTGGCTATGGTCACCACTTGCTTTTACTACCATTACCTTCCTTCTAAGGTTGTGGTTTTGTATTGCTTCCTCCACCATTCTCATTTTGGAGATGAGAGAACTCACTTGAGAGAGAAGAAGAAGAGAGAGTTTCATTTTGAGCTTGAGGGATTTTTCTTGATCTCATTTCATGCTAGGAAAAATGAAAGCACCATTTTTCCTTATCTAGTTTCCTCCATCATCTTCTAATGGCAACAAAACCCCAAAGAGACAAGCATCTTCTACACTACATTCTACAGCATTTCTTGGGCATGTCGACTTGCCGGCTTCATGCCCGAGTTGCCTCGGTATTGAGGCGGGAGCCCGTAAAAGACGCAGGCGATGTGGTGCCCTTTCCGGCGAGGAGGCGACGATATGGAGACAAGACTTTCCGCGGGAGATTGGGACGATGAAGAGAAGACCGGAGGACTCGGATCACTTGGTATACTTCTCTTCCCATCTCTTGTTTGCTAGCATTAGGTTAATGGTTACGATCCGGGTTTTCATTGTCCGCGGTAGCGCCGGTTTCCAAGTAAGGAAAATTTTTGATTCCGCATTTTGGCCTCGGATAGACGGCCGGGGCGCTGCCGTGGCGCAA
Source organism: Agapanthus africanus (assembly GCA_030015575.1). Taxonomy (NCBI): domain Eukaryota; kingdom Viridiplantae; phylum Streptophyta; class Magnoliopsida; order Asparagales; family Amaryllidaceae; genus Agapanthus; species Agapanthus africanus. Next base: position 139,138,939 of record JASDDO010000012.1, read on the forward strand.
CAGATCATGCCTACAGTTTGAGGGACAAATGAAGATCAATGAACAATTTCATAAAGTTCAAAGGCAGCGCAAGATTCAAGACTTCAACACGAAGCAAACGGTAAAAGTCCAGAACATTCTGCACTGTGGAAATCTGGAAGAAACAAGAAGACAATCTGAGAAACCAAGTGAAGAAACCAGAAGCCAAATGCAACAGGAAGCAGCCCAGAAAAATCCATCCAAAGACCCCCCACCATATGGCCGCGGATCCGCGGCCAAACAGGGCATATGGCAGCGGATCCGCGGCCGTGCTGAGCACGTGTCAGTGCAAAAATGTCCGTGGTAGTGGTGCGTTGACTAGGCTTCTCAGGGTAGTTTTGTAAATATAGATAGGGATCGGATGTAAACCCTAATGTTTCTATAATCTATAAATAGGAACCCTACAGCTCTTATGCCTCTTCTTATGCCTCTTTTTAAATTATCAATTTCAGAATTTCAATTCCTGTAATGTTGGAAGATGCATCAAATAAAAAATAAAGTAAGTCTTTCTTTTCTTGCCTTAGTTAATTTTCTTTTCTGCCCTAGTTAATTTTATTTATCTGCTGTAGTTTAGCAATTTTATTTATTCGCCGTAGATTAGATAATTAGGTTATTCAAAACAAACTAAAAAATGTCTCTTTTTATTAATTCCCTAATGAGTGAGTAGTTCCTCACTTGTTAGGGTTAGGAATAGGAAAGGTTTGAGAGATGAAAATCTCTTATCCCTTTCTTGCCCGTCATACATTTTAATAGGACTCTATGCATACATACACACATCGCTCACTATGGCACCCTATCCCACGAGGTAGCGGTGATACCATAGTTTAAAAGACCGGTTGTGTATGTTTTCCATGGAGGTTAGGGTAAGAATTAAGAAAGAACGGACAAGGACCTAGAGGAAGAAACATAGTTTCTTCCCGATCGTGCTAATCCTCTTTGTTAATTATTACCTTAGCACCTAAATAGATCTTAATTAGGGCATTGAAAGCGGAGAGAAATATTGAATTTCCAAACTTAACCTAAACCTAACCCTAGCAAGGTTTTAATCCTAATCTAATCAATCTTAGTTTTTATTGATAATCCAATCCACCACAATTGGAATTAACTCGTTAGAACAATTAGAAAATACACAAAATCCCTGTGGACCGACCCGTACTCAACCGGCTAGCTACCAAGCGACGCCGTTCTTGATTGCGGTTAATATTCTTTGATTTATCTTTTAAAAGCGAAAGCGCAAAAAAAAACTAACTCTCAATCAGGCTTCCAGCCATATAGTTGAATGGGCAGAAGCCATCACTAGCCAGTCCGAGCCTGACATTGCGAGGATCGCTGAATATTGCGTGCCTCTTATCGAAATCCTTCCATGGCGGTGAATCTCTTGGATGACTCATTTTTCCATCTTCACTAAGAGAAGCACGGTGATGCCAAATCATTGCCTCGGCTGTTTTCTTGCACCTGAATAGCCTCTGCAGCCTCTATATTATGGGAAAGTATCGTGCTATCTTGACAGGTATATCGGACTTCTTATCAGAATATTTCTTCTTATACCTGGCCTCTCCGCATGTTGGACACTCTTTCAAATCTAAATTCTCTTTCCGGTACAACACGCAATTTTTAGGACATGCTTGAATCTTCTCACACTTCAGACCCAAATCAGACATTATCTTCTGGGCTCCGTACCAGCTGTCGGGCACGTTATTTCCCGGGGGCATAGAATCTTTCAAGAACAAAAGAAGCATTGTGAATAACTTGTTGCTCCATCCATTTAGGCACTTAATCTGGAAATTTTAGACGAACCATGAGAGGGTGGAATACTTTGCATTCTCATAAATTGGTTTTCTAGCATCATTCATGAAATTTTCATATTTATCTGCACGCGGTCCTTGACCGGAAGGAATGTCATCTTCGGTACGAATAGATTCACCTAGGGAAGCCTCTACCATATCCTCCATTTCTTCCGATGGAAAGAAATTACCGTCATCTTCTTCTGCCGCATTACCGTCTTCTCCTTCTTCTCCTGCCGCATTATCGTGTTCTCCTTATTCTTCTGCCACATTACTTTGTTCTTCTCCTTCCCCGTAATATAGCCAAGTTGTATAAAGTCTAGTAAAACTATGTTTTATGATATGAAGCTTTGCCAATTCTACCTTCTGCCATTACTTATTTCCACATCTATCACACGGGCAGAGAATCTTCTCTATCATGATCTTATTATGTGCGCGTGCAAATTCAATAAAAGCAGCAACTCCTGCGACAAATTTAGGTTGCATATGTTGTTGCCAATCCACATACATCCAGTCCTTAACTCTGACGTACTCATGGGCCATATTAGACTGTATAACATATAGATTGTAGGTTATGATGACTATATTGAGAAATCTAAGAACGGGATGGTTACTGACAAAGGAGAATATCCGTGTATATGCTTTGTGTGTGCATTTATCGTTGAAAAGAATAAATTATCGATAATCAAAGTTAGATTTGAGGATACTCATGTATGAGTTGTATTTTATATATGTGTGTTTCAATTTATGATTTCGCTTAAGTGTAGGGTTGTTAACCGATAGACGGGGACTAAGTGGCGCTTTGAGTTTCATATATGAGTATCAATGAGAATATGAAAGTTTCATATTATCATTGAGTATCATATATTGGTTTTAATTTGAACATCTTGAATCACTCTCTAATGATGCGTTTGTTGTGTATTCGTGTTGTATGTGTGTGTTTCGGTTTTCGGGGGTAAGGCTTCTATCCCATTAAGAATGTATAGAGCGGACACCCATTCGCTTGTGCTTTCAACCATTTCGAGTAAATTTCGGCAGCACCTTCCCGCTGTTCTCCGAGTACACTGTAATAGAATAGATAATCATTTCAAAGCTGTGAAACAACGTTGAAATGAATATCTAATCTATCTTTGTACACGGAGAACCAGCGGAAAAGTACCGACGAAATATCTCGAAACGGATGAAAACACAAGTGAATGCAGGTGTTTGCTTTATACATTCCTAACTTGTCCACACGGAACAAATCTATCGGTTATCATACGATTGAATCTTCTTGTCATATAGACTACACGACGGTTGTTAGTATCGAGCTATACCGTCCGATATTTAACAACCTTCGTATAGTTCTATGTCACGACGAACATCGAACGTATGTTAACCGATAGACGGGGACTAAGTGGTACTTTGAGTTTCATATATGAGTATCGATGAGAATATGAAAGTTTCATATTATCATCGAGTATCATATATTGGTTTTAACTTGAACATCTTGAATCACTCTCTAATGATGCATTTGTTATGTATTCGTGTTGTATGTGTGTGTTTCGGTTGTCGGGGGTAAGGCTTCTATCCCATTAAGAATGTATAGAGCGGACACCCATTCGCTTGTGCTTTCAACCGTTTCGAGTAAATTTCGGCAGCACCTCCCCGCTGTTCTCCGAGTACACTGTAATAGAATAGATAATCATTTCAAAGCTATGAAACAATGTTGAAATGAATATCTAATCTATCTTTGTATACGGAGAACCAGCGGAAAAGTACCGACAAAATATCTCGAAACGAATGAAAATACAAGTGAATGTAGGTGTTTGCTTTATACATTCCTAACTTGTCCACACGAGACAAATCTATCGGTTATCATACGATTGAATCTTCTCGTCAAATAGACTACACGACGGTTGTTAGTACCGAGCTATACCGTCCGATATTTAACAACTTCCGTATAGTTCTATGTCATGACGAACATCGAACGTATGTTAACCGATAGACGGGGACTGAGTGGTGCTTTGAGTTTCATATATGAGTCTCGATGAGAATATGAAAGTTTCATATTATCATCGAGTATCATATATTGGTTTTAACTTGAACATCTTGAATCACTCACTAATGATGCGTTTGGTGTGTAGTCGTGTTGTATGTGTGTGTTTCGGCTGTCGGGGGTAAGGCTTTTATCCCATTAAGAATGTATAGAGCGGACACCCATTCGCTTGTACTTTCAACCGTTTCGAGTAAATTTCGGCAGCACCTCCCCGCTGTTCTCAGAGTACACTGTAATAGAATAGATAATCATTTCAAAGCTGTGAAACAACGTTGAAATGAATATCTAATCTATCTTTGTACATGGAGAACCAGCGAAAAAGTACCGACGAAATATCTCGAAATGGGTGAAAACACATGTGAATGCAGGTGTTTGCTTTATACATTCCTAACTTGTCCATACGGGACAAATGTATCGGTTATCATACGATTGAATCTTCTCGTCATATAGACTGCACGGCGGTTGTTAGTACCGAACTATACCATCCGATATTTAAAAACCTTCATATAGTTCTATGTCACGACGAACATCGAACGTATGTTAACCGATAGACGGGTACTAAGTGGCGCTTTGAGTTTCATATATGAATATCGATAAGAATATGAAAGTTTCATATTATCATCGAGTATCATATATTGGTTTTAACTTGAACATTTAACATAAATAGGTTTTACGTTTACGTTTCGTTTTTAAGGGTTCGAAATTTCAAGTTTAGGGTAAATTTTTCTTGCGTTTACGGTAAAGTTGTACGTTTACGTTATCATCGAGTATCCTTCTGCAATGAACTAGTGCACCATAAACCCTAACCCTAAATAACCCAAATTAACCTAATTAACCACAATTAACCATAATAGAGGCCCTAACACAAATTATCCCTAATTAACCCAAACTAAACCCAAATTAACCTAATTCACCCTAATCAACCCAAATTTAACCCAATTTACCCAAATCAACACCCTAACCCTAGCCCCAACCCTAACCGAACCCTAATCAACACCCTAACCCTAAGCGCAACTAATTAACCCTAACCCGGAGGACTAGCCCCAACCCCAACCTAACCCTATGTCACGCCCCGCTTCCCAGTATACGGCGAAGGGGACGCGACCGGCCCGCTACGTATTTACTCAGAAGCAAATACGCTAAGCATAACTAAGCAATATAAAAGAAAATAGACAAGAGGCAAGGTATTAAAAAATAGCAACTTTTATTTATTAACATTCTTTTGTACAATGCATGAAAAAGAAATACAGCTGAAATAAAAATGATGCCTAAACACTGGCATGACAGGAAATGAAAAGTACTGAATGGAAAATATACAATGAAACTAGAGCTCTGGTTCTTCAGCAAGCTGATCCAAGTCTTCTGCAGATGGCTCGATCTCTGTCGGGTCCAAACCACCTGACGACATTCAAAGAAGAAAGAAATAGAATGTCGTTAGTGAACAGATCGCTCGGTAAGTCCCAAAGATAAGGGAGAAGTAGAAAAGAAGAAAGAGAGAGAGATAGTAGCTTTTAATGTTGTATTATATTGTTGTAATGTTGTATTAACGCTGTTGTTTGTAGCTTGGTACAGAAGAATGCCAGTGTATACGATAGGGGTCTCAGTATGCTAGAGACCAGGGTAAATGGAAGTACAAGGCTCCGTTATACAACCCGGAACAACGGCAATTGGATTCATGTTAGGTGTCTTAATCTTACCGTCTCGTGCCACCTTTAACACTTTCCGTACCAATCTACCCCTTAAACCCCGTAGTGTTTTATTTGTATTGTTTTGTACTGTAAATTGTATTGAATGTATAATTGAAAAACTGACCGAAACCATGATATCAGTAAACGGATGTAACCGTAGAATCATGTAAATGGAATAACTGGAGAACCATGTAAATGGAATGTATATCCATGGTTCGGTTCAGTCAAGTTGTATAGATTGATAATTGGATTCATGAATTCATGTTGAATTGTAATATTGAAAATTGTAGATTGTAGATTGTACTTGAATCATATTCAAGTCAAATATAACCAAACTCAAACCCGAGTCAGATAATTAGAAATGTAAATCGAAGTCTTGATTAATTCGTACCTATAATTTTCTAGGGTCCTTATGGAAATTTATAAAACTTGAGGGGGTTTTATGTAAAAATACTTTTATATACTTTTCAAAATACACCTCAAGTATTCGTTATTCGTCTTTAGAGTTGTAATGAAGGTGGGTTTTATATTGTGATATTTCTAGTGAAAATATCCTAATTTCATAAATAAAGGTATTTATTTGTAAAGTTGATTTATTTGGAATTCATAGTATTTTAGTTTAAAATTTATTCTTGTGATTTTTAGAAAAATGTGGAATATTTATATCATAATAAAATAGGTATTTTAATGATAAATATACATATATTTATACAAAAATAATTTTAATAAATATTTTATATTCTAAAAAATCTCATTTTCTTAAGATGTCGTATTTTAAATCTTTCGAGACCGAATGCTCCTTGCGGAGGTCTGAATCTCGCACTACTAAGCCCGAGGTTGTGCGATAAACCGCTCCATCCCGAACGGGTTCCCCAAAGTGGGTTGTAGCGGCGCTTTGCAAAGATTGTAAATACTAAATCCTTTAGAAAACGGTTTATGAACTAAATGGTATTTATTTATAAAGGTGTATATTTTCCGTATTGTATGTTTTAGTTTCTCCTAAATTAACTAGTCTATTCATAACTGGTCCAGATGACAAATTGTGAGATGCCTCAAATAGCCTATTCACCGCCAATTGTGGCCAGGTAAGTACAAGTGAAGAAAGGAGGGATCCGCTCACGAATCATCATGAGACGGGCCTTTTAAAGTTACCTTTCTCACTTGCCTAGCCTAGACACTATAAAGTCGGGTTTAGATAAACGACCAATGTCCACAACTTATCGTATTTTCATAATAAGTTGTACTTCTTTAAAAAGTGTATCAAAACTAAATCTTTTAGAATTGGTTTTATTAAGTATGTGGTATTTAAATCAAAATGTTTGTTTTCTCGTATTCTAGGTTCTCGGGGGTGTTGCATATGAGTGTGTGAGGAGGTAGGTCGTTACCTCGTGATCTATTTTAAATGTATAGCAAGTTTGATGGGGTTAAATGAAGGATTGAAACAATGTGGTATTTAAGTGAAAAATACGATAAATTAAAAAGGCTATCATTTCATGTGACGAAACTTGATCAAATTATTTGATTAGTGTTTAATAGTCATCATGAGGAAGTTTAGGTATGATTGTATTAGTGAGAAGTGGAATTTTATAGAAAACCGAATCAGAAATCAGATTTATTCCGATTCTGTCGGGTTTTGTAATTTCGTATTTTGAGAATGGAAAAGAGAGATAGAAAGGGATTTACGGGTTTTAGATTAAACAAGGGAGTGAGAGGGAACTAGAGAGATCGCCGATGTATTGCGTTGTTGCCGGTAGTTCCTTAAAACGTTCGCCGGAAGTTACGCCGGGAATTCGTCGGAACTTCGCCTCGAGCTCGTTTTCAAGGTACACAAGATCTCTTGAGAATTTTAGAGAGTTGGCTCAGAAATATAAGTGAGATGGTAGAGGGTAGGGGGTGTATTTATAAGGTTAGGCTAGGGTTAGGGTAAGTGAAGAGTTTAAATAAAAAAATGTAAAAATATATTAAAATTCATTAAAATATGGAGTAAATGGGGATTTAAAAGGTTTCTGAAACCGATCTAAATAAATAGAGTATACAGAGGAGTAGGGGAGGCCAAGAGTCAACTTTTTTGTGTTGACGACTCGGCCGTCCGGCCAAGTCCGGCCGGCGGCGCCGTGCCGAGTCGGCCGGTCCGCCGTCCGAGTAGGCCGAATCGGGCCGAGTCGAAGGTCAGGGAGGTGGGGGGTCGTCTGGTGTAGCCTCTGGTATTTTTAGTTTTTCAGGTTTAGTTCGAACTTTGGGAGTTATTGTGTGTGGACTGTTGGGCTTCCAAAGAATTTAAAACAAAATAAATAAAAAAATAATGTGGGGCATGGGATTTGAACTCTTGTGGCTTGGTTTAGCAGTGCAAGGTATTACCAATGAGCTACAAGCTCTTTCTTGTAATTAAATTGCTAATTAATTACTTAAGTCTTGTGCTCAGGCAATAAATATCCCTTTAAGGATTTTGAAAAATAAGCAATTTAAAAATTTGTATGAAAAAAGTGTATAAGAAAATTTGGGTTGTTACACCCTAACACCAACCCCAACCCCAACTGAACCCTAACCCTAACCCCAACTGAACTGTAACCCCAACCCTAACCCCAACCCTAAGCCAACCAAACCCTAACCCTAACCCCAACCACAACCCCAATCCAGATAACCCTAACCCCAACCCCAACCGAACCCTAATCTTAACCCCAACCCCAACTGAACCCTAACCCTAACCTTAACCTAAACTGAACCCGATGCCTAACCCTAACCCTCACCCTTACCCGAACCCTGCAAAAACAAGAACCCTAGCCCTAACATCATCAAAATTATAGGTAATTGGAGATTTACTAACCTGTAGCGGGCGGTGTAAGAGACGGCGGAGGAGACCGGTGGTCGACGACGCAATCGGCGACGAGTCGCGGCGGTGGCGACGAAGATGTCACGAGGAAGTTATGGGAATGATCGCTCAGGACGCGGTGGCGGACCGTGGGCGGAGGGCGGTAGCGATAAGGCGAAAAACTGAGGCGCGGGAACGATCGCTCGAGACGCGGGAGAGAGTGAGAGAGAGAATTTTGGGAATGATATCGAGGACTTGATCTGAGCTTTTTTTTATTATTAAATAACCTATTTATATGCCCTTATGGATATAACCGTAGGTCCTTCTTTTGCGGCTCCATAGGGCCAAACTACAAATTACGATTTAATATTTTTTAATTAAAACATAGGGCACCGTAGGGACAACTATTGGGACCTACGGATTAATCCGTAGGGGCAATAAAAAGTTGTCCCTACGGATTACTGTAGCCGTAGGGGCAACCCCATATTGTAGTAGTGTGTGTTGGAAAATCTCCAAACAGGAAACCGTCACAGACTCGGCGATGGAATCTGAATACATTGCTGCAAATGATGCCACAAAAGAAACGGTCTGGATGAAGAAATTCATGACTGAACTTGAGGTGGTTCCATCCATTGTTGATCCGATACCTTTGTATTGCGATAACAATGGGGCTATAGCTTTAGCGAAGGAACCACGGTCCCATCAGAAATCCAAACACAACTTAAGACGGTATCACCTGATCAGGGAGATCGTAGATCGCCGGGAGATCGAGGTCCGGAGAGTATATACAAAAGACAACACGGCGGATCCATTTACCAAGGCCCTCCCTCAAGCGTAGTTTGAGCGACTTTTTGAGATGTTGGGTATGCGGTACGCCAACAACTGGCCTTAGAGCAGACGTTGGGTATTTGGTATGCTAATTACAGACCTTAGTGCAAGTGGGAGATTGTTGGATATGTATGCCCTAGAGGCCTATATTGTATAGGATGTTAGGGATATATATGTACAGGACAATCTTGCTCAGCAGTATATAGTATATTATTTGAGTTGTCTTTATCCTGATTGTGTATTTCTTTCTATCGATGCTTTATATTGCTTACACGTATTGATAAAGACTCGATACAGTAGTATACTATTATGGTTTGATTTTATCTTAACATGTGCATATGTTATACTCGATATAACATATGGCGGTTACATGTTGATAAAGCCCGTAAGATTTTGCTTGACTACCAGCGTTATGATGGCGATCATACTTGTGGGAGCTGGTTAGTCTATAAGCACATCCTTAAAGGTCCCAAGTCGCAGGAGTATCGAGATCGGATATCGATACTCCAGAGTAGACTTGTTTATACTTTTCTAGATCCCGACGAGGGACGGTGGTTGGTCCCATAACCATTAGTGTGATCACCTAAGATTGTATACAGGTGCTCACTGGGGTGAGTACACTCGACAGACTCGCCGAGAACCTCTAGATGGTATTATACCTATCATCAGATAGTGCTTCTCAGGTGACATGAGTACAGGTTAGTCTTAGGACCTGAGGTCATCATTTGTCTTCTATGAGTTCCTACTGTTCTTTGATCACTACCCTACCATGGCTCTACTGAGTCGTGCAAACAGGTTTTGGTTGGGTGCAGTCCCAAGCCACATGGAGGCAGTGAGTGATTGTCAGGGATTCGTCTCTCCCGTTATTGGGAGTCGATATCGTACTGTGTCCGGTTGGCTAGAACCATAAGATCTTGGCCAAGATAGTTGAGAACTACTGATGGTTAGATCAGTAGTTTCTCATAATGGTCTTAAACCAAATCGACATGACTTATAAGGTCAGTAGGGGTCTAACGTTTACCACCTCCTAGACCCGGTATGCGATACTCTTAGAAAAAAAGACCGGACTGTACGGAGATTTTCACGGATAGGCTCAGTAGGGGTTCGAATGAGCTTATCGTCGGCATTCTTTTCAACAGATACCTGGGTAGCCATTACGTACAGCTAGTGTCGCTGACGTGCTTGTGGTTAAACCAACTACCAGCGTAGTGTCGAGTTTTTAGAGTCCTACACAGAGAGTTTCTCTGATTCAGGCGAACGATGTGGTGGCCGTATGTTTATACATGCAGGATTTTGATCAAATAATAATACTAGCCGGCTTAGGATTAAGACGGATTATTAAATCAAGTATTGCTTTAATAATTTACGTGGACATATTTCGATATGCATATTCTAGTGTTATCCAGATTTTTCGATCGGACGGTTGGTACTGACAAGCTTAGAATTAAGCCGGTTCATTAAATCGGATATTGATTTAATACTAGTATTATTTTAGTGGTATTATTCTATCTCTTGGGTATTCGTATTTAAATACGAATACGGGTATTTATATAGGGTAGAAAGTATTTTGTTTTTATATAAAATACCTTCTAAAAGATTACACCTCATCATGTTTATTTTTTTCACGACCCGAAATAGCTCGTGACTGGCCCTTGAATCATATGAAGTCTATAGGACCCCATCTAATCCAAGTAAGCCAAGCCCAGAAATCTAAAACCATTTTAAATAATAAATGAAGGAAAAATAGTTTAAGAAGTGAAGAAAACATGTTTTAAAAGCTGGGTTTTTAAATAAGTAAGCCGAATGTGTATTTTTAAAAGGTATAGTATTTTCTGAAAATTTCGGCAGAGTTCCCTTTGTAAATACTGGCCCCGAACGGGGTACAACAAGAATAATATATATATGCAATGATAAAAGGCATCCCCAAGCGGGAGATAGCTCTTCGTCAATCAACGGTCACAGCCACGCCAGCAATATAATATAACACGCCGAAGGGCGAGGATCAAAACTCAGAAAGAACTCAAAACAGCATAAAAATCGTAATACTACAACGCGCGACTCTAAGGTCGAAATAATACATAACTGATTTCTAAGTCTGAAATAATATACAAGTTTTGGTTGATGGAATTTCTAGATAGAATAAATAATACAAGTACAATGGCGGTTCTGATGTAAAAGAACCCACCTACCAAAGCAAGTCACCCGTAATGGAAGCAATGTGCCAAAAAAGCCGCAATGAAACCTGTACGGCAAAGCCTGCAAGAAAATATGGCACAACGGGGGTGAGTTGCCAACTCGTGAATAGAAAATATCTACAAGTAGATATCGAATGTATGACTCATCGTAGGTCAATACGATCGGATATATATAAACCTCAATATGAATAAGTCTGAAGCATGCTAAAGTGGCAATATAACCTCTATACATGAGTGTAGTGCCAAGTGCTCGTGCCAGTGCCTCAGGTAATAACATATCATAAATATGAGGTATGATCAATGTAATCAAATCTGCATGTATGTGGATCCCGTCCACTCGTCACCCAATGACAATAACCATCATGCATGTAAATATCATAAAGCATATGCATGGAAATATGAGGATATAAACCATCTGTGTCCCTCGCGACACGTCAAAATCATGGAACCGGAGTGTCCAGCATCGACACTCGAAAACATCATGAAAGCTGTGCCCAGCATCGGCAAGTAAATCCTCATATATCGGGCTCCGTCAGTCCGGATCAGCCCACGGGCTCTGTCTGCGGAATCGGCCTTCGGCCCCAGCATTACGCCCATATCCATCTATCGACTCTGGTCAGTATCCTTCGGATAACCGCCAGGTCCAACCAATCACCGGTAGGTACTCGCCACCCTGCCAGGCTCATCGTCTACTCCACGAAAAACATTTCTTGCCCCGGGGAACCATACCGGGTCCACCATGTACCCGCAATCGGCCTCATCCGCCTCCTCGAATCGGGTTTCACATGTCGCTCTCAGCACCGAGAAAACACATGGTGGACGCACTGAAATATCATATCAAGGGTAACCGGGTTTTTAAAATAATTACATATTCTCTTTTGAAATACCCACGGTTCCCAAATCCAGAAATTTCATGGAAATAACATATCTTAATGCGTATAATCAGAAAGCATGATGTATGCGACATGTAAAAGAAATGTAAGCATATCAGTATGTTAAGCAACACGGAATAGTAATATGAACATATTTAGGGAAGACCGCTTCTTTAAAATGAATCAGGTTTAAAAGGTATCTTGTGGTTCCCAAATCTCTAATCAAGCCAGAATTATCGATGTAGGTGCAAATACGTATGCATGCACGTATGGGTGTACAATAGGAATACACAGTATATAGGTACACAAGTATGCCATGAAAGGGTCATATCCTGAATGCAACAGTACTACAGTGTAGTGACATGGTAATTATCGATGATGAAGTGTGTGAGCCGGCAAGTAGTGTACATGGAACATACGCATCACCGATAATGGTGTTGGTGTCTTAATAGCATGGTTGTAATATAGTAATAAACACAAGCAATGCAATGCAAATAGCATGAATATGCGGAATCGAATAATCAACGCAACAGTGAAGAATCTACCTCAATAAATATATCATGCAGCTTTGCCATTTGAAATAAGACGAATCGGGCTTTTTGGTAAAATAAGGGCTATGGTGTTTTAAGAAAAGATGCGCCGTTTGATAATATCCGTAGAATCCCTTTTTCCTATCTTTAAAATATCCCCGATTCGTTAGTTTTGAAAATGGTATGACTCGGGTATAGTCTAATGTCTACTAAGTAATCTACATCCAACTATCAAGTCAATCGGGAGGGGTATGGAAACCACCTACATCTGAGTCGATATATGTATATAAATATAATAGTCGGTGATCCCGCCTCAATAGTATCACCTACGATACAATATACATCATATAAAATCCTCGAGTCATGAGTGCGGATCTATCATCAATATAAAGCTCGCACGGTAAATTGTCGTACGGCTTCCCAATAGCTGGGTACGGGTCAATATCACATGCATCTCATCAATTATCTGGTATACTTATCATCATTTCTCATAATCTGGGGTACTGATCTAAGTCTAGTACAATCGATACCATCTAAACAAATATAAGCGTGTGTGTAAACACACGTCCAAAGGCCCGCTAAAATCTCGTATCGTATCCCAAATACGAATCACATCATATCGCCGATCTCACGGCACCATGCCCAAACTCATCGACTCATCTCCACATATCATACACTATCCTCATCATCACGGTAAAAGTATAGCAATAAGCATATGTGTACGTTTGGGTGTAAACCTATGCTAGGGTTCGCGACTAGGAGCTACACTAGTTTACTTCCAACCCTAAGTATCCATAGTACACCTAACACATCTATGATCTCCATGTCACGCAATAATCTATCATATATATATAATATATGTACATATATAGTATACCAACTTCGGACTGCGGGGGTGCTATACGCCATCCACCCGACTTCCCCCGTAGATATAATCTACTCACCTGTAGCTTGCGTGTCGGTGTCGATATTGCCACCATCATCTTCATCGCCATGGATCGCCGTGGGGTACCTACATATCACACGTATCGCATCGCATTAAAACCAAATCGAAACTAAAACGACACGCGAAAACCAACACGCTACGCTAAAAGGCTTATAGGTTAGAACCTATGGACTACGCCTTCAAAACCAACAACAATCCTCGATATCGTCGTATAAACGCCAAGTATTCGAGGTAAAACGCAATACGCAAATCCAAAAGTAAAAATACGGAACACGAATCCAAAACAGCAACTAAGGAAAAGGGTCCCAGATTTCACCCTAGGTCACATTGGACAATTTTGTACATGCCAGGGGTCTAATCTACTGATAAGGGGGCACCAAAACCAAAACGAGCCAAATTGGTGCAGGTCTAGCCGCAAATTGCGGCCAGAAGGATTAAATTGGCGGCCGGGAAAAAGAGTTAGGGGCTGGGGTCTTGGTGGTAGCTTCTTGGGTGCCTGCACATCTCACTGTCAAACCAAAAAAAAATTCAGAGTCTCAGGGTGATAGCAGATTCAATATAACCTTCACAGATTTCACAAACCTTCTGATATCGTTGTCTAAATCCATATTTTGGGTTTCAACTCTCTGGTTTAGCTCTTAATTCTAGCACTAGGGTGTTCACGTAGCCTCTACTGAGCTCAATTTCATATCACAACACAAAATTTCCTCAAACCCTAACTAGGTTTTTCCTATGTCCACAAAACTACCCGATATCGATTCAATCTTAACATGGGGTTAAAAGTAATGCAAAAACTAATCTAATAATTCAGTAAATACCTTATTTGGCAATTTTCTTGAGTTGCCCCAAGTGGCCAAAATCCTTGCTTTCTTGGTCCAAAATGCTTGTCTTGAGCTTGTACACACTTTTAGTGAAATGGGAGTGGGGTTTTGGGTTTGTTCCCAAGGTGTTTGTGACAATTTTCTTTAAGAGGGAGAGAGAGAGGCAGCAGCAGCAGCAATGTGAAGAAGAGGGAGAGAGATGAGTGTTGGAAAATGAAGAGGAATGGCTCACACAAGTCAAAGGTAAACACCCCCCTTTCTCTCTCTCACCATACCTAATATTCTATTCCCTTTTCTTTTCTTTTCTTTTATCCCAAACCCTTCTCACTCAAATAGTAAACCCAAAGTGATATGGTAGAAATGCACAAGTGTAAAGCAAAAAATGTTATGTGCATGTTTTGCACAAAAATGCCAAAAATCCGATTAGCGATTTTTAATCGCGATTAGCACTAAATTAGTGTCAACTAATCATAAAAACTTAAAAGTGGCATAATTCCATAAAATACCCTATTCTATAATTTTCCAAAAATTTTCCAAAATTTTTCCCGTTTATCTGTATTTAATTATACCGAAATATTAAAATATTCCTTAAAATAATATTAAATTATAAAAATTCCCAAAAATAATATTTTATTTTTTTGAAATGTTACAATTTTTCTATTTTTTTGAAAATAGAAAATGAGGTGGAAATGGAAGAGATAGTTTGAAGCATTGCATGAAGAATGGTCTTGATATTTATTGTTATTACTATTGAAGTATTGTTGATTTTAAAATGAATAGAAAATACTTCATAAAAGTAAATCCTTAGTCATTCTCATGCTCATTCTTGAGTTGTCTTTCTCTCTCATCTTTGAGAGCTCACTCTCTTCTTCTACTTGATTTCATCTTCATATCAAATCCTTAACCTTTTCATGTGTTGGATATATGTATGCCCTAGAGGCCATTATGAGATAGTGTATGTACTGATGTGTATATATATATATTCGGGTGACAGTCTTGCTCAAAATGATAGTGTGCTATCTGGTTTTACTTTATCATATGTTCACTTGATCATGTTTATATTCATTTGGTACATGTTGATAAAGCCCTAAGGATATTGGCTTAACTACTGGAATTATGATGCGGATCATACTAGTGGGACATCTGTAGTTTATAAGCATATCCTTGAAATGTTCCTAGTCGTAGGTATATCGAGACAGGGCATCGATATTCCAGCTTAGACTAGCGTATACCATTCTTGTTCCATATGATGGGCGATGGATGATCCCATATCCGTCTGGTGTGTTGACACCGAAGATAGTATACGGGTGCTCAGTGAGACTGGGTACACTGAACGGACTCACCGAGAACTCCTATATGGTATTATATCATACGTCGGATAGCAGTTCTCAGGTGACACTGGTACAGGTTAGTCTGTAGACCCGAGATCGTCATAGAGTCTTGTGTGTCCTCCCACTGTACTTTGATCTCCACCCTACTGCGGCTCTACTGAGTCGTACAAACAGGTGGATTTTGGGTATAGTCTCGAGGCATGTGGAGGCAGTGAGCGATAGGAGGGGTTTCGTCTCTCCCGGTATTGGGGGTTGATGCTGTGCTGTGCACGATTGGCTATAACGGGAAGTCCCTGGCCAGGGCTGCTGAGATATTACTGATAAGTGTTATCAGTATGTTTCTCGATCTGTTATAGACCATATACCGGCATGACTTATTGAGTTATTGGGGTCGACGATTCCATCCCTAGACTCGATATGCAGCATATCTGACGAAGAGACCGGACTGTACGGTTAGTGTTGCCAGATGGATTGACAGGAGTTTTGACAGGTTCGCTTGTTCTTATTCTGATCGCTCAATACCCGGGTGGCCGTTACGTTTAGCTGACCGCTTGCGGCTTGTAGGTGTTTGATATGATCATCATCTACTGCTGGCGTATTGACGAGTCTTAGAGTCCCACATAGAAGTTTCTCGGCTCTGGCGAAACGAAGTGGTGCACATATGAGATATGCGCAGAGCCTCGATTAAATACTAGTATATGATACTGTATTTTAATCGGGCATTTAATATTAGTCGGGTCATATGAGATATGATGGATTTATTAAATCAAGTGTTGATTTAATATTGGCTTTTATATTATTTATTTAAATCCTTTTCTTATTTTGGATACATGGATGTATATGTACATGATGATGTGCACACATACATACATGCATGAAATGTATCATGGTTGTTGATACAAAGAGGAAGGCAATATAAGAATCATATTGTAGTTATGATAATGTTTAGATTTTTCATTAAAGTTTAAAGGCAAAAAGAATGGTTAATGAGTCATTTCTTCCACACTCATCTACACACTTCTTTAACTCAACCATAGTTTCCATTCCTTTTGCCATTTAACCTTAGATGAAATATCTAGATTTTTATTCTACTATGGTTAAAGTTATGATAAGATCTCTCACTCTCTCTCATTATCTTTTTACATTATCATTATCTTAGAAAAAGAAAAAGAGTGAGAGTTCTTCTTCTTCCTCAAACCCTAGCTCTCTTTTAATAGTTAAAAAGAGTTAGAAAAAGAAAAGAAAAGGTAATAAATAAGAACATCAACCACTTCATCATCCTACACAACCCTAGCCATCTTGTGTAGGGTGTTGTGCTTCAAGGATTTTCAAAGATCGTAGGAAGCATCAAGCTTAGGGCAAAGCGCTTCGGGTGGATCGTCGTGGACGAGGAGTCGATCAAGTGGACCTTTCCAAAGCTTAGGAGTCTTCCAAAGTGAACTACAAAGGTTGTAGTTTCAACACTTAGCATAACTTAACTCTTAAACTTGATACTATTAATTGTTACTTCATATATTCTAGTTCGATTCTTTGTATAGTTTGCTTATCACCTCAAAAATTTATTGTTATAGCATGCATGATGCTTCTAAACCTTCATAGAGGTGTTAAGAAAACCCTACATGGTATCAGAGCCAAGCTAGAGCTTTGTAGTAGCCTAAACGACATTGAAAACATCGAACGGACGAAAACCGACACCCGAAAAGTGCTCTCTGGAAATTTTTAAAAACCTGGTATTTTTCAAATTAAAAATATGTAAAAAATAGAGCAGGAAATTGTATGGACCCACAAGAAAAACGATGCCCTAATTCACCTATTCAACCGCGGAACCGCGGCCAAGAGTGGCTTGTTGCGGCGGTTCCGCGGCGGTATAGTTGAATTGTGGGCCCATTTTTCTTGTGCTGGCCCGTATGTGTTTTCTGGTGTTACTGGTATATTTAGAATCTGCCCAGGTGTTGAGATTACAGAGCAGTTTCTGGTTGTTTAATGTGTTTGATCCGATGTTCCAACGTCGCTTAGTTTAATAGTATATGTTACAATAATTGAAATCTACAAATTTGTTTGTTGCGTGTAAATCTAGCAATTCGGTCTCGGGAATAACGGAAATCTTGTTGAATTATCCGGTTAGTTTTGAAAAGGTGTTTTCTTGAATGAGACCCAAATGCGAGCTTTACATTGTTTAGGCATGAAATCTTGTATATGTGATATTCCGGATTTGTGTTGTCTAAAGGCGGTTAAAGATTCCAATTGTTGTATATTTCCTTTTTATTTCTCTGTGTCGAATGAGATTTGATATGCAGGATTGTCGCAATGAATAGCCGGGGGTTTTCTTTTTATGTGAGATGAGAGTATTCTTTCAATTCATGTAATATTATTTTGTATGTAATATTCTTTTATTTGGGACACTTCCGGGGTGAGGTTGATGTCACCAGTGTTGTATATTATTTACTTTTCCGCATTAGGATAGACCCAAGGTGGAGGGCACAAGTGACCGGGTTCTTGGGTTCAGTGGGAGGCCATCTCGAGGAGTCGAGACCGGGTCTCCTAAACTCCAGAATTGGTAGGGTCGCTTGCCGCTCTCGTAGGGGTCTAGGGATGTGGGCTTGGCTATTCATCGCGACCGTGGAATCCGTATTTTTTATTGCTGGCTAAATATAAAATACGGACCTCCTAGATATCCTTTATGTGCTTCTGCTGCTTTTATTATCTGATGTGATCTTTTAATGTATATTTTCGTTTCTCTCTGTAATGGCTTAGGATTTAAATGATGGGACTACATTAATGAGATTAATGTAAAAGATAAATGAACCTAAAAAGATGTTGTAGAATCAGATTTTAAACACACTCGGCCTTTTTTGTAAGAAAAAAGCAAGTTTCAAAATGCGGAGCTTAAGCCACTCCTTTTAAACTCATTAGATTCTACAACGATATCAAGTTCAAAGCGTCAAAAGTTTTTCTAAAAACTATCCGCAACCCTCCGTCATTTTAGGAAGTAGAGTACTTAGTATTCGTGCTGCGTATTTTGACTTTAGTTAAGGCGCAGTGTACGGTAGCTGAGTGATGTCTTCCTACACTGCATATGATGCTGAATAATTAGGACATTCATATGATTATGTTGACTTTAGTTAAGGGTCATATGAGTGGGTCTAGTTAATCACGAAATGACGGGAAGAACTTGACTAGTACTTATGATATGTTGACTTTAGTTAAGGTCATAAGTACTAGGGGTAAAAATAAATTATATCGGGAATTTCAAGAGTTGAAAATTACAATGAGATTGTATACCTACTATATGATAATAGGATCCCGATCCCACTGCGAGCAAATGTTGTTCCCGGGAGAATTTTGCACTTTACAATTAGCTGACTCGGTAGGTGTCTAGAAAGGTGCTAAACGGGGCTACGCCTCTGGGAAGACGAGGTTTACTCTAATTAGGTCCGTGCGAAAGCACGGGGAACCTCCCTCAAGTACCGGCACTGGCCTGGCTGAGAGGTTGGCGAAGTTGTAGATTGTAATTAATCCCGGCTAGTTTTCTTTTTAAAAGGTTTTAAAGAAAATTTGATAAAAAACAGTGGGAGACATCGATTAGACAAGATAATAACCAATCTGATCTTTGCAAGAGCATTCGCTAAGTGTATTCTTTTCTCTCTCTTAATGGCAGATACCCATGACAGGACTTAAGCTTCTATTAGACAAAAACAAGCTGAATGGGACAAACTATAAAGACTGGCTGAGGAATTTAAACATAGCCTTGACTTATGATAAAGTATCATATGTCCTTACCGCACCAGCCTTGCCCCCCCTAGGTCCTAAACCTTCAGTTGCGGATAGGGAAATCCGCAAAACCTGGGACACTGACTGTGCCACGGCAAAATGCCTCGCGCTTGCATCGATGGATAACACACATCAGAAGCAGCACGAGAATATGGACGTACAAGCCATATTCCTCCATACAAAAGAGTTGTATGGAGAGCAATCTCGCGTATTAAGATACGAAGCGTCTAAGAAATTGTTTCAGATGCGCATGACCGCTGGCACATCAGTAGGAGACCATGTTCTTAAAATGATAGCTCTCATAGAAGAGCTTGAGGACCTTGGGTGGACAATGGACAATGAACAGTATACAGATATCATTCTACAGTCTCTCCCCTCCACCTTTGCTCAGTTCATCGTTAACTTCAACATGCACAACATGGAGAAGGAACTGCCTGAACTCCTTAATATGTTAAGGAGTGCAGAGAGCACACTGAAGTCAGTGAAGACTCCCGTTATGTCTGTTGGGCAATCCTCCTCATCTTACCCAAAGGCTAAGGCCAAGGGAAAGATGAAGAAGAAACCCACCAAACCTAAGGGTGGAGTCAAAAAGGTAAAGGGAAAAGGCAAGTCCAAGGTTGGGGCATCAGAGAAAGGCGAATGTTTCCATTGCAAGAAGACGGGACACTGGAAGAGGAACTGTATCGAGTACCTAGCACTCAAGAAGAAGCATGATGATGCTTCAGCCTCAGGTGTGTTCGTAATTGAAAACTGTTTTTCTATTAATTCTGCATCCTGGGTATTGGATACCGGTTCAGGTTCTCATATTTGCAATTCTGTGCAGGCGTTGAGAAATAGCAGAGTTCTGAAGACAGGTGATCATACTCTCCAAGTTGGAAATGGTTCCAATGTAAATGCAGTTTCAGTAGGAGAGTATCACCTAGGTTTGCCTTCGGGTTGTATATTGGTTTTGAACCCGTGTTATTTTGTACCAACTATGCTTTGTAATATTATATCAGTTTCCTTGTTAGACAATGAAGGATATCATTTTGCTGTGCAACACAATGTTATGAACATTAAACTGAATCAAGAGTTGATTGGTTGTGGTACATTAAGTAACGGGATATACGTCCTTAATCAACACACAGTTTTCAACATACAACACAAAAATAAAAGGAAATTTTCAGAAATAAATGAAGCTTTTCTTTGGCATTGTAGACTTGGTCATATTAATGAAACAAGACTCAACAAGCTTCATAAAGATGGATATTTAAATTCATTTGAGTATAAATCTTATGCAACTTGCCAGTCTTGTATCAAAGGTAAAATGACCAAAACCCCGTTTACAGGACACGGAGAAAGAGCTACTGAGCTCCTAGGCCTCATACATAGTGATGTATGCGGACCAATGTCTACACATGCAAGAGGCGGTTTTTCATACTTCATAACTTTTACTGATGATTTCTCAAGATTTGGTCATGTATATTTGATAAAACATAAATCTGAAGCTTTTGAGAAATTCAAGGAGTATAAACATGAAGTAGAAAACCAAACAGGAAAGAGTATCAAGATACTTCGATCGGATCGAGGTGGAGAGTACTTAAGTACTGAGTTCTTAGACTTCCTAAAAGAGAATGGGATTCTCTCTCAGCGCACTCCACCTTACACACCACAGCACAACGGTGTGTCAGAACGAAGGAACCGTACCCTATTAGATATGGTACGATCCATGATGAGTGATGCTGAGTTACCTCTCTCGTTTTGGGGGCATGCATTGGAAACAGCAGCTTTTCTGTTAAACAAAGTTCCAACCAAAACCGTGTCTACCACTCCATATGAGATATGGCATGGGAAGAAACCATCTCTTAAAAGAGTTAAGATTTGGGGTTGTCCGGCTTTTGTTAAAAAGCAGAATCCAGACAAACTCGAGACACGATCAGTCAAATGTATATTTGTAGGATATCCTAAACATTCGTTTGGGTATCTTTTTTACCACAAAGAGGAACAAAAAGTGTTTGTTTCTCAGTATGCCACCTTTTTAGAAGATGAAATTTTTTCAAACAATACAAATGGCAATGTGGTAGATCTAGAAGAAGTTCTAGAAACACAAATTACAGATGACAACTTGGCTGAACCTGAAGTTATAACAGAATCTAATGAACCTCAGCCACTCCGTAGATCTGGTAGGATTTCTCGCCCACCGGAGAGATACTACGGTTTTCTCATTGATGGTGATAGAGAAGACTGCATCATGGATGATGATGATCCTTCCAGTTTTCATCAGGCTATCACGAGTGGTGACTCTGTGAATTGGCTGGATGCCATGAGATCCGAAATGGAGTCCATGTACACCAACAAAGTATGGACTTTGGAAGATGTACCCTCCGGGATAAAACCTGTGGGATGCAAATGGATCTTTAAAAGAAAGATCGGTGTAGATGGACAGGTAGAGACCTATAAAGCAAGGTTGGTAGCGAAAGGTTTTCGTCAAAGACCAGGCTTGGACTATGACGAGACTTTCTCTCCGGTAGCCATGCTTAAATCCATTCGGATCCTACTCGCTATTGCTGCTCACTACGACTATGAAATCTGGCAGATGGACGTTAAAACTGCATTCCTAAATGGTGATTTAGAGGAATGCGTTTATATGGATCAACCAGAGGGATTCATTGATATTGGGAGCAGCGGTAAAGCATGTAAGTTACTTAAATCCATTTATGGATTAAAGCAGGCATCACGGAGTTGGAACATCTGTTTTGATGATGCTATCAAAGAGTTTGATTTCATCAAAAATCCAGATGAACCTTGTGTTTATAAGAAGACTGTAGGAAGAAATGTCGCAATCCTCGTATTGTACGTAGATGACATACTTCTGATAGGAAATGACATTCCTATGCTACAGTCGGTCAAATCATTCTTATCACAAAGGTTCTCCATGAAGGACCTGGGAGATGCCACATACATATTGGGTATACGGATCTATAGGGATAGATCCAAACGGTTATTGGGATTGTCCCAAACCAAGTACATTAATACCATCCTAAAGAGATTTAGTATGGAAGACTCCAAGCGGGGTGCCTTACCCGCTTGCCATGGAGTCACTCTCTCAAAAGACGATTGCCCAAAGTCTGATATAGAGAGAGCTCGCATGAGCATTATTCCCTATGCTTCGGCAGTAGGATCGATAATGTATGCGATGTTATGTACACGCCCTGATGTTGCTTATGCACTTAGTGTAGTAAGCAGGTATCAATCTAACCCAGGGGAGAATCACTGGATTGCTGTAAAGAACATTCTTAAGTACTTGCGAAGGACTAAAGAATTGTTCTTGGTGTATGGTAATGGGGATCTCCAAATGGAGGCCTTTACCGATTCGAGCTTCCAGAGTGACAAGGATGACAGCAAGTCTATCTCAGGGTTTGCATTTACCCTCAATGGAGGGACGGTGAGTTGGAAGAGTTCCAAACAGGATACCGTTGCAGACTCAACGATGGAAGCTGAATATATTGCTGCAAATGATGCTGCCAAGGAAGCTGTCTGGATGAGAAAATTCATCGCGGAGCTAGGAGTAGTTCCAACCATTATTGATCCAATACCTCTGTATTGTGACAATAATGGGGCTATGGCGTTGGCCAAAGAGCCCAGGTCCCATCACAAGTCCAGACACATCCTGAGGAGATATCATGTGATCCGGGAGATAGTTGATCGCCGCGAGATCGAGATTAAGAGAGTAGACACAAAAGACAACGCTGCGGATCCATTCACCAAGGCCCTCCCTCAGCCGCAGCATGAGCGACTTTTTGAGATATTAGGTATGAGATATGCCAATAACTGGCCTTAGTGCAAGTGGGAGATTGTTGGATATATGTATGCCCTAGAGGCCATTATGAGATAGTGTATGTACTGATGTGTATATATATATATTCGGGTGACAGTCTTGCTCAAAATGATAGTGTGCTATCTGGTTTTACTTTATCATATGTTCACTTGATCATGTTTATATTCATTTGGTACATGTTGATAAAGCCCTAAGGATATTGGCTTAACTACTGGAATTATGATGCGGATCATACTAGTGGGACATCTGTAGTTTATAAGCATATCCTTGAAATGTTCCTAGTCGTAGGTATATCGAGACAGGGCATCGATATTCCAGCTTAGACTAGCGTATACCATTCTTGTTCCATATGATGGGCGATGGATGATCCCATATCCGTCTGGTGTGTTGACACCGAAGATAGTATACGGGTGCTCAGTGAGACTGGGTACACTGAACGGACTCACCGAGAACTCCTATATGGTATTATATCATACGTCGGATAGCAGTTCTCAGGTGACACTGGTACAGGTTAGTCTGTAGACCCGAGATCGTCATAGAGTCTTGTGTGTCCTCCCACTGTACTTTGATCTCCACCCTACTGCGGCTCTACTGAGTCGTACAAACAGGTGGATTTTGGGTATAGTCTCGAGGCATGTGGAGGCAGTGAGCGATAGGAGGGGTTTCGTCTCTCCCGGTATTGGGGGTTGATGCTGTGCTGTGCACGATTGGCTATAACGGGAAGTCCCTGGCCAGGGCTGCTGAGATATTACTGATAAGTGTTATCAGTATGTTTCTCGATCTGTTATAGACCATATACCGGCATGACTTATTGAGTTATTGGGGTCGACGATTCCATCCCTAGACTCGATATGCAGCATATCTGACGAAGAGACCGGACTGTACGGTTAGTGTTGCCAGATGGATTGACAGGAGTTTTGACAGGTTCGCTTGTTCTTATTCTGATCGCTCAATACCCGGGTGGCCGTTACGTTTAGCTGACCGCTTGCGGCTTGTAGGTGTTTGATATGATCATCATCTACTGCTGGCGTATTGACGAGTCTTAGAGTCCCACATAGAAGTTTCTCGGCTCTGGCGAAACGAAGTGGTGCACATATGAGATATGCGCAGAGCCTCGATTAAATACTAGTATATGATACTGTATTTTAATCGGGCATTTAATATTAGTCGGGTCATATGAGATATGATGGATTTATTAAATCAAGTGTTGATTTAATATTGGCTTTTATATTATTTATTTAAATCCTTTTCTTATTTTGGATACATGGATGTATATGTACATGATGATGTGCACACATACATACATGCATGAAATGTATCATGGTTGTTGATACAAAGAGGAAGGCAATATAAGAATCATATTGTAGTTATGATAATGTTTAGATTTTTCATTAAAGTTTAAAGGCAAAAAGAATGGTTAATGAGTCATTTCTTCCACACTCATCTACACACTTCTTTAACTCAACCATAGTTTCCATTCCTTTTGCCATTTAACCTTAGATGAAATATCTAGATTTTTATTCTACT
The DNA here is from genome assembly GCA_030015575.1 of Agapanthus africanus. Classification (NCBI taxonomy): domain Eukaryota; kingdom Viridiplantae; phylum Streptophyta; class Magnoliopsida; order Asparagales; family Amaryllidaceae; genus Agapanthus; species Agapanthus africanus. Next base: position 139,163,914 of record JASDDO010000012.1, read on the forward strand.
ATGGTTAAAGTTATGATAAGATCTCTCACTCTCTCTCATTATCTTTTTACATTATCATTATCTTAGAAAAAGAAAAAGAGTGAGAGTTCTTCTTCTTCCTCAAACCCTAGCTCTCTTTTAATAGTTAAAAAGAGTTAGAAAAAGAAAAGAAAAGGTAATAAATAAGAACATCAACCACTTCATCATCCTACACAACCCTAGCCATCTTGTGTAGGGTGTTGTGCTTCAAGGATTTTCAAAGATCGTAGGAAGCATCAAGCTTAGGGCAAAGCGCTTCGGGTGGATCGTCGTGGACGAGGAGTCGATCAAGTGGACCTTTCCAAAGCTTAGGAGTCTTCCAAAGTGAACTACAAAGGTTGTAGTTTCAACACTTAGCATAACTTAACTCTTAAACTTGATACTATTAATTGTTACTTCATATATTCTAGTTCGATTCTTTGTATAGTTTGCTTATCACCTCAAAAATTTATTGTTATAGCATGCATGATGCTTCTAAACCTTCATAGAGGTGTTAAGAAAACCCTACATCATGTGTTGAGAGCAAAAGGATTTGAGATAGAAACTTTCCACCAATTCTTCACCATATCACCTAAGAAACTATATTAGCAAACTGGTTTGCTTAGTTTACTTCACTTTGGTGCATGAGCGTGAATCAAAGATCTTCAGGTGGATCATTTAGGTCCGAAAAGACCGGCCATCAAGTTTGATCGAGATCACCTAAGGAGCTAAAGAAGAGAAGTGAAAACCCGAAGGACAGGAGTCTCTAGGTATAACTCATTTTCATAATAGCTAGATATCTTTAGATAGTTAGTTTCGGTTTATGGTTAGATTTTAGGTCAAGTTTTCTAGCGCTGGATGTTTAAAAGTTAAAAGTTTTTCATTCCGCAACGGCCGCGGTAGAAGACCAAGACGCTAGGAAACCCAATATAGTATCAGAGGCAGTCCATAAACATTAACTAACTAATTTGCACTAAATTAGAAATTCGATCGACAAAACTATCCGAATCATAATTCCAAAAACACTACTTGCTGTTCAAATTTTAAAGTTGTTCAAAAATATTTTCAGTAGGCTTAAAAATATGTGCAGGAATTTTCTGAGCCAAGAAATTTTTTTAAGGTTTTTGTCACCAAAAACGACCACTAATCCGCGGCCATATAGCTCATTTGACCGCGGATCCACGACCATATAATTTACGTGTACATTATTTGTCGATTATTACAATCGCGTGAAATCGAATCATATTATTTTTTTATTAGTATATTTGCATGAGATTTGTGTAAGTCCATGCTACCCGTCCCCGGTTCTTTGGGGTTGCGGAAATGGTGAAAAACGATTTTTCTTGGGTGGTAACATGGACTCAAAATACGAATCTTAGTTAAACAACTACCTAACAACCTAACTAGGAGTTTTACCTAATCGGTTAGGGGGTTATACCTTAACTTGAACTCCTTCGTCTTCAACTCCTTGCGGTGGTCGGATCGACCTCACCTCGTCGTCTTCTCGCGCCGAAGATAGATCCACCCGAAAGCTTCTACCTTTTGGCTTCTACTTCAAACTAGAAGAAACTAGAACACTTGGTTTGCTAAACCTTGTGAACTAGGATGAGTAGAGAAGTGATGTGGGTTTTCTTTTATCTCTACGGCAATGGTTCTCAACTCATGAGAGAGAGTTGCCTTGAGCTAGAGAGAGAGCAAGAGGAAGAGGGAGAGCTCTTGAGCAAGAGAGAGAAATGAAATGAAAAAATGAGCTAGTCTTTTGCCATCCAAGCTCCCATAATCCAAAAGTATCATAACACATAATGATAATTGAGTGTTATGTGATGGTTATCATCATATCAAAAGGTAATATCATTTCATGCATTAAATACAATATGTGAACAAATAAGCAAGCAAAAGTATTTGCATGAAATGATAGCCATAGTAATGATGGTGGTCAACAAGTCCAACCTAGTCAATCGGTCAACAAAGTCAACAAGTCAACAAAGTCAACCTTTCAACCCAACCATGGCACAATAATACTTAATTATCATTAATCATATTTCTTATTCTCATTAGGGTTTAGCAAACGTCAATAGTCAACAACCCTAATGAGAATCCTCTACCTCTGTCTCTGTCAACCGTGCATACACACCCGCATCCGCGTTCCGAGGAACACGAATGCAAACGAGATAAAATCAATCCCAAAACGTATACTAGGATCTGGCTTAACCCAAAGCCCGCTAGTAATAACTGCCCGGACACTAAACGTGCACAAGTGCACGGATGTGACCGAACCCTGTCGCAAAACCATGCGACCTGTCGCAAAACCATGCGACCTCTACTCTTTTGCCTAAAGACGAATAGCTCTCTGTGTGGGACTCTAAAGAATCGACACTACGCTGGCAGTGGGTTTAACCACATACCGCAAGCGGCACTAGCTGTGCGTAACGACCCCCAGGTAGATGCCGATAAGAAGACGGATGAGGTGAAACCCATCTGAACTCCTACTGAGCCTAAATGTTGTTGGGCTCTCCTAGCACCTCGTCAAGGGTTCGGTAGCATCACATATGCCATAATCAAAATTTTAGAGGTGCTAAGTTAACTCGACAAGAATCGAAACTAGAAGTTTTAGGGATTCATACAACTAAGCATCACATGCAAATGTAAAACTATCACTAAGAAGAAAGATTACAACCTTTGTAGATCTTCCTCGGTGACTCCTTGGCACTATGAGAGTTTGAAACGGATCGATGGAAGTCTTCCTTGTCCACGATGATCCACCCGAAGTCCCTTTGCCCAAAGCTCCTTGCCATACTTGTTTCGCAAACGAAGTAGAGTAAACACCCTACACAAATCGGCTAGATGTGTGTAGTATGATGATGTGGTTTATGTTCTTCAATTGAAATCCTTTTCTTTTATCAATTTCACTCTAGAGAAAAATCAAGAGAGGAAGAAGAAGATAATGGTGGCTTGAGCTTTCTATCATATCACATATGACAACTTGTTTTCACACCCTTGTTCACAATTTTTCTCTTGGTTTTTTCATTGTATGTTTCATATCACATATGAAGCTATTTATAGTGATAAGAAAGGAATAATTACCATTATTCCATTACCACCATAATTGTGAGTGGAAATTCTTTTCCTAAAGAATTAAGCATGGGTGGAAATTCTTTTCATTAAGTTAAGTAAAGCTTACCCACTAAGGAATAAAGGAGCATGTGTGGATATTCTTTACATTAACTTAAAATGATAAATACAAATTAAAAGCTTCAATATAAGTCTTATATTGCCATCATTCTTGTATCAACAACCATGATACAATGTATGCATGTATGTGTCCATGCACATCATCATGTGCATACATGCATGCATACAAAAGGATTTACTTAAAGAATTTATCTAAATGTAATTTGTTAAACCAACACTTGATTTAGCAAACCGGTCATATCTCATATGATCCATCAAATAGAAAATGCCCGATTAATATACGTTATCACATAACCGTATTTAATCGGGTCCCGCGCATATCTCATATGCACACCACATCTTTTTGCCTGAGCGAGGAAACTTCATTGTGGGACTCTAAGACTCGTCAATACGCCAGCAGTAGATGATGATCATATCAAACATCTACAAGCCGCAAGAGGTCAGCTAAACATAACGACCACCCGGGTATTGAAACGATCAGAAGAAAACCAGCGAAGCTGTAAAAACTCCAGTCGAGCCAACTAGCAACACTTACCGTACAGTCCGGTCTCTTCGTCTGATACGTCGCATATGAAGTCTAGGGGTGGTAAATGTCAGACCCCAGTAACTTTATAAGTCATGTTGATTTATGGCTCATAACAGGTCGAGGAACTACTGATAACACTTATCAGTAAATCTCGAGAACCCTGGCCAGGGATTTAGGTGTTATAGCCGATCAAACATAGCGCGACATCAACTCCCCATACCGGGAGAGACGAAACCCCTCCTATCGCTCACTGTCTCCATATGATTTGGGACTGTACCCAAAATCCACCTGTTTGCACGACTCAGTAGAGCCGTGGTAGGGAGGAAATCAAAGTACAGTGGGAACCACACAAGACTCTATGACGATCTCGGGTCTACAGACTAACCTGTACAAGTGTCACCAGAGAACTGCTATCTGACAATAGGTATATATACCATCTAGGAGTTCTCGGCGAGTCCGTTCAGTGTACCCAGTCTCCACTGAGCACCCGTACACCATCCTTGATGTCAAACACCGATGGATATGGGATCATCCATCGCCCATCATATAGGTCAAGATGCGTATACGCTAGTCTACTCTGGTGTATCGATGCCCTGTCTCGACACACCCTCGACTAGGAACAGTTATAGGATGTACTCATAGACTACTGTGGCCCCACTAGTATGATCTCATCATAGTCCCAGTAGTCGAGTACAAATCCTAAGGGCTTTATCAACATGTAACAAAAGAGACAATCAGAGTACATGTTTAGATAAAGTACAACCAGATAGCATACTATCATGTCGAGCAAGAAAGTCCTCCCTATATATGTCCAAGCATCCACTACAATATACATCGTATGTACAGTAATGGCCTCTAGGGCATACATATAACTAACAATCTCCCACTTGCACTAGGGCCATCTGTTGTGGTATCACATACCAAACAATCAGCTGTGGTTTAAGTATCTCATACTCAACCATCCCTTAAAAGTCTCTACTGGGAAAAAGCCGTAGTGAGTGGATCCGCTCTGTTGTCCTCTGTATCTACTCTCCTAACCTTGATCTCCCTGGAGATCAACCATCTCTATGATCAGGTGGTGCTGCCTAAGAATTATATCTGGATTTCTGATGGGACGGTAGTTCCTTGGCTAAAGCCACAACCCCATTGTCACACAATGGTAGGAACGAAATTCATCTTATGAACTTTTATATATATCCAGATTTTATCTTTGGTAGCATCTTTAGTATTGACGTATCTTGCCTTTCTTGTATGTCACGGTATCTAGCTTGGAACTCTTCCAACATACCGTCCCTCTACTAAGGGTAAAGACAATGCCTGCGACTGACATTCAGTCGTCTTTATCACTCTGGAACCATTCCAGTGATTCTCCCTAGGATCAACTGATACTATCTCACTACAACTAGTGAGTATCCTAACATCCATTTAGATCTATCTCATAGATCAAAAACTCAGGATTTAGGAGGTATCACTTTGATCTTATATGGAGAATCTTATGTGATAAGCGGAGATTGACCGAGTGTATCATAGGAAACTACTTCCCTATCAAGAGTATTTCATCCACGTACTCTACGAGGATCACCACCATACTCCATACCACGAGGTTCAACCATTTTGATGAAGTCAAACTCTTTGACTACCACATCAAAACAAATGTTCCAAATCCGCTGTGATTCTCCCCAGGATCAATTGATACTATCTCACTACAACTAGTGAGTATCCTAATATCCATTTAGATCTATCTCATAGATCCAAAACCCTGGATTTAGGAGTATCACCTTTGATCCTATATGGAGAATCTTTATAATAAGAGGAGATCGACTGAGCGTAGCATAGGAAACTCCTTTCCTATCAAGAGTATGTCATCCACGTACTCTACGAGGATCACCACCATACTCCCTACTACCTTTTATGTATATACAAGGTTCATCTATTATTTTGATGAAGTCAAACCCTTTGACTACCACATCAAAACAGATGTTCCAACTCCGCGATGCCTGTTTTATCACATAAAACATCTTGCACACTTTTCCGCTGCTCCCACTGTCTACGAAGCCCTCTGGCTGTGTACTTATAGACGCTCTCTTCTAAAACTTCTTTTAGAAAAGCAGTCATGACACCCAACCACCAGATATCGCAGTCAAGGTATGTAGCAGTGGCAAGTAGGATCTGGATGGACTTAAGCATAGCTTTGAAAGTCTCAACTTTTCCATGTACACCAAGTAATCTTCTCAAGATATACTTGCTCCTGATGGGGATTTAACCCTTCAGATAAAACAACCAAAGTCCATACTTTGTTGGTGTATAAGGATTCCATCTCAGATCGCTAATCATCCAGCCATTCTTACAGAGTCCCACTCCTGATGGCCTGCTCGAAACTAGTTAGGTCATACCACTTTGGTTAGGCAACAACCCCATCCCATAGGGTCGCCGCAGCACCAAAAGGTCCCTCAGCAGCTACTTTCTACGCATGCCCCCTTGCGAGGACTACAACCCGTCGGAACACCTTCCGGTCTCGGGAAACGCTGGGGTAATATGAAATCCTCGCTCCCACTGTCATAGAGAAACCGAAGTATCTCTTAGGTGGGTGAGGAACCCTACTAGATCGGCGGAGAGGCTGAGGTTCGTTAGTATCTATTGAATCTTTTGGTTCTACCAAATCATCTGTTGTAGCTGGAACTCCTTCCAGTTCTACCTCATGACCATTAATTTCTTCACAAGAAATTCCCTTTTCACAAAAAGGTGGCATGCTGAGAAACAAAACAACTTTTGTTCTTCGGTTAGGTCATCTGTTATAGTTTGTATAGCTGGAACGCCTTCCAGTTCTACCTTATGACCACTAATTTCTTCACAAGAAATTCCCTTTCACAAAGGTGGCATGCTGAGAAACAAAACAACTTTTGTTCCTCTGTTTAGGTAGAAGATATTCCCTTGCTAATGTTTGGGATATCCAACAAACTTCCACAGTTTTGACTTTGCCTCGAGCTTGTCCGGATTTAGGTTTTTAGACATAGGCCAGACAACCCCAAATCTTAACATCTTTAAGAGATGGGCTCTTCCCATACCATATCACATATGGAGTAGTAGGCACCTGATTTGATTAGAACCCTATTCAATAGGTACGCAGCTTCGTAAGTGCATAACTCCCAAAAGGAAAATAGGAAACTCAGTAGTACTCATCATGGAGAACACCATATCACATAGGGTGCAATTGCTCCGCCCCGATATACCATCGTGCTATGGTGTATACGGAGGAGTAATGCTGAGAGAGAATCTCATTCTCTTTTAGAATAGTCCAGTATTTCCATGCTCAAGTATTCTCCTCCTTGATCTCATCAAAGGACATAATACTTATACCCGTTTTTGGTTCTCTACTTCTAATTTATATTCTGTGAATATCTCAAAAGCTTTGGACCTATGTTTCAACAGGAACATATGTCTGAATCTTGAGAGATTTATCAGAGAATGTAACGAAGTACAAAGAACCGGTCATGGCATATGTAGACAGGGGACCTTTCATACATCATCATGTATCAATCCCAAGAGTTCACTAACTCTCTCTGTTTCCAATAAACAGAGCTATGGTCATTCAATCTTTGTGACATGACTGGCAAGTTTCACAAGATGTAAATTCAAACTAGTTTAAATATGCATCTAAAATGTAACTTCAGCCAGCCGGATCGCATTGATCTGACCTAGTCTACAATGCCTCAAGAAAGATCCGTTCATTTCTGAACTCTTCCTCTTGTGTGCGTTCTGTATACTAAGAACTGTAGTTTGATTTAGAACGTCTATGCTTTTAGATAACGTGCCTGAACCGATCAACACTTGATATAGGAAATGTTCAAAACATTATCCATCAATACAAAATTTTATCATTCTTTACTAATAAAGAGATTGATATGATTTTGTATATCAGGTTCGGTATCTAATAGCATTTGTTCAGAATCAATGTATTCTTAATACAGAGTGATAACTGCCAACTTCTTAGCTTGCAACAATTGCACCATTTCCAACTCTTGAAACTTATCACCCGTTCTCAGTCATTTACCTTTCTGTAGCCCATATAACAGATTACATTTGTGGGATCCTGATCCGGTATCATTATACCCAGGACGTAAAAGATACTGAGAAACAGTTCTTTGTGATGAACACACCCGAAGGAGATGCATCATATGCACTTTCTTCGTTTGGGCGGCATAGGAATTCTGGTATTTCCCTATTTCCTGCTCTGTCTTATAACAATTATAGGTTAGAGCGGGACCAACGTTCTCCAGCTCAATATAACAAGCGGGTTCAGTCAATATATCCGTATTTATTATCTTGATTAAGGCATGATATGGTCACTTTCTGGAGAGAGAGAGAAGAAAACACTTTAGCGTATGCTCTTGCAAGATTTAGATTGGTTATTTATCTAATCCAGATGTCTCCCACTATTTTTATCAAATCCTCCTTCAAAACCTAAAAGGTAAGATTAGCCGGGAATAATTACACCCTATAATTTCATCAAATTGTCTTGTGTAAAACTTTCCCAGTAGTAACTTTCACTCGCAGTGAGATCGGGATCCAACTATCATATAGAAGGTATGCAATCTCATTGCAAATTTCAACTCTTGAAATTCCCGATATGGTTTCTACCCCTAGTCACTTATGACCTTGGCTATGGTCAACATATCATAAGTACTAGTCAAGTTCTACCCGTCATTTCGTGATTAGCCAGACCCACCCACATGACCCTTGACTATGATCAACATAATCACATGAATGTCCTGACTAATCGCATCATATGCTTTGTAGGAATACATCACTTAGCTACCGAACACTACGCCTCGGCTATGGTCGACATACGTAGCACGAATACTAAGTACTCTGCTTCCTAAAATGACGGAGGGCAACGGATGGTTTTTATGAAAACCTTTAACGTTTTGAACTTGATGTCGTTGTAGAATCAAGTGGGAAGGAGTGGTTTAAGCTCCAGTTTAAAAATCGAATGGTTTTGTAGTATCTTTCTAATTTTGCTAAAGAGGTCACTCCTGGTGAAGGGATCTCGGCTCTTTCCTTATCGAATAAGGTGCTGGATATGTAAATACCACGATGCAAAGCAACAATAGATCAACTATAAAACCAAATCGAGTTCTTTGTAGCATTTTCCAGTTTCGCTAAAGGGGTCACTCCCGGTGAAGGGATCTCGGCCCTTTCCTCATCGAATGAGGTGCAGGATATTCAACAATACCACTATGCAAAACAAAAGCTAGAGTTACCATTTTTCAAAAAGTTTGATTCTACAATATCTTTAGGTTTCTTTCTCTTAACATTAATCACATTAATGTTGTCCCATCAATTACGTTTCCTAAACATCACAGAATAGAACGTGTACTTATACCATCCGCATTCGCCACAGTGTCCTGTTATGCACCGTTAGGTTACTTAACTAACGGCATAGCGGGGCGGGACTAGCGCGGGTGAAAAATATAAGCAACGTTTATTATATATCATATATATAATAATAATCCATTCGTCTCAGATACTAAGTAATCATATTACAGAATATCAATAGCAGAAGCATATAAAAGGATATCTAGGATGTCCGTATTTTGTATCGAGCCAACAATAGAAAATACGGATTCCACGGTCGTGATGAATAGCCAAGCCCACACCCCTAGACCCCTACGAGAGCGGCAAGTGATCCCGCCAATTCTAGAGTTTAGGAGACCCAGTCTCGACTCCTCGAGATGGCCTCCCACTGAACCCTAGAACCCGGTCACTTGTGCTCCCTTCCTTGGGTCTATCCTAATGCGGAAAAGTAAATAATATACAATTGATTTATACATGAATGAAAATAAAACTCTCATCTCACATAAAAAACCCCGGCTATTCATTCGCGACAATCCTACTCATCATATCTCAGCAACACATAATATCTCATATCATCAACGTAAGTAAGTATGCGTATCCCGATTGTCGTTGACGTATAGCAACGAAAACGGCGATACACCACATACTACACTTACGGTCGCAGAAAATAAAATGAAAAACTACAACATTTGGAATTCACAATCACCTTAGACATCATAAATTCGAAATATCACATACTTCGTATTTCATGCCTAACTATATGAATTCCACATATTGTATCGCATTTCAGATAAATAGACAATGTTAAACTCTTCGATCGAATAAACAAACACCCAAGATTTCCCAAACTGCACAACACTTGAGCCGAGTTCAAAAGTTTCTAGAACATGCCACAGCCCCTTATGGACCAACCGTAGAAGGGCCAAACCAACGCCTCACATGTGGCAACGCTAAACTACCACAAACCCTAAGGTTCAGTGATAGTTTTGACGGTCACATAATCGAGTTATGGTTATGTTCTTCTAGAGTGTCCACAAATGCGCTTGCACGTTTTTCGAAAGTTTCGAACTAGGGAAAAATCCAACACTTGGAATTTTTCCAATACGGGAAAAAATTGTGTTTCTAATATTCGTTCAAACATTTTAACACGTTCTAAAAATCTAAAAATCTGAACGAAGTTAAAACTTTTCCAATCGAATCACCAAAACCAATTTTTCTCCAGAATACTCAACACTTGAGAATGTTTTAAATATTTCAGAGGCAAGTACAGAATTAATCAGGTCTTTTGTACCAAAAATTTTCACCTAAGCCAATTGTACGGCCGCGGATGCGCGGCCAAAGCCATGCTTTGGCCGCCCATCCGCGGCGCTTTAGAGGGATCGTCAAAAAATTTTTTTATGGTAATTCTTATATTTGCCTGCTGAATTTTTTAAGACCTTTAAATTTGAAAAAATCCAATATTTTAAAAATTTCCAGAGAGCTGTCAAAATTGGTGTTTCGTGGTTCGATCGGACTTTTAATTTCGCCTACGCATCGCCTAAAGCTCTAGCTTGGCTCTGATACCACTGTTGGGCTCTCCTAGCACCTCGTCAAGGGTTCGGTAGCATCACATATGCCATAATCAAAATTTTAGAGGTGCTAAGTTAACTCGACAAGAATCGAAACTAGAAGTTTTAGGGATTCATACAACTAAGCTTCACATGCAAATGTAAAACTATCACTAAGAAGAAAGATTACAATCTTTGTAGATCTTCCTCGGTGACTCCTTGGCACTATGAGAGTTTGAAACGGATCGATGGAAGTCTTCTTTGTCCACGATGATCCACCCGAAGTCCCTTTGCCCAAAGCTCCTTGCCATACTTGTTTCGCAAACGAAGTAGAGTAAACACCCTACACAAATCGGCTAGATGTGTGTAGTATGATGATGTGGTTTATGTTCTTCAATTGAAATCCTTTTCTTTTATCAATTTCACTCTAGAGAAAAATCAAGAGAGGAAGAAGAAGATAATGGTGGCTTGAGCTTTCTATCATATCACATATGACAACTTGTTTTCACACCCTTATTCACAATTTTTCTCTTGGTTTTTTCATTGTATGTTTCATATCACATATGAAGCTATTTATAGTGATAAGAAAGGAATAATCACCATTATTCCATTACCACCATAATTGTGAGTGGAAATTCTTTTCCTAAAGAATTAAGCATGGGTGGAAATTCTTTTCATTAAGTTAAGTAAAGCTTACCCACTAAGGAATAAAGGAGCATGTGTGGATATTCTTTACATTAACTTAAAATGATAAATACAAATTAAAAGCTTCAATATAAGTCTTATATTGCCACCATTCTTGTATCAACAACCATGATACAATGTATGCATGTATGTGTCCATGCACATCATCATGTGCATACATGCATGCATACAAAAGGATTTACTTAAAGAATTTATCTAAATGTAATTTGTTAAATCAACACTTGATTTAGCAAACCGGTCATATCTCATATGATCCGTCAAATAGAAAATGCCCGATTAATATACGTTATCACATAACCGTATTTAATCGGGTCCCGCGCATATCTCATATGCACACCACATCTTTTTGCCTGAGCGAGGAAACTTCATTGTGGGACTCTAAGACTCGTCAATACGCCAGCAGTAGATGATGATCATATCAAACATCTACAAGCCGCAAGAGGTCAGCTAAACATAACGGCCACCCGGGTATTGAAACGATCAGAAGAAAACCAGCGAAGCTGTAAAAACTCCCGTCGAGCCAACTAGCAACACTTACCGTACAGTCCGGTCTCTTCGTCTGATACGTCGCATATGAAGTCTAGGGGTGGTAAATGTCAGACCCCAGTAACTTTATAAGTCATGTTGATTTATGGCTCATAACAGGTCGAGGAACTACTGATAACACTTATCAGTAAATCTCGAGAACCCTGGCCAGGGATTTAGGTGTTATAGCCGATCAAACATGGCGCGACATCAACTCCCCATACCGGGAGAGACGAAACCCCTCCTATCGCTCACTGTCTCCATATGATTCGGGACTGTACCCAAAATCCACCTGTTTGCACGACTCAGTAAAGCTGTGGTAGGGAGGAAATCAAAGTACAGTGGGAACCACACAAGACTCTATGACGATCTCGGGTCTACAGACTAACCTGTACAAGTGTCACCAGAGAACTGCTATCTGACAATAGGTATATATACCATCTAGGAGTTCTCGGCGAGTCCGTTCAGTGTACCCAGTCTCCACTGAGCACCCGTACACCATCCTTGATGTCAAACACCGATGGATATGGGATCATCCATCGCCCATCATATGGGTCAAGATGCGTATACGCTAGTCTACTCTGGTGTATCGATGCCCTGTCTCGACACACCCTCGACTAGGAACAGTTATAGGATGTACTCATAGACTACTGTGGCCCCACTAGTATGATCTCATCATAGTCCCAGTAGTCGAGTACAAATTCTAAGGGCTTTATCAACATGTAACAAAAGAGACAATCAGAGTACATGTTTAGATAAAGTACAACCAGATAGCGTACTATCATGTCGAGCAAGAAAGTCCTCCCTATATATGTCCAAGCATCCACTACAATATACATCGTATGTACAGTAATGGCCTCTAGGGCATACATATAACTAACAAATGTGACAATCTCCGTACAGTCCGGTCTGTTCGTCTGAGAATATCGCATGGCAGGCCTAGGGGGCGGTAAACGTTAGTCCCCTAATAGCGGTACAAGTCGTGTCGGAGTGTAGCCCAGAACACTCTGAGATAACACTGGAAACCTACCAGTATATCTCGCTTGCCCTGGCCAGGGACTACTTGTGTAATGGCTCTCCTAGACACAGCGCGATATCAACCCCCAATACTGGGAGAGACGAATCCTGTCTAACCGTCACTGCTTCCAAGTGCTTCGGGACTGCGCCCAACTACTACCTGTTTGCACGACTCCTTTGAACCGTGGTAGAGTAGTAATCAAAGTACAGTGGGAACACACTCGAGGCGAAGTGACAGTGTCAAGTCAGCGGACTAAGCTGTACTCATGTCACCTGGGAACTGAGGACTGACGATAGGTATAGTACCAACCAACAGTTCCTGACGAGTCCTGTCCAGTGTACTCGTAACCTAACGAGCACCCGCATACTATCTCAAGTACGACGTACTGACGGCTGTGGGATAGACCGTCTCCCGTGCTGGGATGAGAAGCGTATACGCTAGTCTACTCCGGAGTATCGATGCCCCGTCTCGATAATCCTACGATCAGAGACCTGTATAAGGATGTGCTTGTAGATTACCCAGCCCCCACTAGTGTGACTGCCATCACAACGCTGGTAATCAAGCAAAGATCCTAAGGGCTCTACTAATATGTATAAGCGATATGCTAAAAGAAACACATGCACATATTGAAATAGAGACAAACCAAGTAGCATACTACCATTTTGAGCAAAATTGTATATACAACTGTGAATACCCCAAGCTTCCATTAAGTAATATACAAACTAGTATGATACAGTAATGGCCTCTAAGGCATATACACTAACAATCTCCCACTTGCACTAAGGCCATGTACTGGCGTATCGAAGACCTATCATCTCGATCAGCCGCTCGAACTGAGTCTGGGGTAAGGCCTTCGTGAGTGGATCAGCAGTGTTATCTTCCGTAGCAACTCTCCGAACCTCGATCTCCTGGCGACCCACGATCTCCCTGATCAGGTGATACCGCCTCAAGATGTGTCTGGACTTCTGATGGGACCTGGGTTCCTTCGCTAAAGCTATAGCCCCGTTGTTGTCGCAATACAGAGGTATTGGATCAACAATGGACGGAACCACCTGAAGTTCCGTTAAGAACTTTCTCATCCAGACGGCTTCTTTTGCGGCATCAGCAGCAGCGATATATTCCGCTTCCATCGTCGAGTCAGCAACGGTTTCCTGTTTGGAACTCTTCCAACACACCGCCCCTCCATTGAGGGTAAAGACATAACCCGACATGGACTTGGAATCATCCTTGTAACTCTGGAAGCTGGAGTCAGCAAAGGCCTCGATCTGGAGGTCTTTTCCGCCATACACCAAGAACATCTCCTTAGTCCTTCTCAGGTACTTGAGAATGTTCTTTACCGCTATCCAGTGCTTCTCCCCAGGGTTTGACTGATACCGGCTTACCACACTCAGTGCATAAGCTACATCTGGTCTGGTACACAACATCGCATACATTATAGAGCCTACCGCAGAAGCGTAAGGTATAATAGACATGCGATCCCTTTCCAAATCAGTCTTGGGAGACATCTCTTTGGAGAGGGTGATCCCGTGACAAGCCGGTAGGTTACCGCGCTTGGAATCTTCCATACTGAATCTTTTCAGTATGGTGTCGATGTACCTGGACTGCAAAAGTCCTAGCATCCTCTTGGATCTATCATGATGGATCCGGATCCCCAGAATGTAAGTGGCATCTCCCAGGTCTTTCATGGAGAACCTGTGTGACAAGAACCCCTTGACAGATTGTAGCATAGGAATGTCATTTCCTATCAAAAGAATGTCATCCACGTATAATACGAGGAATACGACAGTTCTTGCTACAAATCTACTATAGATGCATGGTTCATCAGGATTTTTGATAAAGCCAAATTCTTTGACCGTCTCATCAAAACAGATGTTCCAACTCCGCGATGTCTGCTTTAGTTCATAGATGGACTTAAGAAACTTGCACACCTTTCCGTTGCTCCCACTCTGAATGAAACCCTCTGGCTGGTCCATATAGACACACTCCTCTAAATTTCCATTTAGAAAAGCGGTCGTTACGTCCATCTGCCAAATCTCATAATCATGGAAGGCAGCAATGGCAAGAAGGATCCGAATGGATTTCAGCAAAACCACTGGAGAAAAGGTTTCGTCATAGTCCAAACCAGGTCTTTGACGAAAACCCTTTGCAACAAGTCTAGCTTTATAGGTCTCAACCTGTCCATCTACACCAATCTTCCTTTTGAAGATCCACTTGCATCCTACGGGTTTTACCCCATCTGGAGCAACGTCCAAAATCCATACTTTGTTGGTGTACATGGACTCCATCTCGGTCCGCATTGCATCCAGCCATTTTACCGAGTCGACGCTCTGAATGGCCTGCTGGAAGCTAGTAGGCTCATCACAATCAATAGTGCAATCCTCTCTATTCCCGTCTATGAGAAAACCGTAGTATCTCTCGGGCGGATGAGACTGCCTACTACTCCTGCGGAGCAGCGCAGGAATGTCCGGCTCTCCTGCAACTTCTGGTTCTTCCAAGCTTTCAGTAATAGCTTGTGGCTCTGGAATTTCTTTCAGCTCTACTACGCTCCCACTTGTTCCTTTTTCTAAAAACTGATGTTCCAGAAAGTGGGCATGACGAGAAACAAAAACCTTTTGTTCCTCTGCGTAATAAAAAAGATACCCCCTGGAGTTCTTTGGGTATCCCACAAACTTACACAGTACTGAGCGTGCCTCGAGTTTGTCTGCATGCTGGTTTTTAACAAAAGCTGGACATCCCCATATCTTCAGATATTGAAGAGGGGGTTTCTTCCCACACCACATCTGATATGGTGTGGTAGGCACAGTCTTGGAGGGAACCTTGTTCAAAAGATATGCAGCTGATTCTAGTGCATAACCCAAGAAGGATCACGGTAATTCAGCCTTACTCATCATAGAACGAACCATATCCAATAGGGTTCGATTCCGTCTTTCCGATACACCGTTGTGCTGTGGTGTGTATGGAGGAGTAAGCTGAGAGGGAATTCCATTCTCTTTTAAGTAGTCCAGAAACTCGGCACTCAAGTATTCACCACCTCGATCAGATCTCAGTGTCTTGATACCTTTGCCTGTTTGTTTTTCAACTTCATTCTTGTATTCCCGAAATTTCTCAAAGGTCTTGGATTTGTGCTTCATTAAGAAGACATGTCCATACCTAGAGAAATCATCTGTGAAAGTAATGAAGTATGAATAACCACTTCGCGCATGTGTAGACATTAGACCACACACGTCACTGTGTATGAGTCCCAAGAGCTCGCTCGCTCTTACTCCGTGTCCAGTGAACGGAGTCTTAGTCATCTTTCGCATGAGACAAGATTCACAAGTGGCATAAGACTGATACTCGAACGGATTCAAGTATCCCTCTTTATGTAACTTTGTTAACTGTGTCTCATTAATGTGACCCAGTCTACAATGCCATAAGAAAGCCTGATTTAATTCCGGAGATTTTCTTTTAAGTGTGTTTTGGACACTGAAAATCTGAGCCTGATTCAATACGTATATCCCATTTTCTAATGTACCTGACCCAATCAGAACTTGATTTAGGTGGATGTGGACCACATCGCTTACAAAAGTAAAATCATATCCTTCCTTAGAAAGTAAGGATACAGATATGATATTACAAGTCGCACCTGGTACATATAAACAGTTACGCAAAATCAATATCTGCCCAGTTGTCAGTCCAAGATGATATTCCCCTACGGATTCAGCGTTCATGCTCATTTCGTTAGCAACCCTGAGAGTCATATCACCTTTCCTGATTAACCCTACGGTTTCTTAGAGCCTGTAATGAATTACAGATGTGAGATCCTGATCCGGTATCCAATACCCAGGAAGTAGGGTTAACTGGCATACAGTTCTCTATTACAAACACACCCGAAGACGAAGCCACAACATGCTTCATATTCTGGCTACTGGCTTTGCTAGCCCTGCAATCTTTCTGTCAATGTTCATTCCCGTAACAATAGGAACGTCTCTCTTTTACTACATCCAGTCCCGAAACTTTTGCCCTTCCCTTTCCATCTTCTTCCCTGGTTTCCTTCAGGGTATAAGCAGAGGGCAGGGACTGTAGAATCAAGTCAGTATTTGACCCGTTCTCCAACGTAGTCTTCAGGTCCGTGAGCTCAAAATAGCTGGTCTCTGTAAGGACGTTGCCCCCTACAGATGACCCGACAGCCAACCTCGCTTGAAGCAATTCGTTCGAGATCTCATATCTTGCGATATGAGATTGCTCTCCATATAAATCTTTGTTATGGAGGAAGATAGAAACTGAGTCCATCTTCTCGTGCTGCCTCTGGTTTGCACCATCAACTGAGGCTAACGCGAGGCACTTGGCTTTCGCACAGTCTTTTTCCGATGTCACACGGATGTCAATGTCCGTGACTGGGGAAACTGGTCCTGAGACGGCAGGGGTTTGATTAGTTAAGAGGTGTCCCGGCTTTTCATGGGTAATGGACATCTGGACAGACCTTTGCCAATCATAACAGTCAGTTTCAGTCAATTTATTATCTAGATGTAATCTAGGTGTGGTCACTGGGTCGCTGCAATTAAGAGAGAGAGAAGAAAACACTCAGCATGATGCTCTTGCAAGTTTAGAGTGGTTTTAAGATTGTCTAAACAGGATGGCTCCCACTGTCTCTCGAATCCCTCCTCAAACCATAAAGGAAGAATTAGTCGGGATCAATCTCACCGTACAATACTTGCTTAACCGTTCAGCCAGGCCAGTGTCGGTACTTCGAGGGAGGTTTTCCAACGCTTTCGCGAAGTTCCTTAATTAAATAACCTCTTTTCCCTGGGGGCGTAGCCCCGCTAACACCTTTCTAGACACCTACTTGGTTATAGCATTGATCGTTAAGTGAGAAATTTCTCGAGGAGTAGCATATACTCACAGTAGGATCGGGATTCAAATATCATCGCGTGACAAAGCTGAAGGAATCCTACCAGAATCATCACACTCCAAATGGTATGCAGCGCTAGCAAGTTTCAGTTTCTTTTGAAACTCCCGATGTGGATTTTTGCCCCATGCTATTATAACCTTGACGAAGGCCAACATATCATAAGTCACATGTCAAGTTCTACCCGTCATTATCCAGGTTAATTTGAACCCACCCGTACATACCCTTGACGAAGGCCAAAATAGTAGTACGACTGTCCCAAACCAACGCATCTATCTATGCTACAGATAAATATTCAGCAGCTACCAATCACTATGCCTTGGCGAAGGTCAAAATACATAGCTTGAATACTACTGAATATTTAACTGAAATGACGGAGGGCTACGAGTGGTTTTGGCGAAACCGTGAACGTAGTGAACTTGATATAATCGATGGAACCTTGATAGCTTTTAAAAGGAGTGGCTTAAGCTCCGCGTTTAAAAGTTGTTTTTGAAAAGAAACCGAGTGGTTTTTGAAATTGTTCCAACGACTTTACTTTGGTTTATTTTCTTGCATTAATTTTTAATGCGTCCCATCATTTAATCCTACCATTGCAGAAAACAACCAAAATATGACGTACTCTTATGCCATCCGCATTCGCCACGGGGCCCCGTAATTACCCGTTAGGTTACTTAACTAACGACAGAGCGGGGGCTGGACTAGCGCGGATGCAAAACATAAGCAACGCCTAAATAGATATCATATATGGATATATTGCAATGATAGCCATTCCAGATCACAGATGAACACATTGGATATACTAGGAATCTGCAATTCGTACGAGCCTGTAACGAAAGACGGATTACACGGTCGCGGTGAATAGCCAATACCCCACCCAAGACCCCTACGGGTGCGGCAAACTACCCGCCATATACTCGAAGTGAAGCAACCTCCCTCAACACCATGAGTAGGCCACTTGGCACTTCGAAATACCCGGTAGTTTGTGCACCCCTTCCATGGGTCTATCCTAGGAGCAAAAACAGTAAAAGAAATTATACAATGACAGCTACAACCTCATCCCGGTTGTGCGGCCATATAAATAATATTACATCAATTAAAAATTACATGAATTGAAAGAAAAGAAAACCCTCATCTCACAACCCCCGGACTATTCACCCGCGACAATCCAATGAATTCATATACACATACCATCAACATTACAGATCACAGATATGTACAACCCCCACTAATCGACGTATAGCGATTAGCGGACGTTCAATACATATATCACATCACAGATATAAACCCGTTAGCTTAAGTCTTTAGAAGTTCGATCAAAATACGGATTTTTAACCCCCAAAAATAAATTTTGCTTTCTGGAAAATCTGGGCAGAAAAATCATATTGTAAAAATCCCAAAACAACCCCAGAAACACATTGCAGGAAATTTGTGCCACGGCCGAGTCAACTCGGCCGCGGATCCGCGGCGGGAGCATGCTCCGGCCGTGGTTCCGCGGCGCTTTGACCGAGCCAGTGGACCAAATTTCTTGGGTGTATTTTAAAAAGCCTGAGTCGATTTTTGGTGCAAGATTTATTATTTTTTGAACAGAATACAGAATCGACAGAAACTTGATTTTTCGGGTGTGTTTCGTGACTTTTTCTCCGATCGAACTTCTAGTTACTTTGCTAACATGTTAGATAGTGTTTAACTAGGCTCTGATACCACTGTAAGTCCATGCTACCCGTCCCCGGTTCTTTGGAGTTGAGGAAATTATGAAAATCGATTTTTCTTGGGTGGTAACATGGACTCAAAATACGGATCTTTGTTAAACAACTACCTAACAACCTAACTAGGAGTTTTACCTACTCGGTTAGGGGGTTATACCTTAACTTGAACTCCTTCGTCTTCAACTCCTTGCGGTGGTCGGATCGACCTCACCTCGTCGTCTTCTCGCGCCGAAGATAGATCCACCCGAAAGCTTCTACTTTTTGGCTTCTACTTCAAACTAGAAGAAACTAGAACACTTGGTTTGTTAAACCTTATGAACTAGGATGAGTAGAGAAGTGATATGGGTTTTCTTTTATCTCTAAGGCAATGGTTCTCAACTCATGAGAGGGGGTTGCCTTGAGCTAGAGAGAGAGCAAGAGGAAGAGGGAGAGCACTTGAGCAAGAGAGAGAAATGAAATGAAAGAATGAGCAAGTCTTTTGCCATCCAAGCTCTCATAATCCAAAAGCATCATAACACATAATGATAATTGAGTGTTATGTGATGGTTATCATCATATCAAAAGGCAATATCATTTCATGCATTAAATGCAATGTGTGAACAAATAAGCAAGCAAAAGTCTTTGCATGAAATGATAGTCATAGTAATGATGGTGGTCAATAAGTCCAACCTAGTCAACCGGTCAACAAAGTCAACAAGTTAACAAAGTCAACCTTTCAACCCAACCATGGCACAATAATACTTAATTATCATTAATCATATTTTTTTATTCTCATTAGGGTTTAGCAAACGTCAATAGTCAACAACCCTAATGAGAATCCTCTGCCTCTATCTCTATCAATCGTGCATACACACCCGCATCCGCGTTCCGAGGAACACGAATGAAAACGAGATAAAATCAATCCCAAAACGTATACTAGGATCTGGCTTAACCCAAAGCCCGCTAGTAATAACTGCACGGACACTAAATGTGCACAAGTGCATGGATGTGACCGAACCTTGTCGCAAAACCATGCGACCTGTCGCAAAACCATGCGACCTGTCGCAAAACCATGCGACCTCTACTCTTTTTCCTAAAGGCGAATAGCTCTCTGTGTGGGACTCTAAAGACTCGACACTACGCTGGCAGTGGGTTTAACCACAGACCGCAAGCGGCACTAGCTGTACGTAACGACCCCCAGGTAGATGCCAATAAGAAGACGGACGAGGTGAAACCCATCTGAACTCCTACTGAGCCTGAATGTGACAATCTCCGTACAGTCCGGTATGTTCGTCTGAGAATATCGCTTGGCGGGCCTAGGGGGCGGTAAACGTCAGTCCCCTAATAGCGGTACAAGTCGTGTCGGAGTGTAGCCCAGAACACCCTGAGATAATACTGGAAACCTACCAGTATATCTCGCTTGCCCTGGCCAGGGACTACTTGTGTAACGGGTCTCCTAGACACAGCGCGATATCAACCCCCAATACCGGGAGAGACGAATCCTATCTAACCGTCACTGCCTCCAAGTGCTTCGGGACTGCACCCAACTACTACCTGTTTGCACGACTCCTTTGAGCCGTGGTAGGGTAGTAATCAAAGTACAGTGGGAACACACTCAAGGCAAAGTGACAGTGTCAAGTCAGCGGACTAAGCTGTACTCATGTCACCTGGGAACTGAAGACTGACGATAGGTATAGTACCAACCAACAGTTCCCGACGAGTCCTGTCCAGTGTACTCGTAACCTAACGAGCACCCGCATACTATCTCAAGTACGACGTACTGACGGCTGTGGGACAGACCGTCTCCCGTGCTGGGATGAGAAGCGTATACGCCAGGCTACTCCGGAGTATCGATATCCCGTCTCGATAATCCTACGACCAGGGACCTGTATAAGGATGTGCTTGTAGATTACCCAGCCCCCACTAGTGTGACTGTCATCACAACGCTGGTAATCAAGCAAAGATCCTAAGGGCTCTACTAATATGTATAAGCGATATGCTAAAAGAAAACACATGCACATATTGAAATAGAGACAAACCAAGTAGTATACTACCATTTTGAGCAAGATTGTATATACAACTGTGAATATCCCAAGCTTCCATTAAGTAATATACAAACTAGTATGATACAGTAATGGCCTCTAGGGCATATACACTAACAATTTGATGATATTATTATTTTTTATTGTTGTTTGTAAATGAAAGAAGAGAGCGCGGGGTTTTTCAGATTTTAAAAAAAAATGTACATATTGATAACGGTTCCAACCGTTACCGTTAACTCTTTAGTAACGGTTTTATCTGTTAACATTGAGATGAACAATGGTTAGTTCTGGGTAATGATATCTGAAGTATATCAGATTCTGCTATGTATTGGTAACGGTAACATAGTGGTAACGGTTGGAACCATTACGAATTGGTAGCAGATGTCTGCTATGTTTCAGATATCATTAACATGCACACCTATATGATAGCAGTTCTAGCTGTTACCAAATGGGGTCTATCGTAATGGTTAGAACTGTTATCATATTTTTGATGACGGAGGGTATTCATAACGGTTTTATAATGGTTAGAACCGTTACCAATATGGATTTAGATAGCGGTTCCAACGTTTACGAATTACCCCCTTTAAGCAGTGATTATAACCATCAAGAGCATCATGTATATCTCCTGAGATCATTACTTCAATCACGACTACACAAATCATGAGATTTTATCGTTTAAAGAGATCTCTGTTTAATCTACCATGTTGATATAAAATTCA
Organism: Agapanthus africanus; assembly: GCA_030015575.1. Taxonomy (NCBI): domain Eukaryota; kingdom Viridiplantae; phylum Streptophyta; class Magnoliopsida; order Asparagales; family Amaryllidaceae; genus Agapanthus; species Agapanthus africanus. Next base: position 139,186,113 of record JASDDO010000012.1, read on the forward strand.
AGACTAGTTCAGACTAATATCTATCTTTATATTTACTATCTATCTTTATATTTACTATTATAGGGCAAAAAAGGAAGGAAACATTTAAATTTGAAATTGATTTATAATGCACCTTCTTAATTTTTCAAAAAAATCAAACAAAAAAAATCATTGTTTAATGTGCAATGCACGTAATTAAATTCATTATTATTATTTTAAATGTGTGATGCACGTAATTAAATTGCCACGACATTATTATTTTACAATTGTGATACACGTAGAAATTTATAATAAAAATTGCTATAATTACGTGCAACACACGTGCTAAAAACGCTAGTTTTAACGAAGAGAAATAAAACCAATTCAATAATTATATTTTGGCTAAATGACAGGAAATAAACTTAACATTTATTCCAATAGCAGAACATACTCGTAATTTTCTAAAACCAGCACTTCCCTCCTTGAATTCAATGTATTCCTAAAATGTCTTCATATTAAAATTTGATTAAAAAATATTTCTTTTTCTCTCAATCTTATTTATCCTCATTATTTTTCGATATTATTCATACCTTTCAAAATTCCATAATTTTTTTTAAATACTACCAAACTTAGGTGTATTTAATATCGAAGAATGATGGAGGTACATCAAATCTGCATAGAATTTTATGTGTATTTCAAAAAACCATTGATATAAATATATTAATTAAATATTTAAATGAAAGGTATTTTGAGAATCAATTAAAGTTGGGAGAGACAAAGTGCTGGTTTTAGAAAAGTGGGGGTATTTCCTGCTTATTGGGTCAAATAGGGGCATTTGTTGCCATTAGTTCTTATATTTTATATTAATCAGATTTAAATTTCTAAATTTCAGCTAAACTATATTTAGAGGGAGACATAACAAAAGGGTACCTGCAAAAAAAAGTTAAAAATATTATAGTAAATATAGGAACCTTTACTGCATGATGGCATAATGTGGTGTGGGCGTGATATTATTCAATCTTATTCTTTGTTTTAATTTGGGACCACATCTTTCTTAATCACCCACAACTCTTTTTCCTCTCATCCTTTCTCATTACACCAAAACAAAAAACAAAAAGCCTCTCACCTCTTTACTCTCTCTCTCTCTCTATGGATCCCTCTCTATAAATTTCCTTTGGCACTCCACTTTTGCTCTTCAGCTTCTCTTTCTCTCTTCTCTCATCACTTCTATTTTTGAGGTTTTGTAATAATGGTGCACCATAAGTAGCTGAAGCTGCCAGCATGATCTGACCCTTAATCATTTGGGCGGAAAAACTGCAAGAATTGTACTATCAGATCATGTTGCAGTTTCATCTTCTAATGGAAGCACAAGAGGGAGGGAAAAACCTAATCTTCAACAGATCACTCTATATCTCATTAGGGTTTAATGTTTCATGAGTAAACTTTAAAATGATTTGTGAATTTTCAATCTGTTTATTTTTTAAATTATTTTGTTGTTAGGTATTAGCTAGCTATATATGCCCATTCATTATTGTTCTTATTGTGGCCATTAGAAATGAAAGTTTGATGGGTTTTGTCTCTCACATGGTTGGTGCTTTGATGAGATCTTGGCCTTGGAGGATGAACCTTTGACATCATTCTCTTGTGAGTAGTTATTTTATTCTCTTGTATTTGATTTATGCTTTGGCTGCAAAATTTACATATATGATAGTTTAATCTTTGCATGCCAAAATGTTTTCTATATATAAGGTCTCAAGTTGAAATAGATTAGGGTTATATATTAACCCTGACTCAAATATATTAAGGAAGGGAAATTGTCATGGGTAGTGATTTTATATATGCGCGCCTCATTTGGATGGGCTTTTATTTCTAACTATGTGCATGAATTCCCACATAATTTCGTAACTATGTGAATGTTAATTTGTATATGAAATATAATAATCAGCATTCACATATATAGAGCTAATTTAATTATGAGATATATATGGTTTCATTCAGTAGACATTTTTTATTCCAAGCTACCTAAGCATGCAGCTCAGAAATTTGAGCTGTATATCTTTTGCCAACATTAATTTGCCTAAATACTCACATCTAGACTCGTATTATTGCTCAATTCATCCAACTTATTATTGCTCAATTCTTGCAAAAATGTTTGATCAACAGTTAATCATAACCAATCAAGATATGATTAGTTATATATATATATATATATATATATATATATATATATATATATATATATATGGTTTCAATCAGTAGATATAATCATAACCAATCAAGATATAACTGTGAAAACATAACATGAGCATTTATATTTCTCTATTGACTTAATCACATTTGCTGTTTTTGTGATTACTCGGTTATTAGATCAAAAATTTGTTATTCTAATTTATGTTAAGACTAATTTCAGATATACAAATTGCCATTAACAGGGTGACTATAAGCCAATTGATCCCGGCCTAGCTACTCATGATAATGTTCAGCTAGCTGTAAGAATATCCCATTTGACATTATAAATTAAGTGTAAGTTGCTTAATTATCCACCGTTATCACGATCATACATGATTAATTAAAACTGAAGAAGTAGGATAATTAAACATCTTAAAAGCTACTCTCTTTTATCAAATTTTATCTATGGTGTTTCAAAACAAGGATGTTAGAAAACCAGCTGCTTCCACTTTCCCCAGTCTTAAATTTATATACTAATTAACCTGCTTTTCTATATGGGTAGGTTTGGCATTAATTATTGAAGGTTCTTTCCATCCATCCAATGTTACATTAATTAATTGGCTTTGGCAAACAAAAATAAAATGTTGCATTAATTGGAGATCCTCTCTCGACGATGCTCTTCATTGATTCTAGCTAGTTCGCATCTCTAACCACCCTACATCTTTCTTCTCTCTCTTGGTTGTTGAAGGAATTTGTCATCTTCTCATTCTCTTGGACCAAAAGAGCTAAGATTTGTTTTGATTTTGTTGGTATGTGGTACCCACGTAAGCCTTTTAATGTCCAATTCATAAGTGGGAGTGCACAATTGAAGTTGTCACCCTCACATGTACTCATATCAATTGTTGAGTTTGCCCCATTATTATTGATCCCTAGAAATTTCCCAATCCTTTTCGGTATTCATGGGATTTTTTTGTTTCAGTTTTAGATTCAGCTACAGCAAGACGGCAGAGACGTCTGAAACTTAAGCTTAAGAAGTCCGACACATATTAGAAGACATGCACATAGAGAGTCTTCAGACGTCTGCTCTCTTATTCTTCAGACGTCTGTCAATGCTCTGTAGTTTGGAAATATTTTGGACAGATGTCTGGAAAGTCTTTTTCAGACGTCTGGCCCCGCTCAGTATTTTAGGCAGACGTCTGCCGTGTTGTTCTTCTGACGTCTGAGCGTGTCTTGAGCCGAGTCTTTGTGCTGTGGGGAAATTAGTTATTTGATTTTATCTGTCTAATGCTATATATATTGTAGTATTTTTGTAACCCTAGATCTGATGGTTTTTGTGATAGTCTTTGAGAGAACTCTTTGTATTTATGAGAGGAGGCTAAGGTTTTGTGAGAGTGATTTGTGAGATTTCATCCACGGTTTGTATTACTCTATATTTGCTGATTAGTAAAGCTTTTTCTTTGCTCGTGGTTTTTCTCTTAAGGATTTTTCTATGTAAATCTGGTGTCTTGTTGGTTAGTGCTCTTATTTCTATTACTTTTATTTCTTTGATTGATTCTCTTTACCATTTGTTATTACATCGAGACAGTGTTCTCCGCAACATCAATCATCTTGTATTTACTAATGCATGTTTCCATCCAATTAATGGTTCAATTATATATGAAGTCCAACCCTCATATGCAGCTTTGCTTGACCTTGACATGAAAATGGCATATTCATATGGAAATGTCTGCAAAAGCCATTTTGTTTTATTTCTACTACATGGGCTTTCTATTGTGACATGAGAAGTTTGAGCGACTTTTGAATAAAATAGTGTTGCTTCTTTTATCCTACTTTTCTATTAAGATGGTTTTATATATGTTTTGGACTAGTTATATGTCAAGAGTTTGGTACAATTAGGTAAGACTAAGTGTATCTTATTGGTTATTTGCAATAAAATGCAGAAAATGTTGCATACAAAATCAAATCAAATCACTTTTTAAAATGCATATGTTATATATATTGACTTTTGAAAAGTAATCTCCATTAATCAAGCATGGAGTTTATTTATAGAATAGAAATGTGTTCTAGATTGGCCATGTTCTTATTAATGTGAGTGAGAATGCAATATTGATGCACCAAAACATGTAATATTTAACTTCCTATTACCCTGCTATTTTTTTTCTTTTTTTTATGCTAGCTGGTAAGCCCTAACTTATGCATGCATGCACCATAGACACACAAACCTAAACACAATCACACACAAGCACACTCACACACCTAAGGGATTCATGAATTTGCTACCAAAGCGTTAATTTATGCTAACTTTCTCTTTTGGGATTTCTGAAGTTCGAATCCCAATTTCTGAAGTTCGAATCCCGCACATCGTGGCAGAAAGTGCTCAAATCAATCAAGCTATTGAACTTTGGTGGTTTCCCTGCTAGTTGACCTTCTAATATATCCCTTAGCAAGTTCCCTAGCTAAGTTTTAGTATTGATTTGTACATAACAAGTATACTTATGATAGAACTAATATCAATACATAACATATAGTTTCATGTCATCTATATAGTTCAAAACCAAAGCAGGACTGCGGTCCTGTGATCCAACATGGGGATGGATCCCTTCTCCACTAAATCCTAAGGCAATCTAGACGGTAATCCTAAATTCCCGTGAAAAATTATCATGCTTCTTTATGTGTAAAAATTATTCACGGATATATAAGATTATCATGATAATCAGATGACCACATTTTATTTTAATAGCATTTTCTCCAAAACAGATGTCCATCTTAGATTACCATGAAATATTCCAGTCAAACAAGACATATGCCAAGACCGTCCGCCATCCGCTGTTGGTCTTTCTCTCAGACCGGCGGCCCTACCGTCTACCCATCGTCCATTTGCTAGTCGGACGTTCTCCGCCTGTCGCCAGCCGCCAGCCGATCGGCCATTCGCCGCCGGGCTCCCTAGCCGCCGCCCACCACAGGTCGGACATCCACCGCCGGCCTCCCTCACCGCCGGCCCGCCTCCACCGCCGGCCTCGACTTCCGGTGTCCGCCGGCCGCCTTCGGTTAACGGTTGCACATACATATAGTATTAAGGATGATTAAAATATACCAAACACGTTAATGTAAAATTCTTTGGAATTGGATGTCCGGTTATCATATTTCTGGAAATGTGAGGATTTCCAGTAATCTTCCATTGTATGTATCAAGCGTAACCTAAGTACTTCGTATCATGTTTTATCCTCAAAACTGCAGCTACCGCAACACCGTTACCCTCGTAATTTAAAATCGGTGTATTTTATTCTCCAAAAACTAGCTAGTATCAAAATATTGAGGTACGGCTATAAATTTTTATTTTTTTTGGGCGGGGGGCGTGAGGAGTATAGATTTTAAAACATTATTAAATATCATGGGTGACCACATATCTAAATCATAAGGAACACTAATTAAGTCGTTAACAAAAGAAGCTTAGCACCATGAGCAGCAGCAAATTCCTTTAGGGATATTATTTTCTAAAACTTTTCATAAGGCGATTCAGAATCATTTCTAAATATATAAGGTAATTTTTAGAATCATTGTATCCACTAATCAGTGGGTTTTAATACACTACTGCTGCCCCTATGGTTCCCACCGTAGAGACAAAAAAGCCATCCGTAGGTCAAAAGGCCGTAGGGACAAGTTTCTGTCCCTACGGATGAGAATTTGCCCCTACAAACATAACCATCGGGATAACTGCCCCTACGGTTTCCAACATAGGGACACTTATTTTTTTTAATTTATAGGAAAATATACTAATTTCTTGTCCTTACGGTTGAAACCATAGGAGAAAACTAAAATAATTCTTAGGATCAAACATTGATTTTAATAAAAAAAAAATTATTTTTTTTGTAATTTACATCTTGTCATCATAGGTCTAGACTTTCATTTTAATAAATTTTTATTTAAAAAAAATTGTAATTTATAACCCTACGGTTTTCACTGCATACATTTGATCGAACCTACGGATTCAGCCGTATGGACAAGATATCAGTTTTTTCTAATATCTTGCCCCTATGATTGCAGCCTTAGAAGCAACTATTGCCCTTATGGTAGCAACCATAGGGGCAATATATGCACCTACGGTGACGATTGTAGGGGCAAAATTTCACATATTTTTAAAAAAATGCTTTCTCCATTTTTTCCCCGTCATGTACACAATAAAATATATATCGCACAGTATGAATTTGTGTTTTCATAAATTGGTAAAATTATGTACTTCTATTTTTGGAAACTAATTGGCATTTAAAATAAATTATTATTTATGAGAGCATTTCTTTAATTGGGCTCTTCATAAATTAGTAAATAATTATATCCATACTAATTTAATATTAAAGTTAAATAATATTTTTCTATTTTGTGTACTAAACCAAGCTTGATTTGTGTTAAACATACTTTAAAGTGCCATGATATATTTATATGAAGGTTAACATTTTGTTTGTGTTTTAAAATGATGGTTTTATAATTCTTTTAAAAGGAAAAGAAAAGAAAAGAAATGGGAGACATGAGACATGGGTGGCAATATTATATGAAATATGGGCATGAGAGAGAGAGAGAGGGAGGGCTATGGTTGTTACACAGTTCAATTCCTCATTATTCATTTCCTTCATCTTCTTATTCCTTTTCTTTTTCTCCCTCTCCATCTCCTCCACCCTCATCCACATACCACAAACACTATGCAAATCATCTCAAATTACCTTAAAACCTTCACAAAAAATGTTCATACCCTCATCCTAAACATAACGATGTGATCAAGTCTCCACTTTGAGGCCATATGCTGGTTGGAAACTTTCCTTAGGTCCTTATCATGAGGTAAAATCCCACCTTTTAACAAGTTTTTAGATTTCTTGTCTTCACAAACTAGTTTAGATTTAAAAGTTCATCTTTTCTAGACTTGAGAATTCTAAAGTGAGTTTTGATTGATAGAACTTGTAAGGTGGTATAGTAGAGGTTTAGTGATGCTTACAAGCTCATTAGTGATAGATAGGGGCATGTAAGTAATAGTATTATTGGTTCAAATGAGTTTTGAAGTTTCAAATATGGCTTTTCATTGGGTTTTTGATGTTCAATTGGAATCTGGAGCAATTAGGGATCTCTGAAAATTATTTAGTGGATGCTTGGACCCGTATAAGACAACCGTAGAAACCCGACCCCCCAATTCTCTTGCAAAACCGCAATTTTAATCCCCCGGGCCGCAATTTGCGGTCAAGTTGTGGAGTCATGATCTGGGGTTTGTTTTATAGCTCGCTCACTTGATAACTAAGCTCACTTTATATGCTATTTTGTCCCAGATCACCTGAGTAAAAATCTGAGAGCATTTTGACTTAGTTTTGGCAATATTTTGCGATCTTTGAAACTTGGTTTTTAGATTTTCATGATATGACTTGGTCGTTCGACGTTCGTACGTTGACGTCGGGGAGTATTTTGTCGTTTCACCATGCGTTGGCCATAGGTTCTAAGCTATGTACGTTTCGCACGTCGTATTGGTTTTGATATGAATTTTTATGCGATTTTGGTTATGATTTCGATTGTAGGTTGTTCATCACGAAAAACTACATTTCAATACTGCTCATTCATTATCATTTTTGTGATATATCGGTGCTATTAATCCTTATCTGCTCAATAAATACAGATTACAGATATTCGTGACAAAACACTGGAAACACACTCAAATGCCCGGATTCGACATTTGTGGGTCAACACTGCAACTGGAACAGAAAACAAATCAATATTCAAAGAGTTTCTTTTTGCAAGAGACATGTGTACACTTTTTTTTTTATCAAGAATGATGCAACAATACAAGTGTGAACTCAAACCTCTTTTGATGCATGAACTATGGGGAGACAGCCTAGCACAAGTGGGCACACAAGAATCATGACTTGTGCAAGTGGATGAGCAAGCGGGTGTGTGATGAGTGAAGCATAAACGTGTGCTGTGATATAAAGTTATAATTTCCCTCCAAATCTACAGATCAATATCCAAGTGTTTATAAAAAAAATCAAAGAGATCATGGAGAGCACACAAGATCACCACAAGAATATGAGCCCCAACACTCAAAACTGCCAGAAATCCTCAAATACCCGCCAACGCTGGTCCCACCATCATATTTTGGCTCCAACTTTCTTCTAGTCATTTCATACTATCACATCATCTCATTTTTATTGTTTGTTTTGTTGATTTTATGCTTATAAATACAAGAATAGAGAGCAAGCTCAAAGTCATACTTTGATATAACTTCATACCATTTTCCATTTTGTAATTTTTGTTTAACTTTTTGTACATATTAGTTAGTTGGCTTGAATTCCTTGTCTTCTCTTGATCTTGCTATCTCTTAATTGAGCTTACAAGTTTAGGTTTTGATTATTGAACTCATTGCTTGTACTTTTGTATTGAACTTAATGAAACTTTCACATTCTTGCAACTATGGTTCTTAGTATTTTCTTACTTCTTATTTACTTGCAATTTACTTAGTTGTGTTATTTTCTTTGATCTCTTCTCTTTTATATCTTTTTTTGATCTTTGTGATGGTTTGTGAATAGTATATCATGTTAGGGAAAGAGAATGGTTATTTAAGTTATATTTTTTTTACTCATATCCTTTGCCCAAGAATTGCTAATCGAACTTCACCCAAACCTCACGCAAGCGTTCCGTTAGGCACCCTACCCTAACATGGTAGCGGCAATCCGTAACTGTGACCGGTTGCGTTTGGTTTGGCCGGAGGTGGAGGATAAGAGACAAGAACGGAAGGATAAGGGTCAATAAGCCGGATTTCTCGAAATACCGTGTTTAAGCACCCTAATCCACGTTGTTACCGATTACCATAGTTTCGATAAGTCAAGTAAGGCAAAAAGGAACGAGTACGGATTTTCCTAACTTAAACAAACCTATCTCTATTTCTAACAAATGTTTCGTTGCATATATACATTACACTTAGGTTAGAATTGAACTCGTTCGACTTGTTGCTTAACTCGTAAGAACAAGAACTTAGAACGCACTATCTCCCTGCGGACGACTCGTACTCATCACGGCTAGCTACACACGACGCCATCTTGATTGCGTTTAACTTTAAAAATTAAGATACGACACGATGGTAATCTCATTCGATCAAATGGATTATGTCCGTTTTCATTTTGGGGGAAGGAGGAGGGTGTTCTCAGCAGAAACAATTTCAAAAGTCACCAACATCCCCACCCAACCTGGATTTCAATATCCATTAGTGCTCGCTGAGTATAGAACGATTGTTGGATCGAAGTGCGAACTACGAGATGCTGGGCTGAACGCCCAGCAGATGTATCGAAATGTATATACTGCTTATCGCTGGGTATACCGAAATGTCAAAGGGCTCATCCGAGTTTCTTCTTTCCCGGCGATTGTGGGTCATGTCGTCCATTACCTAATGACGAAGAACTATCAATTTTGCATTGTGAACATGCTGTTCACAACAATCATGGAGGGTGTCGAACATATCATATTTTCGACACTTGGAATAAAAACAACCCAAATTACGGACTTAACTCGTTAAAACAAGCTTAAAAACATATCATATTCTTGCGGACGACCCGTACTCATCTCGGCTCGCTACACGCAACATCGTTTTGATTGCGGTTATTTCAAACTTTAAAACGATATGCAAAATACGTACTAATCAAATGGCGCCGTTGCCGGAAAGACGGTAACGTTTTTATTCTTGTTATTTCGGATTAATCTCTGTATATCTTGTTTATATCACTAACACTATTCTGAAAAACAAAACTAAAAGTCAAAGAAAAAAATTTCAAAACCAAAACAAAAATTAACATTTCTAACTTTTCTCTCTCTGGAAATGAGACCTGCTAACACTATGTGGTTAAATAGAAAAATCAAAGTATAACAGTAGCTTACTAGGACAACATAGAGCACCCATATAAAAACTGAACACCTAATTTTTAAATTCACCCGTCGGTTTTCTTCAAAAACCCGCTACCGGCGGTTTTGTTGTAGGTGTTTGCAAGATTTCTTTTTGGGTTGGCTCCAGTATTCTGTTAGTACTCCATTGTTATTGTTTGATTTTCATAATTTTGTGTGTGCAGGAGTTTGGCCACATATATCTCTTTTTCACACTAAATATCCGTTTTTCTGACATTTGCTGATTTTAAGGAATTGCGAACTGCGATTGTGCAGAGAAAAATGTACATTCTAAGCCAAGTTGATAACAAATTACAGTTCCAAAGATCCAGATAGTTTGATCCGCGCAAGCAAACTTTTCAAACTAATCAGATTCAATTCAACGGGGGGTTTTTAACCCAAAACCTATCGGTACATATATCCTAACACTTTCTTTCTCAAATCCGACGCATCAACTATTCTATCTTTGAAGGATTCTTTGCAAGTTCGCTGCCGAACGCTAAAGGAACTAACCCGTATTTGTTGCAGCGCCATGCTAAACCGAAACAAAAAACGATTGTTTGATGTTTGGAACAACTTTTTCATTGAATTGTGCATTGCATCTTTTAATACGGTCTTAAGGGCAAGCGAATCTCACAACATACAGCAAAGGATTTCATCATCTTTTCCGTGGCCCACAAATCACGAAATTTATTATAACGTTTACCCGCAAAATTTTTAAATGAAACCGGACTTTAAGCTTTTAAGGACTTCGCGCTCATTAGGAGAAAATAACTTTGTTTAGAACACCGCTTAATGGTATATCGTTATATCGTTTATGGGGTGACTAGGAAAAATGTTCACAGCACAACCGCCAAAAGAGAAAAGGGTTATTCTAATTAAGGAATTTCGCGAAAGCGTTGTAAAACCTCCCCTTATCTATGCACTTACCTGGTCTCATGATCAGTATATCTTGAGCCCATTTTCGACACAGTTTTACTTCAATATTCAAGTTCTTGAGCAGGTCTAGTTGACCTAGGTGAACCCTAGACAGATTAGGTATGTGGTATTGTGTCGTGATTATTTTTGCTTTATCTTTCGTGTGTGTATATTTAATTCTTTTGTTAATAACCAACACGGAAAAAAAACCAGTCACCTCCTTTTTCATCCCCTCTCCCCTTCTTCTTTTCATATCATGGGTATCCCACATCGACCAACTCTTCTCGAACTTTGGTACCCTCAACCAGATATTATTTCATACGGCTCTTGTTTTGGTAGAACGTCAAACGATCCATCCATGCCAAAAATATCTTTGAAAGAACGAATAGACGCTTTTAGAAACACTACATGGACACCACAATCCATGTCATACCAACATTTTCAAACTTTCACCCCTTCTTATGTTGATACCCCTTCTGAGGGTAACATGGCGACTCTTAAATCAATGTCCATTGCTGAACCTATTGCACAATCTCGTAGTCGATCTTTCACGCCTTTCACCACTCTGGATTCTTTAAGACAACAAATCCAATCATCTTCCTACCAAGATGTTGATTTTAATCCTACCCATTCTACATAACCATTCGATTCCTATCAATCTTACCCGACTTTCACACCTTCAGTAGACATCAGTTCTGAACATCAATTTGGGAGTTTCGCATATCCGAACGAATTTGAATCTTTTACTGAAACCCTTTCACAACCCTTGTCTAGTCTGGAACAATCATTAGAAGAATTTCGGGTAGCTTCGTGCCGATAAATGGAGGAATTTAATTTATCCATGGCCGTCCACATACAACTTAACGAACCAGCAGCTAGTTGCCAACTAGCTCAATATTTTACAATGTATGATGTGGCGATTAAATATGTTGATGAATTGAATAATGAAAGTGCGCAATCCACCCTTCCAGATCAACCCTACCCGTTTCCGATTGAAATCCACAACTCCAGTTCCGAAAGCCTATCAAGTACACCAACTGATTCACCAATTGAAGATAGAATATTTAATGAGTTATGTAACTACGTAGTGTTTGATTTACCCGATTGTGAAGGGTCCCCTTCCAGTGAAACTAATGCCACTTCCTTTTATCTCTACATCTTCACTCTAGAAACCCAACCAATTGAAAACCATGCTTTTGTTGAGATGTTTGAAAACTTTACGTTTGACTTGATTGAGGATATCGATATTGGGGATAATTTTGATGATGAATCCACGAATTTAGATATGTTCCTTTCACCAATTCACCACTTTCCTTCATATTCGTGTGGACATCATCCCGAACCTTTAAATGTTTCTCCTGAACCCCATTTACATCTTGAGGTTGTTAATAATGTGTTGATCGATTGCATGGATGATCTTGCGAAGAATTTTGAGGAAATCTTTGAGGATAAACATGTTTTAGTGGATGAGTCGGATTTTCCGATTCATCATGTCCTCTCCATTAACTGCGAATATTCTCCTGCGTATCTGACCGATACCATTCCTTAGTTACTTCCTATCATCGTTTCCTTACCACAAGACCACTTAAAACCTTCATTTCCTTTATCTGGTTCACCAAGTTCGAGCCCATGTTTTCTTGCGAATCTTGAGCGGTTTGACCCTTTTTCTCAACGTATTGATAATTTAGTACAGTTAGAAATCTCCAATTTCAAATTATTACAGACTGTACTAAATTACTCAATCAATTTTTAACTTTAAGTTCGTACTCCATTTTTTTCTTCCTTCCGTTCATCTTATCACTTCCATATACCGAGACCGGATACCACTTTCGTCCACGCACGGTTTTGCGTATCCTTCATTTCTTTTCTCTACGCATTCTTCCATCAACCCTGGGCAATCACAATAGAATTTTTGAATGGTTGGTGTTAACATTTGGTCTGTGTAAAGCCTTGTATAGATTGATGATTTAACCCCCATAACTTTAAAACTTCAACTCTTAAGCAGTGGAAACACTGTTTCACTTAAGTTTGGGGGGGGGATCTTTTTGTGTGTATATTTTGTTTCCTTTTTCTTGTGTATATATATATATGTATAAAATAGCGAATCGACAAATTTTGTCCCCTCAGCAATTTTGACCCTCTTCGTGTAGCATGACAGTGAGGGCACTGTCAAGTTTAAGTTTAGGGGTGTGCTTGGTAAGCATTTCTATCTTTTGCATTCATTTGTATATTATGCATTTGCATACATATTTGAAAACCCCATAAAAATCAGAAAATTTTCCAAAAAGCATACAAACTTTATCGTCAAGTTAGCTAGTAGGAGAATTTAGATTCGATATTCCGACGGTTTAGTTTGATAAGACGGGACCAATTAAATCCTATTTTTAGATTTTGAAACCAGAAAGATAACCCTCCTTTGAGTTTAACAATAACTAATTTACGTCTTTGCTTCACACTACACGTGTCGTGAGTTTTGAAAATTAGATGACAAGTCTGATATGTCTAAAAACTTTTTGATAAACTATTTTTTGAGGATCAAACAGGTTTGTTTTGAAATAAATAATATCAAGAATAGTTTATAAAGTGAAGTGGATATGAAGGGATATTATTGAAGCTTTAATAAGAACTAATTCTGAAAAATAACCCATATGGAACTTGATTGGAGTAATTACACACCTGATCCACACAAACACGTATTTTATCCTGAAAATAATTGAACAACTGGTTATATTTTCGTTCGCATTGAATTGTTATGATTTTCACGCTAAAATGAGTCTTTTTTTGTTTTAAGGCCTAGGTAACTTGAGTAATTAAGTCCGCCGGGATGTCTCTACACCTAATGCCCTAAAACCAACTCGTTTGGGTGCATTTGCTCAGAGCTCGCTAAGAAGCCTAGAAAGTCCATTTTAAAATAAAGTCAAGCAAGTGTTCACCCCGAATTAAAATTTCTAACTGTCACGTCCCGAAAGTACGGAACATGACCGGCACTTAAACTACGAGACGTCCGTAATCTAAGTAAGCCGAAAACCCAGAAATCCAAACCAAGAAAAGTAGTAGAGTGAAGGAAAACCAATTTAAAACAAGTAGTTTTAATAGCATAAGCCGAATTAGGCGGTTTTAAAAACATCAAAAATTTCCCGAAAATTTCGGCAGAGTCTCCTTCGTAAATACTGGCCCCCAAATGGGATACAACATGAATAGTATACGAAATCAATAAAAAGGCATCCCCAAGCGGGAGCTAGCTCTTCGTCAATCGACGGTCACAACCACACAAGCAATATAATATACAACGCCAACGGCGAGGATCAAAATTCAAAAGGAAACTCAAAACCACAGAAATAAAACACGCGACTCTAAGGTCGAAGGAATAACCTCACTGGTCTCTATCTCAATAATAAATACATGTTTGGTTGATGGAACTTCTAGATACAACAGAATAATGATATACAAGATATATAATGGGAGTACGATACAAGTAAACCCACCTACTAGCAAATCACCCGAAGGAAACTATGCCCGCAAAGCCGTAATGAAACCTGTACGGCAAACCTGCAAGAAACTGGGGCACAACGGGGGTGAGTTGCCAACTCGTGGATAGAAAAACATCTACGCACAGAAATCGCAAAAATAACGCAACCTAGGTAAATGATCATAATATATCCTCAAATATATGTATAACATGCAGCCTATAACAATGGCTAGGGTAGTATCTAACCCGAGTGTAATCTCATGTGCCCGTGTCAGTGCCTCAGGTAGCAATATATCATATGAATGTGGTATGAATGCATGAAAACAGAATACATGTAAATGAAGAACTGTTTTCATAATTTAGTGAGATTTCCTTTGTATTTTTAAAATGAGATATCATAATGAAATCAGCATAAAACAATGCCTAGCATCGGCACAAAACGTAATCCCAATATCTCAATATCTCTGTATCACAGTCTCTGTACCCCAATATCTCGAAATCTCAATGTCTCAATCACAATATCTAGGGCGCCGTCAGTCCAGACTGGCCCCTACCATCCATCTCAAGACCACGACGGTATCCTCCGGATATCCGACGCGTCGGGTAAAATCACCGGTAGGTAGTGCTTCCCTGCCAGGCTCACATCGTCATCATCACGCGCTTCTTGCCCCGGGGTACCTTACCGGGTCCACCATGTACCCGAAACGGTTCATCCGTCTCCTCGAATCGGGTCTCGAAATCTATCAGCAAACTCATGGTGGACGACTTATACATCATGGGAAAACCGTACTTTTTATTTTAAAAGAGAGAAAAGGTTTATTTATGTTTTTGCGGTTTTCCTCCAAATCCAGAAAATCTCATGGAAATCCGAATCCAAAACCTCAATAACACGTAAAATAGTGAATATATGCATGAGAATCCATGAATGCGGCATAACAATGAATAACAGTATGCATGAAGTAGCAGGTAATAACTACAATGTCTAAACTAACATATGAGGCAAGTACACTAATATCATGTCTAAACTATTAGCTAACAGGCTATGTCAAGTAATAATATTTTCTAAGGTGTACGTGACATGGCAATTACCGATGAAGATGTGTGTGAGCCGGCAAGTAAGTGTACGTGGTACATACGCATCATCGGTAATGGTGCTGGTGTCCTAACAGCATGATATCAATAATGGAGTATGAAACATAATATAAGCATGCGATGCGAAGCGAACCACAATAATGAGCGGGAGCTGAATACTAGACGCAACTATAACTAATCTGCATTAATCTAATATAAGTCCTACAAATGGTGCCTTTTGAAATAACACGAATCATGGGGTTTTAGAAATAGGGGCTACAGTGTTTTTATGAAAAGATACGTCTTTTGAAATATCCGTAGGATACCTTGGGCTGTCTTTTAAAATACCCACGATTCGTTAGTTTTTGAAATATGTAAGAATCGAATTTAATCTAACAACTAAACTAAACTAAAGGGCTAAGCTAACAAGCTGGACTACATGTAAGGAAGCCGCCTAACATCTGAGTCGATACATATACATACCTATATATATATTAGTCGGTGATCCCGCCTCAATAATATCATATCCGATACCATATCTATAATCAGACATCCCAAGTCAAGAGTGTGGATCAATCATCAAAATATAGCTCGTACGTAAATCCGTCGTACGGCATCCCCAAATCTGGGTATGGGTTAATATCATATTCATCACACTATTCATTTAGTATCCTCTTTATCCAAGATCATAGTCCAGGGTACTGACCTATGTCTAGTACAATACTAATATCATCAATATAGTCATGATCTGACTACTGATCGACAGTCTCGTACAAACCGATATCACAACCACAAAACAAAACTCATCGACTCAGCTCAATCCCAAGTATCGTCCTCATATCCGTATGTGAACACATAGTCCCACACCCATGTGATCACATAACTATAAAGAATCCCATGAGCACATATAAATAGGAATGTATGCAAGTATGTATATGTGTATGTGTAGTGCAACACTACCCTAGGGTTCGCAACACTAAAGTAATCCAACACACCAATATCCATCCTAACATCGTTATTAATCCTAAATAACATATACTAATTGTTGGTGTGTATACGCATCCGTATACACCACCACGGACTGCGGGGGTGCTATACGCCATCCACCCGACTTCTCCCCGTAGATATAAATCTACTCACCTGGTCCTCGTTCGCCGGTGCTGACGTCGCCACACGCTTGCTTGTCGTCTCGAAGTCCATATGGGGTACCTACATATCATAACGCACCATACCGCATTAAAATCCGACTCATGACCAAAACGACGCACAAATCCCACATAGGTCAAAACCTATGGTTGCTTTCGCAAATCGACCCAAAAACCCTCGACGTCGGCGTACAAACGCCAAACCATCGAGAAAACTCCCAACACACTCATTTGCACATTCACGAACACTAATTTTAATATAAAATAGGTTAAAATTCACAAAAACCCCAATTTCACTTAAAAAGTCATTTTTCCGAAAATCTAGCAAGCACAATTCGCCGTTTTTGTACAAAACATGATGTTTTAACAATTCTAGTGACCAAGATGATAACTTAATATCTTAATTATGCCATAGAAATCATTACGTAAATTTTAAACCCACAATTTAATTCGATTTCAAAAACCTAGTTTGCAATATTAACCAATTTTAACAATTTTATAGCAAAATGCACAAACTACAATCTAGCTTGGATTTTCATGAACTAAAGTATTAAAATACACTTAATAATGTTAATGAAGTCATGAAAAAAACTAATTATATTTTTCTCATAATCAAATTCATGGTTTACAAAAACCTAGCTAGCAATATAGCTTAAATATTACAATTCCAAACTAACAATTTGCAACTAGAAATTTGATTAGGTTTTCATTTCACAATATGAAGAACTACAATTGCAACCACAATTACATACACAAAAACCTAACTTGAATTTCATAAACTTTTACTAAGTTTTTCCAAACATACAATTAAACCCAAATTAATAACTAATAATGCTTGATTTAAGGTATTCAAACAACAATTTAATAAAAGGTCTTGATTTATACCTCACAAGATTAAGGATCTAGCATGCAATTTCTAGCCTCCAAAAGTAGCTTCCATGCTCCTAGATCCATGTAAGTTTGGCTAATGAGAAATGGGTAGGAGTTGGATTTGGATTTTGGGATTTATTTGATGGATTTTGAGGCAATTTTTGAAGCAAAAGAGATGGAAAATGGAGGGAAAAGATGGGGCTGTTGTAGAAGAATTTCGGCTGTGGAGGGAGTGGGGAGAGGTGTGGGGGAGTTGTGGAAAAGAATCCAAGTCAAAGCCCCTCCCAAATTACCATAATACCCCCACCTATTTTACTATATATAAAAACCTTATTTTAACCCATTTCTCACATGATTTAAGGTCAAAAAGAGGGAAATAAAATTCTTGGGCTGCTACAATAGTGTGGGGCCGGCCAAGGGGAGTGAGGGTGAGTGTGAGAGACTTTACAAAAAAATTCTATGCAAAAAGACCCCCCACAATACCATATTTGCAAGTTTTAGTTCAAAATAACTATATTTTTGTTTTCCATATAATAAATCAATTAAAACTTGAAATAAAATACTAAAAAATTATATTACAACTAGATTTTAATTAACATGATTTTAAAGATTAAAATTAGCCCATTTAAATTTGTATTTATCGCTAATTTAATGTATTTTCTTACCGGTTTAAAATAATATTAAAATAATTAATTTCGGAAAATTTTTCAGAAAATTTGAAATTTCAGCAGTGGCTCAATAAACACCAAATACTATCAATTACATAGCTATAATATGTATATTTAATTTTATAATAAAGATATTTGCATTTTGACTTTTTACAGAAAAACCCCTTATTTTACCATTTTTTCGAAATTTCACCGAAACGATTTTCAAAACGTTACACTAACGGTCCTTTGTGTTGGATATATATATGCCCTAGAGGCCATTATATGATAGTGGATGTATTGGTATGTGTGTGTGTGTGTGTGTGTGTGTGTGTGTGTGTGTGTGTATTCAGAGGACATTCTTGCTCGGCATGATAGTATGCTATCTGGTAGTACTTTATCTTGACATGTTCATTTGATCTTGCATCTTACTCATTTGGTACATGTTGATAAAGCCCTTAGGATATTTGCTTGACTACTGGGACTATGATGCAGATTATACTAGTGGGACACGAGTAGTTTATAAGCATATCCTTGAAATGTTCCTAGTCGTAGGTGTATCAAGAAGGGGCATCGATATTCCAGAGTAGACTAGCGTATACCATTCTTGTCCCATATGATGGGCAATGGATGATCCCAAATCCATCTTGTGTGGTGACACCAAAGATTGTATACGGGTGCTCAGTGGAGACTGGGTATACTGAACGGACTCACCGAGAACTTCTATATGGTATTATATCTATCGTCGGATAGCAGTTCTCAGGTGACACTGGTACAGGTTAGTCTGCAGACCCGAGATCGTCATAGAGCCTTGTGTGTCTTACTATTGTACTTTGATCTCCACCCTACCACGAATCTACTGAGTCATGCAAACAGGTGGATTTTGGGTACAGTCCCAAGGCACATGGAGGCAATGAGCAATAGTAGGGGTTTCTTCTCTCCCGGTATTGGGGGTTGATATTGCGCAATGCTCGATTGGGTATAAAAGCAAGTCCATGGCCAGGGCTGCTGAGATTTACTGATAAGTGTTATCAGTAGTTTCTCGATCTGTTATGAGCCATACACCGGCATGACTTATTGAGTTATTGGGGTCGACAATACCATCCCTAGACTCGATATGCAGCATATCTGACGAAGATACCGGATTGTACGGTAAGTGTTGTCAGTTGCTCGATGGGAGTTTTGACAGGTTCGTTTGTTTTTCTTCTGATCGCTTAATACCTAGGAGCCGTTATGTACAGCTAGTGCTGCTGACGGTTTGTGGGTATGTGATATGATCACTGTCTACTGCTAGCGTATTGACGAGTTTTATAGTCCCACAGAGGGGTTTCCTAGCTTAGGCGAAACGATGTGGGGGTGTATATGGGATATGCGCAGGAGCTCGATTAAATGCGTGTATATGATACCGTATTTTAAATCGGGCGTTTACTATTGGTCGGGTCGTATGTGGTATGACCGGGTTATTAAATCAAATGTTGATTTAATATTGAATTTTAGCTCATTTATTTAAACCATTTCTATTTGGATGTGTGCATGAATCTATGTATGTATATTTATATGTTGATTTGAATGCACACATACATGCATACATGTGTCATGGTTGTTGATACATTTGAGATGGCAATGCAAGACTCACATGGTGTGTGTGTGTGTGTACACACACACACACATACACACATACATATTTTTTTATTGAGAAAAAGAAAATGATTAAATCATGGTTGAATTTTCTTCTACACTATTCTTTACTTGACCAAAGTATGACCATAGTTTAATTCTTTTTTGTTCTTTAACTCATTAGCAAAAATATCTAGATATTTATTAACCATGGTTCTATGTGAGTGTGACTCATATACTTAGATTTTCTTTTTCTCATTTATCTTGAGAATTATCACAATTGAGCTCAAGCTTTGCCATCTCCTTCTTCTTTCTCTCTCATGCTCTCTTGAGTTTTCTAGTGAGTAAGGAACACAAATAGAAAGGGTTTTTAAGTGAGAATACAAACCACATCACCAATCTATACTAGTCTAGCCTATTAGTGTAGGTTGTTTGCTCCACTTCTTCATAGATCAAGTGAAGCTAGGAGCTTGAGCAAAGGGACTCCGGGTGGATCGTCGTGGACTTGGAAGGATTCAAGCAAGCCGGTTCAAACTCTAAAAGATCCAAGAAGTCATAAGAGGAAGTCTATAAAGGTTGTATTTCTCCCCACTTAGTGTTAGACACTACATAGTATGTGATACTTTATGATGTTACCCTAGATTTCTAGTTCCATTCATGGTTGGAATTGTTTAGCACCCGCTAAATTTTTAATATAGCATGTGTGATGCAACAAAAACCCTAGACATGGTGCTAAAGAATTCCTACAGTGGTATCAGAGCCAAGCTAGAGTTTTAGAGTAACCTGGACGACGTTAGAAACTTCGAATGAACATCGATTGCTCCGAAAAATGTTCTCTGGAAATTTTTTAAAATGTTTGAATTTTTCACATTAAAAATATTCAAAAAATTATGCAGGTAATTCTATCGACCTTCTTGTAACGCCTTGAAAAGTCGTTTTGGTGTTTTCCTGAAAATCGGTGAAAATTCGGTATTTTTCCGTAAATCGTCTTTTTTGTTATTTTGCAGTTTAGGCCTAATTATACCTAATTCGGATAGGTAATTGCTTGTTTTTAGTAGCTAATGAGTTACTTATTAATTTTTGGTCATTTAAAATTTTTTCCCTATTTTTCAATTTTTTAATATTATTTTAAGCCGGTAAGAAAATACATCAAATTAGCGATAAATACAAATTTCTTTGGGCTAATTTTAATCTTTAAAATTATGTTAATTAAAAACTAGTTGTAATATAATTTTTTAGTATTTTATTTCAAGTTTTAACTAATTTTTATTATGGAAAACGAAATTTATTGAATTTAAGCTAAAACTTGCAATTTTGGACTTGTAAGGGGTCTTTTTGCATAGAATTTTTTTTGTAAAACCCCTCTCACTCTTTCCTCACCCCTAGGCCGGCCCTACCATCAGCAGCACAAGGAAATTTCCTTGCCTCTTTTGACTTTTATTCATGTGTTGAAATGAGGTGTTTTTAAAGGGTTTTGATTTATTAAAGTGGGTATGGGTCTTTGGTTGATTGGTATGGTTTGACCTTGACTTTTCCATCACCACCCACACCAATTTCCCTCCCTCCTTTGGCCGAAATGCAGCAGCCCTCCCCCTTCACATTTTTTCTTTTCAATTCCTTCAAAATTTCATCAAAATTGCTCCAAAATTCCAATTTAAACCTCATAAATTAACCCCCATCCTTCATCCCTTTCTCCTTAGCCTTTCTTGCTTGGGTCATGGTGCTATGAAGCCATCTTTGAAGGCATTTTGTTCTTGCTAGATCTCTAGTTTGAGGTATAATTTCAATCCTTGGCTAATTTGTAGTTAAAGTGTGCTAATTAGAACTTGAAAGTTGTTTTAGTGTTAAAATTATAGCTAAATTCTAATCTAGGTTTTTTCTAGTTCATGGTTTGAAATTAAACTAGGGTTTTAGAAATCGTTAGTAGGTTAATTAAATCTATTTTGTTATCTAGTTATTTTGTTAGCCTAATCTAAATGGTTAACTTGCCTTTTGGACTTTAAATTAGAGTTAATTTAGTGTATCATGTATGATTTGGGTTGGATTTTGTTAAGTTTAAAAAATCAAGAAAGGGTTGTTTATAGAAACATAGGATTTGAAGCTTTGTAATGTGTTTTAATCAAAGTGATTGTGGTTAACTAGTTATGCGGTTGGATGTTATGCTAGATTGTAGTCCTTTTTGTCGCAAAACGGCGATGTTGCGCCGATTTTTGGAATGTTTATGCTTACTAGTTTTTATATAAATTTATGTGATGAATTAATTATGATAACTTGAATATATTTTTAGCATATCCTTTGACATTTAGGATGTGTGAGTGCGGATTTTTGAGTGTTCGGGTTTCAGCTTTGCCGTGCGACCAAATCGGCGATTCTAGTTAGTTTTTGCGGCTTTCGTGTGTGTTCCGCGCACATTGTGCACGTTGTGCCTAGCTTGTGAACGTAGATATTTCGTTTGGGATTTTCGTCGTTCTTGATATGTAACCTTATGTTTTGTATTGATGTAAATTCCAGGTTCGGTCGCGGAGACGTCAGACGCGGCACGAAAAGGGAAAGCGGTGATTGGACGTAACTAGCTAGGGATTCCGGTGAGTAGATTTAATGTAACATTTCCAAAATAATAAAATATTATTTTTGGGAATTTTTCAAATTTAATATTATTTTATTGATTATTTTAATATTAAATTAATAATTAAATGCAAATAAATGGAGAAAAATTATGGAAAATTCTAAAATGGGGTATTTATTGGAATTATGCCATTTTCAAGTGTTTGTGATCTTTTATATGCTAATTTAGTGCTAATCGCGATTAAAAATCGCTAATCGGATTTTTTGGCTTTTTGTGCAAAATTGTGCACATATCATTTTTGGACTTGTGTTATATTTTTCTAGCCATGATTTTATTTTGGGATCTCTATTTGAGTGAGAGGGGATTTAAAAGAAAAGGAAAAGAAAAGAAAAAGAGAAAAGAATAAAGAATTGGTAGTAGGTGAGAGAGAGAGGCATGGACCTTTGACTTGAACCCTTGGCCATTTTTTTCCCCTCTCATTTTCTCCCCCTCTCCCATGCTTGCTGCTGCTGCCTCTCCCCCATCTTCCTCCCCTCTTCAACTCCTCAAATCATCTCAAAAACTATCTCAAAACCCTACCTCCATTTCACAAAACATGCACACAAGCCCAAGATCTATGCAATGGACCAAGAAAGATGGTGTTTTGGTGCTGTTGAGGATTCATGAGGGTCTTGTGAGGTAATTCTTTCACAATTAGAGTGTAAATTCTTGTGCTTAGGCTTTAATTCAAGTTTCATATCGATATCGTGTGATTTGGTGCACTTTGGACAAAACTAGAGAGGATTAGGGTAATTTTGAGTTTTGACTTTACAATTGAACTTAAAAGGTGACCTTAGACCCTATTTTGACCAAGACCTTGACCTAGAACAACCTGAAACCCAAAAATACGGAATTACGGGACTTTCATGTCGGTTTGTGAGTGTTTAGAGTGTGCAGGGAAATCTGGAATGTACTGGGACTTTTTCAGACAAATTAAGTGACACCAGGGACCCAATTGAGACCATAGGAAGCCACCCTGACCAGACGGACCCCATTGGAGATAGGGGCCGGCCAGGCCAGTTTTGGGAGGGTTTTGGCCGGCCAAGTAGTGATGGAATGCATCGGGGTTGGTCCAGTAGCTCAAATACATTATATACAGCACCCTGGACTTGTTTATTTGGCTAAATTTGACCCGAGATGAAATCTGGGATCGTTTTCTTGGGTTGCTGCCTTACTTTTAGTATTTGGTTTTACGTATTTTGATTTCCACATTTTGGTGTTTGTACGTTATCTCGATCGTGTGACGTTTGTACGACTGCATCGAGTGATTTCGGGTTGTTTTGCGAAGGCTAACCGTAAGTTCTAACCTATAGGCCTTTTAGCGTATCGTATTGGTTTTAGCGTGCCGTTTTAAGTTTTGATTTGATTTTGATGCGATGCGATACGTGTGATATGTGTAGGTAGCCCGCGACGATCCGAGGCGATGCAGAAGATGACGGTGATATCGACACCGACACGCAGGATACAGGTGAGTAGATTTATATCTACGGGGAGAAGTCGGGTGGATGGCGTATAGCGCCCCCGCAGTCCGTAGTGTTGTGTACGAATACGTATACACACGTATATTTATTATGTGTGGTTTAGATTAGTGATGGAAATAATGGTATTTTGATGATAAGAATGTATTGGTTTAGTATAGTGCGAACCCTAGAGTAGTGGTTGCACCCACACATACATTTACACACATTCTTGCATTCATTCTTTCATTTGATGGTGCGTATATCTACACATGGGTATGGGACTATGTGTTCATATACGGGTTGATGATGATACGTGGGTTTGAGATGATACTTGATGTGAGGCCGTGAGATCGGCGATGTGACATAGTTGCCTTTGAGGTGCGATATGATAGTTTTAGCGGGCCTTGGGACATGTGCTTTACCCGCATTCATACTTTGATAGATGATATCGATTTGTACTAGACTTAGAGTAGTACCCCAGATTGTGCGATTTGATGATAGTGATACCTGATATGTGATGAGATTGGGTGATATTGACCCCTACCCAGCTATTGGGATGTCGTACGACGATCTACCGTACGAGCCGATATTGATGATAGATCCGCACTCATAACTCGAGGATATCCTACGATATGTTATTGAGGCGAGATCACCGACTATCATATCTATATATATATATATACCGACTCAGATGTTAGGCGGTTTCCCTACCTGTAGCTCAGCTTGTTAGTTCAGCCGTATAGTTTAGTATAGTAGTTGACATTAGACTAGACCGAGTCATACCTATTTCAAAACTAACGAATCGGGGATATTTTAAAGATAAGCAGAAGGGTTATACGGATATTTTCAAAAGATGTATCTTTTCATAAAAACACCGTAGCCCTATTTTCAAAACCCTATGATTCGTGTTATTTCAAAAGCCACCATTTGTAGGACTTATAATAGATTAATGCAGATTAGTTACAGTTGCGTCTAGTATTCAGCTTCCGCTCATTATTGTGGTTCTCTTCGCATCGCATGCTTATATTATGTTTCGTACTACATTATTGATATCATGCTGTTAAGACACCAGCACCATTACCGATGATGCGTATGTACCACGTACACTTACTTGCCGGCTCACACACATCTTCATCGGTAATTGCCATGCCACGTACACTTTAGAAATACTATTGCATTGATACAGGTTGTTAGCTAATAATTTAGACAGGATGTTAGTATACTCGCCTTATATGCTAGATTAGACATCGTAGTTATTACCTGCTACTTCATGCATACTGTTATTCATTGTTATGCCGCATTCATGGATTCTCATGCATATATTCACTATTTTACGTGTTATTGAGGTTTTGGATTTGGATTTCCGTAAGATTTTCTGGATTTGGAGGAAAACCGCAAAAACACAAATAAACATTATCTCTCTTTTAAAATAAAAGTGCGGTTTTCCCATGATGTATGAGTCGTCCACCATGAGTTTGCTGATGGATTTGGAAACCCGATTCGAGGAGACGGATGAACCGTTTCGGGTACATGGTGGACCCGGTGCGGTACCCCGGGGCAAGAGGAATGTGGTGATGACGTTGAGCCTGGCAGGAGAGTACTACCTACCGGTGATTTTACCCGACGCGTCGGATATCCGGAGGATACCGTCGTGGTCTTGAGATTGATGGTAGGGGCCGGTCTGGACTGACGGCGCCCTAGATTTTGTGGTTGAGACTTTGAGATATCGGGATATTGGGATTTCGTTTGTGCCGATGCTAGGCACAGTTTTATACTGATTTCATTATGGTACCTCATTTTAAAAATACAAGGGAAATCTCACTAAATTATGAAAACAGTTGCTTCATGTAAATGTATTCTGTTTTCACGCATTCATATCTCTTTCATATGCTATATTGTTACTTGAGGCACTAGCACGAGCACTTGGCACTACACTCATGTATAGAGTTTACATTGCCAGTTTAGCATGCTTCAGCTTTATTCATATTGAGGTTTATTTATATCTGATCGTATTGACCTAGGATGGGTCATGCATTCGATCTCTGCTTGTAGATATTTTCTATTCACGAGTTGGCAACTCACCCCCGTTGTGCCCCAGTTCTTGCAGGTTTGCCGTACAGTTCCATAGCGGTATTTCTGGCACACTGCTTCCTTTTTGGGTGACTTGCTTGGTTAGGTGGGTTCTTTTGTATCAGAACCGCTATTGTATTTGTATTATTTTTGTATCTAGAATTGTCCATCAACCAAAACTTGTATATTCTTTCAGACTTAGACTTCAGTGTTGTATTATTTCGACCTTAGAGTCGCGCTAGTAGTATTGCGGTTTTCTGGCTGTTTTTGAGTTTCTTTTCAGTTTCGATCCTCGCCCTATGGCGTTGTATATTATTATTGCTTGCGTGATTGTGACCGTCGATTGACGAAGAGCTAGCTCCCGCTTGGGGATGCCTTTTATCATGTGATATATTTATTGTTCTTGTTGTACCCCGTTCGGGGCCAGTTTTTACAAAAGAAACTCTGCCGAAATTTTCAGAAAATATTACACATTTTAAAAATTCATATTCGGCTTAGTTATTTAAAAACTTGATTTTTAAACATGTTTTCTTTACCTCTTAAAACTAGTTTTCCCTATATACTCCTTAAATGGTTTTAGATTTCTGGGCTTTTGGCTTACTTGGATCAGATGGAGTCCTATAGACTTCATAGGATTCAAGGGCCAGTCACGTGCTCTCTCGGGTCGTGACAAAGTTGGTATCAGAGCGCTAGGTTGACCTTGATTCGAGTCTAAGTTTGACTATGTGGAGCCTAGGGCGTTACTTATATACGGAACTTAGGCTTGACCTTACGGAACTTAGACTTGGTCGAGGGGGCATTAGACCCGAACTTTCTTCGCGTAGGATGACCCTTGGTTGATGGAATAGGTGACTAAAGTAGAGTGACGTACCGTTGGTATGTTTCGCGGCATACTTACGACACGCCACTCCGCTTAAGAAACCTTAGGTTGTACATTTCCTTGCATTGTGTCATATTCCTTCCTATGATCTATCTTCATCGATACTGGTTGTGGTTTTGCTGCCGCGATTGCACGGGCAGAGTGAGCTACGGCTCGAGTTGTGTCAGCATGAGCTCGTCGTGGACGAGGACTGACCAGGGCGTGATTCCCGAGGCATACGATTTCGTATTGAGGCGTCGTCTTATTATGTTTCCGCACTTTGGGCGATTGACAGATCGCTGTTGCGAGATTTCCCGGGCGTGCTGATTGGCACCGGAGGATTGAGCCACTGATAGAGGCCAGCTAGGTTGTGATGACCGTTGATATTATCGCTTATTCATGATGATCGAGGCACTGTTCAGCGTGCAGACGAGCGAGCCAGTTATTGCTACGAACGACGAGGTATTGTCCCAGATGTTGGAGCTATTGCAGTATAAGTTGTACGAAGAGATGATAGAAGGTCGCTAGTCACCGATGATGAATGACTAGGACACATGGATTGTTCGCTACCCCGATGCGAGGTCATCAGGTAGATTGATTCCAGCTAGAGACGACTTCACGCAGATTCGTTGAGTGTCGATAGAGACGATCGAATGTCAGGAGCCCATTTTCCAAGTTTAAAGTATACAGAAAGACATGCAGGTGATTCTATGGACCCTCTAGAAGAATGAAACCCTAACTCGACTTAATGACCGTGTGAAAGCCTTTGAACCTTAGGGTTTGCGGCGGTTCCTCGGCGCCATTAGTGAGGCTTGGGTTTGCCCTTCTACGGCTGGACCACCGACGCTGTGGCATGTACTCGATACTATTAAACTGTACCCGAGGTGTGAGCTCTTGGGGGATTATGAGGTTCTGACGAGTCGATCGGATGGTTCGACATCTTTCGGACATTGTGATGGGACACTGCTTGGGAGACTCCAGATGCGAGCATAGCCGTCGGAGAGCAGTTCGTGTAGCCACGATAAGATAAGTCCGAATCAGTCGACATTGGAGCAAGGTGGAGTAAGGAGTTCATATGAGACTTCGACGAGATGACGTCCCACTCCGCTGACATTAGAGATGTGACATGCACGTTGAGGACGTGTTCGGCTAGACATCTTCTACTGAGTGAGGAAGATACCGAGTTCGGGATTTCGAGTCCGTGTTGGAGACTTCGGATGGACCGTAGCCGAAGGTATTGCAGTGCGCAGATAGAGACGCGATGTCGAAATGGACGATGATACAGGCAAGCGAAACCAGAGGTTCGTGTGAGACACTGATGAGCTGTCATTACTTTCCGTCGAGACCAGAGACGTGATGGGGTTACAGAGGCGTTGGGATGCAACCAGTTCCGAGAAATGCTGTGCTGAGGACACAGATGTCCATTGAACGAGAAAAGGCTATGCAAGAGTACCAGCCTCCGTACGGATCGGCATAGGCAAGATCGGCAGAGACTTTGAGCAGGATTCCTTCCAGGGCACCGTTGCAATGATGTTGCACCTAGGATCAGATATGTGATGTGCATTCAGAGAGCCGAAGGCCGATGCCAGTGACTTATGGCTTTACGAGCGGTCGTGAGGATTGACCGAGAGGTGACAAAGAAGTGCCAGAACGGAATCGTTCCTGTCAGCACTCCTGACCGGGCCGGTGAGCCGATGGATTACGAGATTGGTAATCTACAGGAAAGATCGGGAACCAGAGGCAGAGGACGCCAGCCGCGAGCAAGAGACAAGTAGAGATCTTGCACCGCTAGAGTTTGAAGTACCGGCACCTTCTCGACTTCGAGGGAGGATATACCGACGACAGTATTTATGATTTGTGATTTCGTGATTCGACTATTATGTATCTGTCACTTTGGGATTTTCGGTATTTTGGCGATCCGTTTTCATGATTTGGTTTCGATGACTGAGTTCTATGATTTCTGTTTTCATGCACCATAATTGCACTTATTGGGCATTTATACCTGGCGCATCATTATTATTCTTGAGGTATTGATTGTGATTTCGTGCCTATTATATGCCGGTGATTTGATTTATGCTTCCAGCATAGTTTTCATATATTCTAGTGTTTTGATTTGATTTGTGCACGCTGATGCACACGGTTGTGAGATTTTCCATTGCGGTACACTTGATTTTGGATGGAGCCGCATTATATCGTTGATTTTGACCCTGACATTGATGATTGATTCTTGCACTCCGTGCTTTTGGTTGGACTTGCGTATGTTCGACGTTGCTATGGGATTTCGTGATTTCGTGCATGTTGAGTGCGCAGGGTTTGGATTTTCATTCGTGCACGATGGATGCACCGATTTGGATTTTCGCGCTTGTTGGGCGCATGTCTTGAGATACGATTTTGGTGCACACCCGATGCACTAAATCGAGGTTCTTCGTGCATGTCAGATGCACCGGATTTGTGGCTGTCAGGCATACACGTTGCCTATGACAGATGCTTCGTGCACACCCGTTGCACCTAGATGTTGATTTGTGCACCTGTTTAGCACATATATGGATTTTTGATTTCCGTGCGCACCAGACGCACAGGATTGTGTTATGTATATTTTTGAGATTTATTCCTTTCGGAGCAGTACATTTTTATGATATTGGATATTTGCTTTCATACTGAGCAGGACTAGTCAGAGGACAGTACCTGGATATATTTTGCATGCATTGATAGTCAAAGGGATTTCCAAAGCGTGAGCTATAGTCTCAGTATATACTTACGTGTCCGATATGACACGAAACGTTTTAAAACAAGGAAACCCTTCTGATTGTTTTCAAAACGGCGGAACGCGCTTATTAAACAAAGGATATATATATATATGCATATATAGTTATTTTCTTATGAAAAACGTCCGCCACTGTGCAGTGTTACGTGCATCGCACAGCGACTTAAAAAGATTTGGCATGCTTTTACATCAGCTATTTACATGTATAGATTGGATGTCTACATGTGTAGTTCTGATCCATATCATATCGGTTTTGTATTGGATTTGACATTGTGTTTTTACCTTGACTCCGATGATTGCGGGATGCTTGATGGAGTGTTGTTTTTGAGTTATCTTCTCAGTATCCATGCGCATGCATTGCGCTGTGACGTTTTATGTATTGATGATTTCGGAGCCCCGACGACTTGGAAATTTGTATTGAATATTTTAGTACTTGGGGATTTTAAATTTAAATTCGGGGACCAAATTTCTTTAAGGGGGGTAGATTGTAACATTTCCAAAATAATAAAATATTATTTTTGGGAATTTTTAAAATTTAATATTATTTTATTGATTATTTTAATATTAAATTAATAATTAAATGCAAATAAATGGAGAAAAATTATGGAAAATTCTAAAATGGGGTATTTATTAGAATTATGCCATTTTCAAGTGTTTGTGATCTTTTATATGCTAATTTAGTGCTAATCGCGATTAAAAATCGCTAATCGGATTTTTTGGCTTTTTGTGCAAAATTGTGCACATATCATTTTTGGACTTGTGTTACATTTTTCTAGCCATGATTTTATTTTGGGATCTCTATTTGAGTGAGAGAGGATTTAAAAGAAAAGGGAAAGAAAAGAAAAAAGAGAAAAGAATAAAGAATTGGTAGTAGGTGAGAGAGAGAGGCATGGACCTTTGACTTGAACCCTTGGCCATTTTTTTCCCCTCTCATTTTCTCCCCCTCTCCCATGCCTGTTGCTGCTGCCTCTCCCCCATCTTCCTCCCCTCTTCAACTCCTCAAATCATCTCAAAAACTATCTCAAAACCCTACCTCCATTTCACAAAACATGCACACAAGCCCAAGATCTATGCAATGGACCAAGAAAGATGGTATTTTGGTGCTGTTGAGGATTCATGAGGGTCTTGTGAGGTAATTCTTTCACAATTAGAGTGTAAATTCTTGTTCTTAGGCTTTAATTCAAGTTTCATATCGATATCGTGTGATTTGGTGCACTTTGGACAAAACTAGAGAGGATTAGGGTAATTTTGAGTTTTGACTTAGCAATTGAACTTAAAAGGTGACCTTAGACCCTATTTTGACCAAGACCTTGACCTAGAACAACCTGAATACCAAAAATACGGAATTACGGGACTTTCATGTCGGTTTGTGAGTGTTTAGAGTGTGCAGGGAAATCTGGAATGTACTGGGACTTTTTCAGACAAATTAAGTGACACCAGGGACCCAATTGAGACCATAGGAAGCCACCCTGACCAGACGGACCCCATTGGAGATAGGGGGGCCGGCCAGGCCGGTTTTGGGAGGGTTTTGGCCGGCCAAGTAGTGATGGAATGCATTGGGGTTGGTCCAGTAGCTCAAATACATCATATACAGCACCCTGGACTTGTTTATTTGGCTAAATTTGACCCGAGATGAAATCTGGGATCATTTTCATGGGTTGCTGCCTTACTTTCAGTATTTGGTTTTACATATTTTGATTTCCACATTTTGGTGTTTGTACGTTAGCTCGATCGTGTGACGTTTGTACGACTGCATCGAGTGATTTCGGGTTGTTTTACGAAGGCTAACCGTAGGTTCTAACCTATAGGCCTTTTAGCGTATCGTATTGGTTTTAGCGTGCCGTTTTAAGTTTTGATTTGATTTTGATGCGATGCGATACGTGTGATATGTGTAGGTACCACCGCGACGATCCGAGGCGATGCAGAAGATGACGGTGATATCGACACCGACACGCAGGATACAGGTGAGTAGATTTATTTCTACGGGGAGAAGTCGAGTGGATGGCGTATAGCGCCCCCGCAGTCCGTAGTGTTGTGTACGAATACGTATACACACGTATATTTATTATGTGTGGTTTAGATTAGTGATGGAAATAATGGTATTTTGATGATAAGAATGTATTGGTTTAGTATAGTGCGAACCCTAGAGAAGTGGTTGCACCCACACATACATTTACACACATTCTTGCATTCATTCTTTCATTTGATGGTGCGTATATCTACACATGGGTATGGGACTATGTGTTCATATACGGGTTGATGATGATACGTGGGTTTGAGATGATACTTGATGTGAGGCCGTGAGATCGGCGATGTGACATAGTTGCCTTTGAGGTGTGATATGATAGTTTTAGCGGGCCTTGGGACATGTGCTTTACCCGCATTCATACTTTGATAGATGATATCGATTTGTACTAGACTTAGAGTAGTACCCCAGATTATGCGATCTGATGATAGTGATACCTGATATGTGATGAGATTGGGTGATATTGACCCCTACCCAGCTATTGGGATGCCGTACGACGATCTACCGTACGAGCCGATATTGAAGATAGATCCACACTCATAACTCGAGGATATCCTACGATATGTTATTGAGGCGAGATCACCGACTATCATATCTATCTATATATATATATATATATATATATATATATATATATACCGACTCAGATGTTAGGCGGTTTCCCTACCTGTAGCTCAGCTTGTTAGTTCAGCCGTATAGTTTAGTATAGTAGTTGACATTAGACTAGACCGAGTCATACCTATTTCAAAACTAACGAATCGGGGATATTTTAAAGATAAGCAGAAGGGTTATACGGATATTTTCAAAAGATGTATCTTTTCATAAAAACACCGTAGCCCTATTTTCAAAACCCTATGATTCGTGTTATTTCAAAAGCCACCATTTGTAGGACTTATAATAGATTAATGCAGATTAGTTACAGTTGCGTCTAGTATTCAGCTTCCGCTCATTATTGTGGTTCTCTTCGCATCGCATGCTTATATTATGTTTCGTACTACATTATTGATATCATGCTGTTAGGACACCAGCACCATTACCGATGATGCGTATGTACCACGTACACTTACTTGCCGGCTCACACACATCTTCATCGGTAATTGCCATGCCACGTACACTTTAGAAATACTATTGCATTGATACAGGTTGTTAGCTAATAATTTAGACAGGATGTTAGTATACTCGCCTTATATGCTAGATTAGACATCGTAGTTATTACCTGCTACTTCATGCATACTGTTATTCATTGTTATGCCGCATTCATGGATTCTCATGCATATATTCACTATTTTACGTGTTATTGAGGTTTTGGATTTGGATTTCCGTGAGATTTTCTGGATTTGGAGGAAAACCGCAAAAACACAAATAAACATTATCTCTCTTTTAAAATAAAAGTGCGGTTTTCCCATGATGTATGAGTCGTCCACCATGAGTTTGCTGATGGATTTGGAAACCCGATTCGAGAAGACGGATGAACCGTTTCGGGTACATGGTGGACCCGGTGTGGTACCCCGGGGCAAGAGGAATGTGGTGATGACGTTGAGCCTGGCAGGAGAGTACTACCTACCGGTGATTTTACCCGACGCGTCGGATATCCGGAGGATACCGTCGTGGTCTTAAGATTGATGGTAGGGGCCGGTCTGGACTGACGGCGCCCTAGATTTTGTGGTTGAGACTTTGAGATATCGGGATATTGGGATTTCGTTTGTGCCGATGCTAGGCACAGTTTTATACTGATTTCATTATGGTACCTCATTTTAAAAATACAAGGGAAATCTCACTAAATTATGAAAACAGTTGCTTCATGTAAATGTATTCTGTTTTCACGCATTCATATCTCATTCATATGCTATATTGTTACTTGAGGCACTAGCACGAGCACTTGGCACTACACTCATGTATAGAGTTTACATTGCCAGTTTAGCATGCTTCAGCTTTATTCATATTGAGGTTTATTTATATCTGATCGTATTGACCTAGGATGGGTCATGCATTCGATCTCTGCTTGTAGATATTTTCTATTCACGAGTTGGCAACTCACCCCCGTTGTGCCCCAGTTCTTGCAGGTTTGCCGTACAGTTCCATAGCGGTATTTCTGGCACACTGCTTCCATTTTGGGTGACTTGCTTGGTTAGGTGGGTTCTTTTGTATCAGAACCGCTGTTGTATTCGTATTATTTTTGTATCTAGAATTGTCAATCAACCAAAACTTGTATATTCTTTCAGACTTAGACTTCAGTGTTGTATTATTTCGACCTTAGAGTCGCGCTAGTAGTATTGCGGTTTTCTGGCTGTTTTTGAGTTTCTTTTCAGTTTCGATCCTCGCCCTATGGCGTTGTATATTATTATTGCTTGCGTGATTGTGACCGTCGATTGACGAAGAGCTAGCTCCCGCTTGGGGATGCCTTTTATCATGTGATATATTTATTGTTCTTGTTGTACCCCGTTCGGGGCCAGTTTTTACAAAAGAAACTCTGCCGAAATTTTCAGAAAATATTACACATTTTAAAAATTCATATTCGGCTTAGTTATTTAAAAACTTGATTTTTAAACATGTTTTCTTTACCTCTTAAAACTAGTTTTCCCTATTTACTCCTTAAATGGTTTTAGATTTCTGGGCTTTTGGCTTACTTGGATCAGATGGAGACCTATAGACTTCATAGGATTCAAGGGCCAGTCACGTGCTCTCTCGGGTCGTGACATTTAACATCTACGGGGGACTATCGTTTGGATGGCGCAAGTCTCCCGATAGTTTAAGTAGTTAAGATTTTAGTGATACTAGTAACTACATCCATACCTTACTTGACCTATATATGAGAACCCATTCTATAGAACACCTGCACCATTGCCAGGGTTTTTATATGCAGCACGAGAACTATTAATGCTTACACACACGCCCTGGTAATTTCCATGCCACCACACTAGATAACCTACAATTTGAAACCTTTTACTATAATTGATGCTTAAACCTGTGCTATTGCCTTTAATTCCTTAAAATGAAATCGTAGGATTGCTATTCATGTGCATGTACCTCATCATATTAATTGTTCATAGCCTAGTCTATTAATCATACATCGCAACTTGATTATTAATACCATATGCATTCATTATCATTGACATATGCACTTATGATGATTTATTGAGATTTATGATATTTCTGGATTTCGGGGAAAGCCGCAAAATTTACAACTTATGATCTTTTAAAATATAAAAAGTTGCGGTTTTCTAGTGATGTAAAGTTTCGTCCACCATGAGTTTGCTGTGGTTTTCGAGATCCGTGTCGAGGAGTGGAGGAACCGTCACGGGTACATGGTGGGCCCGGTAAGGTATCCCGGGGCAAGAGGATCGTGTTGTTGACGTTGAGCCTGGCAGGGGATGGATTACCTACCGGTGACTGTTTGGCACGGCGGATATCCAGAGGATACCGACCGTGGCTGCGAGATGATGAGATATTGATATTTGAGATGGGTCAGCCGGACGGCTGAGGCCAGAGATACTACGATATGGATATATGAGATTTGAGACAATTTTGAGGTGTCGTTGCTGGACACGGATTCTTGTTGATTCTATTGGTATTGTGCTGATATTTCAAATGATATGCCTAAAGGAAAAAGACGATTTCTTATATTTACACATGCAGATCACGAGTATATTCATATTGCATACATACCTGCTAGTATATTCATATTGCGTACATACCTGCTAGTATATTCATATTGCATACATACCAACTATTATATCCTTCCATACCTGTATTATAGATGCTAGGATGCTTGTGTGCATACTTGCGATAGCCTCTATAGATGTTATTTATTACTCACGATTTGGCAACTCACCCCCGTTGTGCCACAGTCTTTTGCAGGTCCGCTCCGTCAGCACAGTAGCGGCGGGCACACCGCTTCTTTTGCCTCTTTTGTCAGGACTCGAGGTTTTTGCTCGTAGGTGGGTTGTATTATTATTTTTGTACCACCTTGTATATTCTTTGTATCTAGAGTACTCCATCTACTGTATCTACCAGTACTGTTGTATATTGACTTAGAGGCGAGACAGTGAGATTTTTGGGCTTGTATTTTGTTCTTTGGGTCGAGCTCACTTGAGCCGACATGTTGCTTCTTACTT
Organism: Agapanthus africanus; assembly: GCA_030015575.1. NCBI lineage: Eukaryota > Viridiplantae > Streptophyta > Magnoliopsida > Asparagales > Amaryllidaceae > Agapanthus > Agapanthus africanus. The sequence continues at coordinate 139,221,778 of JASDDO010000012.1, forward strand.
ATGCCTCTTTATGATTATTTTGCATGTTGCTGTTTTACATTGCGTGGGATTTGTGACCGCCTTGTGGCGAAGAGCTAGCTCCCGCTTGGGGATGCCTTTTTTTGTTGCATATATATATATTCTTGTTGTACCCATTTTGGGAGCCAGTTTTTACAAAGGGGACTCTGCCGAAATTTTCGGAAAAATTGATATTGTTTTTAAAAAGGTTTGATATGACTTATTTGATAAACTCGCTTTCAATTGATTGGTTTTCCTTCACTGTTTTGCCTATCTGGTTTTGGTTTCTAGGCCTTGGCTTACTTATTTTACGGACGTCTTGAGATGTATCGTAAACTTAAGTGCCAGTCATGTTCCGTACCCTGCGGGTCGTGACAAAGTTGGTATCAGAGCGATAGGTTTTACCTTTTTGAGTGTAGGATGACCCTTGGTAGATGGAGTAAGTGACTTAAGTAGGGTAACGTAGCGTGTGTATGTCCGCGGCATACTTGCGATACGGTACTCCGCCTAGGTGACTTTAGGATATACTTGCTTGAAATTCCTTCTTCAATTCCGTGTATCCTTTGATTCTATTGCACTGTTCTTATTATCCTTTTTCCTGTACCAGCCACTACGCCGCCGAAGGCTACGAGAGCGCAGAGGGCTGCCGCCCGAGATAAGATTCGAGCAGGCTCGTCCGAGACGAGGACTGAGCAGGGTGGCATGCCTACGCCGCAGGGACAGACTGATCCGTCTTTCCCAGGCCGTATGGACAGGCTAGAGTCTAGTATGGAGGAGTTACGACAGATGATGGGGGCGTGCAGGAGTTGCGACAGATGGTGGGGTCCTTAGTAGCGGCCAGTCGTGCACCGAGGCCGGAGGACGTACCTACCACATCCCAGACGACTATGATACCTGCTCCTACTACTACCACCGTAGCCATTCCGGTTTCGCTACAGGATTTCATGAGGCTGAGACCTCCAGTATTCACCGGCACCGAGGCAGCGGAGGACCCACAGACGTTCCTTGACAGTTTAGCCAGGATCTGCCGTTCGCTGAGATGTTCGGATGATCGATGGGTAGAGCTTGCGAGTTTCCGACTAGAGGGCCTCGCGCAGACATGGTGGGAGTCAGTCTTGAGAGGTCGAGCTGCAGGTCTACCACCTATGACTTGGGTCGAGTTTACAGCAGTCTTTCTAGCTCGTTTCCTCCCAGAGAGCGTTCGTGACGCCAGAGCTCATAGTTTTGAGGCCTTGATCAAGACCCCAGGGATGACGGTGTCTGAGTATGATGTCCAGTTCACGCAGTTATCCCGATATGCTCCGTATTTGGTGGATACCGAAGAGAAGATAGTGAAGAGGTTCATGCAGGGACTTGACACCCAGCTATTTCTTGCTATTGGCGCCCAGCACTTCGACACTTATTCAGTTGCTATGGATACGGCTTTACGGATGGAAGCACGCATATCACAGACTTCGGCTGTTTCTGGGCCGAAGAGGATTCGCACCGATGTGCCGTCGCAGAGGCAGTGCGCCAGATTCTTTCCGAGAGATGGGCCTGGCAGAGGATTTGGACGGGGTCAGTTATATGGTTCATATCCACAGGGACAGCAGCCGTCGCCAGGATGTTATGGGTGCGGGAGTCTGCACCATCGTATCAGGGACTGTCCAGCGAGACGACAGGGAGCGGCGACAGTGCCACATGTTACCCTACCACCATCACCGCCCCCTCCTCAGAGAGCTCTACTTCCTGCTACAGGAGATGCTCCACGCCAGTTAGGTGCACCCAGAGGCCATGGGCGCGGTGCACCGATCCAGAGAGGACGAGGAGGCAGAGGCCGAGGCCGAGTCCAGCCCGCTATTGGAGGAGGTCAGGCCCGAGTTTTTGCATTGACACCCCAGGATGCGCAGGCATCCAATGCCGTCGTTACAGGTACCCTGTCAGTATGCTCTGTTGATGCACACGTGTTGTTTGATCCCGGATCTACGCACTCTTATGTTTCCACCCACTTCGTGCCGAGTTTGGGTAGAGAGTACGGTTTGCTTGATCAGCCGCTCATTGTGACCACTCCTGTGGGAGAGTCTTTTGTTGCTAGGCACGTGTTCCGATCCTGTACCGTTCGTATTGGCGAGCGAGAGCTGCCTGTCGACTTGATCCTTCTAGAGATGTTGGACTTCGACGTTCTTTTAGGCATGGATTGGTTAGCCACGTGCTATGCGTCGGTGGACTGCCGCGAGAAGACAGTTAGATTTTGTTTTCCCGGCGAGTCGGCTTTAGTTGTGCAGGGGGACCGTGGTGCTGCCCCTTACATTTTGATTTCTTCCCTTAGCGCTAGTCAGCTGTTGAGGAAGGGATGTCGGGGATTTCTAGCCTGCGTATGCGATACTAGAGCTACGGATGTACCATTGGACCAGGTTCTGATTGCATGCGAGTTCCCCGATGTTTTCCCTGACGAGCTGCCAGGACTGCCACCTGAGCGCGATGTCGAGTTCTGTATTGATTTGATTCCCGGCTCGGGGCCTATTTCTATACCGCCTTATCGGATGGCCCCGGCGGAGCTTAGAGAGTTGAAGGTTCAGCTGCAAGATTTTCTAGATAAGGGACTTATTCGACCCAGTGTTTCTCCATGGGGTGCTCCGGTCCTGTTTGTCAAGAAGAAGGACGGAAGTTTGTGCTTATGTATCGACTACCGCCAGCTGAACAAGGTGACCGTTCGGAACAGATATCCGTTGCCATGCATTGATGATTTGTTCGACCAGCTCCAGGGTGCGGGTTATTTTTCGAGGATCGACTTACGATCAGGATACCACCAGCTGCGAGTCCGACAGGAGGATATACCGTAGACAGCCTTCCGTACACGCTATGGCCATTATGAGTTTCTGGTGATGTCGTTCGGACTCACCAACGCCCTCGCAGCATTTATGGATTTGATGAACCATACCTTCAGGCCGTATCTTGACTTGTTCATCATCGTGTTCATCGACGATATTTTGGTGTACTCCCGGAGCCGAGAGGAGCACGAGCAGCACCTGCGGATTACATTACAGACTCTGAGGGAGCACAAGCTGTTCGCGAAGTTCTCCAAGTGTGCATTCTGGCTGGACAGCGTCGGATTCTTGGGTCACGTGATTACGAGAGACGGCATATGTGTGGACCCGAAGAAGATTGAGGCTGTTCAGCAGTGGCCCCGACCTACATCGGTTACTGAGATCCGTAGTTTTCTAGGCCCGGCGGGCTACTACAGGCGTTTTGTTCAGGACTTCTCCTGTATAGCTGCACCTTTGACCGGTTTGACTCGGAAGGGAGTTCCTTTCGTTTGGACAGAGGAGTGCAAGCGCAGTTTTCAGTAGCTACGGACGTGTTTGACTACGGGGCCGGTATTATCTTTGCCTTCGGGATCAGGCGGATTTGTGGTCTATTGTGACGCTTCATGAGTAGGGTTAGGATGCGTATTGATGCAGCATGGCAGGGTGATCGCGTATGCTTCGCGGCAATTGAAGAAACATGAACAGAACTACCCTACTCACGATTTGGAGATGGCTGCAGTGGTCTTTGCACTGAAGATTTGGCGACATTACCTATATGGCGAGTCGTGCCAAATATTCATAGACCACAAGAGCTTAAAATACATATTTCAGCAGCGAGACCTGAACCTCAGACAGCGTCGTTGGATGGAGTTGATGAAAGACTACGACTGCGAGATCTTATATCATCCAGGCAAGGCGAATGTGGTGGCAGATGCTTTGAGTAGGAGGCCCGGGGGTAGTCTATCCTATTTGCGCGCAGTGCAGAGGCAGTCGTCAGCAGATTGGCAGATTTTATGCGACAGCCGAGTTGAGTTCGAGTTCACTCAGATAGGGGGACAGCTCGCGCATGTTCGTGCACGCCCACAGTTGCTTGACCGTATATATGAGGCACAGCGCAGAGACGACCGTTGCTCAGAGATCATGGCACAGATGGGACAGGGCAGATTTTCCGAGTTCGTGATTGATGATCAGGGGATTTTACGATATGGATCTAGACTGTGCGTACCAGATGCTGATGGATTGCGGCGCGACATTCTTGAGGAGGCACACCGATTAGTGTATAGTGTCCACCCCGGTTCCACCAAGATGTACCATGATATGAGAGAGACCTATTGGTGGGACGGAATGAAGAGGGATATCGCGGAGTTCGTATCGAGATGCCTGACTTGTCAGCAAGTCAAGGCCGAGCACCAGAGGCCCGTAGGAGAGCTACAGCCGTTACCCATTCCGGAGTGGAAATGGGAGCAGATTTCGATGGATTTCGTTGTGGGTCTACCCAGGACCAGTCGAGGGTACGACTCCATCTGGGTGATCATAGATCGATTGACGGAAGTGGCTCACTTCCTGCCAGTAAAGACCACTTTCAGCTTCGCTCAGTATGCCCAACTTTACATCGACGAGATCGTGCGGTTGCATGGCGTACCGACTTGTATCGTGTCAGATCGAGGCACCCAGTTCACCAGCCGACTTTGGCAGAGACTTCAGGAGGCTTTGGGCACCCGTTTGAGTTTTAGCACAGCTTTTCATCCGCAGACAGACGGCCAGTCAGAGCGGACTATTCAGACTCTTGAGGACATGCTCAGAGCGTGCGTTTTAGACTTCGGCGGTAGCTGGGATCATCATTTACCTCTAGTGGAGTTCTCCTATAACAACAGCTTCCAGGATACTATTCAGATGGCACCTTTCGAGGCGTTGTATGGGAGGAGATGTAGATCGCCCGTTTGTTGGACCGAGTTGAGCGAGAGCAGTATTTTCAGGCCGCAGATTGTGCAGGAGACGACCGAGAAAGTGCAGTTGATTCGAGACCGGATGAGAGCGGCTCAGAGTAGGCAGAAATCATATGCGGACAGGCGCCGTCACAGATTAGAGTTCGCAGTTGGCGATCATGTTTTTCTGAGAGTCTCTCCGATGAAGGGCATGATGCGTTTTGGGCAAAAGGGGAAGCTTAGCCCTAGATTCGTAGGTCCCTTCGAGATCCTCGAGCGTGTCGGCGCTGTTGCATATCGTTTAGCTCTTCCATCCAGCTTTCCCGATGTTCATCCCGTCTTCCATGTTTCGATGCTCCGCAAGTACCTTCACGACCCTTCGCATGCGATTCAGCACCCGACAGTCCAGCTAGAGCGCGACCTTTCTTTTGCAGAGCAGCCGGTGGCCATCCTGGATCGGCAGGTGAAGAAATTGAGATCGAAAGTTATACCGACCGTCAAGGTCCTTTGGCGTGGCCCGAGCAGCGAGGAGGTCACCTGGGAGACCGAGGGCGAGATGAGGAAGAAATATCCCCATCTCTTTGAAGGTACGCGTAGCTATATTTTTTAAATTCGGGGACCGAATTTCTTTAAGCGGGGAAGATTGTAACGCCTTGAAAAGTCGTTTTGGTGTTTTCCTGAAAATCGGTGAAAATTCGGTATTTTTCCGTAAATCGTCTTTTTTGTTATTTTGCAGTTTAGGCCTAATTATACCTAATTCGGATAGGTAATTGCTTGTTTTTAGTAGCTAATGAGTTACTTATTAATTTTTGGTCATTTAAAATTTTTTCCCTATTTTTCAATTTTTAATATTATTTTAAGCCGGTAAGAAAATACATCAAATTAGCGATAAATACAAATTTCTTTGGGCTAATTTTAATCTTTAAAATCATGTTAATTAAAATCTAGTTGTAATATAATTTTTTAGTATTTTATTTCAAGTTTTAACTAATTTTTATTATGGAAAACGAAATTTATTGAATTTAAGCTAAAACTTGCAATTTTGGACTTGTAGGGGGTCTTTTTGCATAGAATTTTTTTTGTAAAACCCCTCTCACTCTTTCCTCACCCCTAGGCCGGCCCTACCATCAGCAGCACAAGGAAATTTCCTTGCCTCTTTTGACTTTTATTCATGTGTTGAAATGATGTGTTTTTAAAGGGTTTTGATTTATTAAAGTGGGTATGGGTCTTTGGTTGATTGGTATGGTTCGACCTTGACTTTTCCATCACCACCCACACCAATTTCCCTCCTTCCTCTGGCCGAAATGCAGCAGCCCTCCCCCTTCACATTTTTTCTTTTCATTTCCTTCAAAATTTCATCAAAATTGCTCCAAAATTCCAATTTAAACCTCACAAATTAACCCCCATCCTTCATCCCTTTCTCCTTAGCCTTTCTTGCTTGGGTCATGGTGCTATGAAGCCATCTTTGGAGGAATTTTGTTCTTGCTAGATCTCTAGTTTGAGGTATAATTTCAATCCTTGGCTAATTTGTAGTTAAAGTGTGCTAATTAGAACTTGAAAGTTGTTTTAGTGTTAAAATTATAGCTAAATTCTAATCTAGTTTTTTTTTCTAGTTCATGGTTTGAAATTAAACTAGGGTTTTAGAAATCATTAGTAGGTTAATTAAATCTATTTTGTTATCTAGTAATTTTGTTAGCCTAATCTAAGTGGTTAACTTGCCTTTTGGACTTTAAATTAGAGTTAATTTAGTGTATCATGTATGATTTGGGTTGGATTTTGTTAAGTTTAAAAAATCAAGAAAGGGTTGTTTATGGAAACATAGGATTTGAAGCTTTGTAATGTGTTTTAATCAAAGTGATTGTGGTTAACTAATTATGCGGTTGGATGTTATGCTAGATTGTAGTCCTTTTTGTCGCAAAACGGCGATGTTGCGCCGATTTTTGGAATGTTTATGCTTACTAGTTTTTATATAAATTTATGTGATGAATTAATTGTGATAACTTGATTATATTTTTAGCATATCTTCTAACATTTAGGATGTGTGAGTGCGGATTTTTGAGTGTTCGGGTTTTAGCTTTGCCGTGCGACCAAATCGGCGATTCTAGTTAGTTTTTGCGGCTTTCGTGTGTGTTCCGCGCACATTGTGCACGTTGTGCCTAGCTTATGAACGTAGATATTTCGTTTGGGATTTGCGTCGTTCTTGATATGTAACCTTATGTTTTGTATTGATGTAAATTCCAGGTTCGGTCGCGGAGACGTCAGACGCGGCACGAAAAGGGAAAGCGGTGATTGGACGTAGCTAGCTAGGGATTCCGGTGAGTAGATTTAACATCTACGGGGGACTATCGTTTGGATGACGCAAGTCTCCCGATAGTTTAAGTAGTTAAGATTTTAGTGATACTAGTAACTACATCCATACCTTACTTGACCTACATATGCGAACCCATTCTATAGAACACCTGCACCATTGCCAGGGTTTTTATATGCAGCACGAGCACTATTCATGCTTACACACACGCCCTGGTAATTTCCATGCCACCACACTAGATAACCTACAATTTGAAAACTTTTGACTATAATTGATACTTAAACCTGTACTATTGCCTTTAATTCCTTAAAATGAAATCGTAGGATTGCTATTCATGGGCATGTACCTCATCATATTAATTGTTCATGCCTAGTCTATTAATCATATATCGCAACTTGATTATTAATACCATATGCATTCATTATCATTGACATATGCACTTATGATGATTTATTGAGATTTATGATATTTCTGGATTTCGAGGAAAGCCGCAAAATTTACAACTTATGATCTTTTAAAATATAAAAAGTTGCGGTTTTCTAGTGATGTAAAGTGTCATCCACCATGAGTTTGCTGTGGTTTTCGAGATCCATGTCGAGGAGTGGAGGAACCGTCACGGGTACATGGTGGGCCCGGTAAGGTACCCCGGGGCAAGAGGATCGTGTTGTTGACGTTGAGCCTGGCAGGGGATGGATTACCTACCGGTGACTGTTTTGGCACGGCGGATATCCAGAGGATACCGACCGTGGCCGTGAGATGATGAGATATTGATATTTGAGATGGGTCAGCCGGACGGCTGAGGCCAGAGATACTACGATATGGATATATGAGATTTGAGACAGTTTTGAGGTGTCGTTGCTGGACACGGATTCTTGTTGATTCTATTGGTATTTTGCTGATATTTCAAAAGAGATGCCTAAAGGAAAAATGCGATTTCTTATATTTACACATGCAGATCACGAGTATATTCATATTGCATACATACCTGCTAGTATATTCATATTGCATACATACCTGCTAGTATATTCATATTGCATACATACCCGCTATTATATCCTGCCATACCTGTATTATAGATGCTAGGATGCTTGTGTGCATACTTGCGATAGCCTCTATAGATGTTATTTATTACTCATGAGTTGGCAACTCACCCCCGTTGTGCCACAGTCTTTTGCAGGTCCGCTCCGTCAGCACAGTAGCGGCGGGCGCACCGCTTCTTTTGCCTCTTTTGCCAGGACTCGAGGTTTTTGCTCGTAGGTGGGTTGTATTATTATTTTTGTACCACCTTGTATATTCTTTGTATCTAGAGTACTCCATCTACTGTATCTACCAGTACTGTTGTATATTGACTTAGAGGCGAGACAGTGAGATTTTTGGGCTTGTATTTTGTTCTTTGGGTCGAGCTCACTTGAGCCGACATGTTGCTTCTTACTTATGCCTCTTTATGATTATTTTGCATGTTGCTGTTTTACATTGCGTGGGATTTGTGACCGCCTTGTGGCGAAGAGCTAGCTCCCGCTTGGGGATGCCTTTTTTTGTTGCATATATATATATTCTTGTTGTACCCATTTTGGGGGCCAGTTTTTACAAAGGGGACTCTGTCGAAATTTTCGGAAAAATTGATATTGTTTTTAAAAAGGTTTGATATGACTTATTTGATAAACTCGCTTTCAATTGATTGGTTTTCCTTCACTCTTTTGCTTATTTGGTTTTGGTTTCTGGGCTTTGGCTTACTTATTTTACGGACGTCTTGAGACGTTTCGTAAATTTAAGTGCCAGTCATGTTCTGTACCCTGCGGGTCGTGACACTTCTAGAAGAACGATACCCTAACTCGATCAAATGACCGCGTAACCACGGCCAAAACGCGTTTTTGGCGGCAGTTCCGCTGCGCCATTTATGAGGCACGGGTCGGCCCTTCTACGGTTGGTTCATAGGTACTAGGTCATACTTCTGGATATTTTTAATACAGCTCAAGTGTTGAGCTTCTCTGTGAATTTTTGGGTAATTGATTAATCAATCGATTGGTTTAACATCGCCTAGTTTTTGTGAATATGATACAATAATTGGAATCTACACTAATTTGTTTTGTGAAAAGTAATTAGTTGCATGTAAATCTAACATTTTGGCCTCGGTAAGAATCGGGAATCTTGTTGAATTACCTGACTTCTTTTGAAAAGGTGTTTTCATAGTTGAGACCCAAATGTAAGATTTGCCTCGTTAGGCATGAAATCCAGAATATGTAATATTCCGGGTTTAAGATGTCTAAAGGCAGTGTTGATTCCAATTGTTGTAGTTTTTTACTTTCTTTGCTGCGACCGTAAGTGTAGTATGTGGTGTATCGCCGGTTTCGTTGCTATACATCAACGACAATTTGGGGACGCATACTTACTTACGTTGATAACATGTGATGTTATGTGTTACTGAGATATGATGTACAAGATCATCATGATTGAATGGCCGGGGTTTTATGTGAAATAGGAGTTTTTATTTTCATTCATGTAAAATTAATTGTATGTAATATTCTTTTATTTGGGGCACTTTTGGGTTGAGGATGATGTCACCATTATTGTATATTATTTACTATTCCGCATTAGGATAGACCCAAGGAGGGGAGCACAAGTGACCGGGTTCTAGGGTTCAGTGGGAGGCCATCTTGAGGAGTCGAGACCGGGTCTCCTAAACTCTAGAATTGGTAGGGTCACTTGCCGCTCTCGTAGGGGTGTGGGCTTGGCTACCGTGGAATCCGTATTTTCTATTGTTGGCTAAAAATAAATTACGGACCTCCTAGAATATCCTATATTTTCATGTGTGCTTCTGCTGTTGATATTCTGTGATGTGATCACTTTATATGCTGAGACAAATGGTATTATATATATGATATATAATAAACGTTGCTTATGTTTTGCATCCGCGCTAGTACCGCCCCGCTATGCCGTTAGTTAAGTAACCTAATGGTACATAACGGGACATTGTGGAAAATGCGGATGACATAAGCGTACGTTCTATTTTTGTTTCTTTTCTGTGATGGCTTAAGGACTTAAATGATGGGACTACATTAATGAGTTTAATGTAAAGAAAAATGAACCTAAAAGATATTGTAGAATCGGATTTGAAACCTACTCGGTTTTTTATGAAAAAGCAAGTTTTCAAAATGCGGAACTTAAGCCACTCCTTTTAAAACCATTAGATTCTACAACAATATCAAGTTTAAAGCGTTAAAGGTTTTCTTAAAAAATATTCGCAGCCCTCCGTCATTTTAGAAAGTAGAGTACTTAGTATTCGTGCTACGTATGTTGACCATGTTAGTGCATATGCCCTAGATGCCATTACTGTATCATACTAGTTTGTATATTACTTGATGGAAGCTTGGGATATTCACAGTTGTATAGACAATCTTGCTCGAAATGGTAGTATACTACTTGGTTTGTCTCTACTTTAATGTGTACATGTGTTTATTTTAGCATATCGCCTATACACATTAGTGGATCCCTTAGGATCTTTGCTTGATTACCAGCATTGTGATGGCAGTCGCACTAGTGGGGGCTGGGTAATCTACAAGCACATCCTTATACAGGTCCCTAGTCGTAGGATTATCGAGACGGGGCATCGATACTACGGAGTAGACTAGCGTATACGCTTGTCATCCCAGCAGGAGAGGTGGTCTGTCCCACAGCCATCAGTACGTCGTACTTGAGATAGTATGCGGGTGCTCGTTAGGTTACGAGTACACTGGACAGGACTCGTCGGGAACTGTTGGTTGGTACTATACCTATCGTCAGTTATCAGTTCCCAGGTGACATGAGTACAGCTTAGTCCGCTGACTTGACAGTGTCACTTTGCCTCGAGTGTGTTCCCACTGTACTTTGATTACTACCCTACCACGGCTCAAAGGAGTCGTGCAAACAGGTAGTAGTTGGGTGCAGTCCCGAAGCACTTGGAGGCAGTGACGGTTAGACAGGATTCGCCTCTCCCGGTATTAGGGGTTGATATCGCGCTGTGTCTAGGAGAGCCATTACACAAAGTCCTTGGCCAGGGTAAGCGGGATATACTGGTAGCGTTTCTATTGTTATCTCAGGGTGTTCTGGGCTACACTCCGACACGACTTGTACCGCTATTAGGGGACTGACGTTTACTGCCCCCCTAGGCCCTCCATGCGATATTCTCAGATGAACAGACCGGACTGTACGGAGATTGTCACATACAGGCTCAGTAGGAGTTCGGATGGGTTCACCTCATCAGTCTTCTTATCGGCATCTACCTGGAGACCGTTACGTACAGCTAGTGCCGCTTGCGGTCTGTGGTTAAACCCACTGCCAGCGTAGTGTCGAGTCTTTAGAGTCCCACACAGAGGGTTATTCGCCTTTGGGCAAAACAGAGTAGATGTTGTATGGTTTTGCGACGGGGTTCGTTCACATCTGCGCACTTGTGCACGTTTGGTGTCCGGACAGCTATTACTAGCGGGCTTTGGTTTAAGCCAGATCCTAGTATATGTTTTGGAATTGGTTTTATCTCATTGTATTCGTGTTCCTCGGAACATAGATGCGGGTGTGTATGCACAGTTGACAGAGGCAGAGGCAGAGGATTCTCATTGGTGTTGATGACTGTTGTCTTTTTCCAAACCCTAATGAATATGTGAAATATGATTAATAATGTTAATTAAAAGGAAATTGTGTTGTGGTTAGGGTTGTTGACCATTTGACCATGGTTGACTTGTTGACCCAAGTTGAAAAGTTGACCATCATCATTTCGCACAAAAGATGCTCTTTGATCTTAGCAAAATTCATTAAATGTGAAATGATAATGGTCTTTTCAAATCAACCATCACATTTTTCTTTTTGATTAATATTGTTAATTGATAATTCACATATATGTGAATATGGTTGCTAATTTCATTTCATTCTCTCATTCTCATTCTCTCTCATCCTCTTCCTCTCTCTCAAGGCAAAAATCTCTCATGAGTTGAGAACCATTTGCCTTTGAGATAAAACACCAAAACTCATCTCTACTCATCCTAAGGTTCTAGGTTTAGCAAACTGAGCACCTTAGTTACCTCAAGTTTGAGGAAGGAGCTCAAGGTAGAGGCCCTCGGGTGGATCTTTTTTCGGCAAGAGAAGGCGACGAGGAGAACCATTCAACCCACTCCAAGGAGAAGAAGAGAAGGAGTTCAAGACTAGGTATAACCCTCTAACCGAGTAGGTAAAACTTGTAGTTAGTTGCTTGTGTGTTGTTTAGCAAAGATCCGTTTTCTAGTCCATGTCACTCTAGCCCAAAAATCGTTTTTTACCGTTTCCGCAACCCCGAAAGAACCGGGAAGGGTAACGTGGACTTACAGTGGTATCAGAGCCTAGCTAAACACATACTAGCATGTTAGCAAAGTATCTAGAATTTCGATCGGAGAAAAAACCCGCAAAACACGCATAAAATGTGAACTTTCTGCCAATTTTTATATTTGTTCAAAAAATAATTTAACATACACTAAAAATTGGCTCAGGGTTTTTAAAGAACACACAAGAAAAATGGTCCACTGACTCGGTCAATGCTCCGTGGACCCGCGGCAAGAACATGCTTCTTGTCGCGGATCCGCGGCCGAGTTGACTCGGCCGTGGCTCAATTTTCCTACAGTGTTCTTAGAATGGTGTTTTGGGAATTTTAGGATGGTTTGTTTCTGCCCAGAATTTTCAGAGAACAAATTTATGTTTGGGGTGGTTACAAATCCGTATTTTGATCGAACTTCTGTAGACTTTAGCTAATGGGTTATATCTGTGATGTGATATATATATTGAACGTCTGCTAATCGCTATACGTCGATTAGTGGGGGTTATACATATCTGTGATCTGTAATGTTGATGGTTTTTGTATATGAATTCGTTGGTTTGTCGCGGATGAATAGCCGGGGGGGGGGTTGTGAGATGAGAGTTTTATTTATCTTTCATTTGATGTAATATGTAAATTGATGTAATATTATTTGTATGGTCGCACATCCGGGATGAGCTTGTAGCCGCCATTGTATAATTTCTTTTTACTGTTTTTGCTCCTAGGATTGACCCAAGGTGGGGTGCACAAACTACCGGGTACCTCGAAGTGCCAAGTGGCCTACTCACGTTGTTGAGGGAGGTTGCTTTGCTTCGAGTACTTGGCGGGTAGTTTGCCGCACCCGTAAGGGTCTAGGGTGGGGTATTGGCTATTCATCGCGACCGTGTAATCCTATTTTCGTTGCAGGCTCAAACGAAACGCGGATTCCTAGTATATCCAATGTGTTCATCTGTGATCTGGAATGGCTATCATTGCATCTGACGAATGCATATATCTATATATGATATCTATTTAGGCGTTGCTTATGTTTTGCATCCGCGCTAGTCCAGCCCCCGCTCTGTCGTTAGTTAAGTAACCTAACGGGTGATGACGGGGCCCCGTGGCGAATGCGGATGGCATAAGCGTACATCATATTTTCGTTGTTTTCTGCAATGGTAGGATTAAATGATGGGACGCATAAAATTATTGCAAGAAAATAAACAAAAGTAAAGTCGTTGGAACAATTTCAAAACCACTCGGTTTCTTTTAAAAAACCAACTTTTAAACGCGGAGCATGAACCACTCCTTTTAAAAGCTATCTCGTTCCATCGATTATATCAAGTTCACCACATTCATGGTTTCGCCAAAACCATTCGTAGCCCTCCGTCACTTCATATGGATAGTCAATAGTATTCAAGCTGTGTTTGTTGGCCAAAGCCAAGGCATAGTGATTGGTAGCTATTCGGTATTCATATGCAGCATAGATAGATGCGTTGGTTTGGGACAGTCGTACTGCCTTGTTGGCCAAAGTCAAGGGTAGGTATGGGTGGGTTTAAATTTGTAAGTGCACGGCAGCGCCCCGGCCGTCAATCCGAAGCCGGAATGCGGAAACGAAAACTTTTCTATAAACTAGAACCGGCACCACCGCGTACTAAAAACCCGGATCGGGCCATTAACCTAACTCTAGCAAACTAGAAAATGGAGTAGAGAGCTATACCAAGCGATCCGTGTCCTTCGGTCTTCGCCTCCACTCCGATCTCCTCGCAGAATCTCCGGTCGTCGCCTCCTCGTCGAAACGGGCACCACATCGCCGGGTTCTTTTACGGGCTTCCACCTCTGGACCGAGGCAACTCGGGCACGAAGTTGGCAAGCCGACGTGCCCAAGAAATGCTGTAGGCTAAGTGTAGAAGGCTTGTCTCAAGCGGGTGGTGAAGTTGCCTTGGTGATGGAGTGGAGAAGAGATGAGCTTTGGAGAGGGGTTTGGTATTTTTGCAACAAGCAAAGAATGAGATAATTTTTCCCACCACTAGAAAAAGAATCATCTCTCTCTCTAGTGTGGCCGGCCCCTCTCTCTAGAAAAAAATGGTGGAGAGAAATTCCAATAATGCAAGAAAGAATATAATAGGATAAAGAGAGGAAAAAATGGTCACACCATTTCTAATCAAAATTCAAATCAACATTAATGCAAAAGAATTGATGGAAAAAGAATCTCATGATTCAATATCTATCATGAAGCTGTAGGGTTCCTAGGCACACTCAAGAGGTTTCACAAGGCATCAACCATGCCAAACAAAAATTTTCCGGTGCCGAGAAACCCTAATATAGATCGTTAACTGGAAGTAAAGGCGAAACTACAAGCAAGCAAACAACTTTGCTAATAAGTGAAAAGGATTACAACCTTTGTAGATCCGGTCCACCACTTCTTTAGCTCCGTGTTGACGTCCCCCCGCTGCGATCATCGGATCTTGGACTCTAGCGATGGTTTCGTCGGAGAAATGATCGGGCTAGGTCATTGACTTCGAGGCCGAAGATGATCTACGTCGGGGAGACTCAAACTCAAGCTTTTCCTTCACTTGGTCAAAAACTTTGTGAAGAGAACACCCTATACTACATGGCAAGCGGTAGAGGATGAAGAAATAGGAAGTGGGTTCACTTTAGAATTGAATTTCTCACTCTTTTTCTCATGGCACCATTGGAGCTCTCAAGCTTTTATGAGCTTGATGAAGATGAAGAAGAAGAAAAGAATCATATGAATTAAAAGAATAATATGAATACTTATCCTTCTAATCATGGCACCATGGTTGAGTTAAGCCCTCATGCTTAACTCATGTAGAGAATTAACCATAGCATAAGGTTAAGGGTTGGGTTAGCTAATATCTTAAACAAATGACAAAGAGAGTTAACTTTGTCAATGTTCATCAAACTTCATGAAGCTTGATAACTTTGACCAAAGTCACACACTTTTGTTATATGCTTAGGAAAATAGTAAACCCTAATCTAACCTTGATTTGGTTCAAGTCTCATACACACAACTTGTTTGTATCATCAAGCATGATACAAACATGTACACTTGCATATATCATATATAAACAATGTGCACATTCAAGTGAGAAAATTAATCTTAAGTGAACCAATACCAGTTAATATAAAGTAATAAATCAAATATATAATTATACATTAAATCATTAAATCAACACTTGATTTAACGATCCGGTCATATCGCATATAATCGATTAATATCAAGTGTATCAATGTATCGATTAACACTTAATTCGGTAACCCGGCTATATCACATATAACCGACCGATGATACAAATCGCGAGAATAGAATACAGTATCACATACTGGTATTATTCTCGGTCCCGCACATATCTCATATGCGCTCCTATTTCGTTTCGCTTGAGCCAGGAAACCCCTGTGTAGGACTCTAAAGACTCGTCAATACGCCGGCAGCAGGTGATGATCATATCAAACACCCAAAAGCCACAAGCGGTCTGCTAAACGTAATGGCCACCCGGGTATTGAGCGATCAGAAGATCAACGAGCAAGCCCGCTCACACTCCTGTGAATCCAACCAGTAACACTACCGTACAGTCCGGTCTGTTCGTCTGATATGTCGCATATCTCGTCTAGGGGTGGTAAACGTTAGACCCCAATAACTCGATAAGTCATGTCGATATGAGGCTCATAACGGGTCGAGAAACTACTGGTAACACTTACCAGTAAATCCCTAAAGCAGCCTTGGCCAAGGACTTCTTGTTATAGCCAATCGAGCACAGCGCAACATCAACTCCCTATACCGGGAGAGATGAAACCCCTCCTATCGCTCATTGCCTCCATATGACTCGGGACTGTACCCAAAAGCCACCTTTTTGCACGCCCTCTTGGACGTGGTATGATGGAAATCAAAGCACAGTAGGAATCACACAAGTCTCTATGACGATCTCGGGTCTACAGACTAACCTGTACCAGTGTCACCACAGAACTGCCATCTGACGTAAGGTATAATACCATCTGGGAGTTCTCGGCGAGTCTGTCCAGTGTACCCAGTCTCTACTGAGCACATGTATATCATCTCTGATGTCAAACACCAATGGATATGGGATCATCCATCGCCCATCTATATGGGTCGAGAAGCTACACGCTAGTCTACTCTGGTATATCGATGCCCTGCCTCGATACACCCACGACTAGGGACTTTGAAGGATGTACTTATGGACTACCACGTCCCCACTAGTATGATCCGCATCATAGTCCAGGTATTCAAGTACACATCCTAAGGGCTTTACCAACATGTAACAGAGAGACAATCAGTGTACACGTTAAGGTAAAGAGTAACCAGATAGCATACTATCATATCGAGCAAGAAAGTCATCCCTATATATGTCCAAGCATCCACTACAATATACATCCTATGTATAGTAATGGCCTCTAGGGCATATATATAACTAACAATCTTCCACTTGCACTAGGGCCATCTGATAGCAGTGGTTGTAGTATCTCATACTCAACCATCCCATAAAAGTCTCTCTCTGGGAAAAGGCCTTTCGTGAGTGGATCCGCCGTGTTGTCCTCTGAGTCTTCTCTCTTAACCTCGAATCCCTGGAGATCAACCATCTCCATGATCAGGTGATACTTCCTAAGAATATGTCTGGATCACTGATGGGACGGGCGTTCCTTGGCATAAGCCACAACTCCATTGTCACACAATGGGAGGAACGAAGTTCATCTCATGAACTTATATACACCCAGACTGCCTCTTTGGTAGCATCTTTGGTAACGATGTATCTTGCCTTTAATCGTCTAGTATGTCACGGTATCTAGCTTGGAACTCTTCCAACATACCGTCCCTCCACTGAGGGTAAAGACAATGCCTGCGACTGACATTCAGTCGTCCTTATCACCCTGGAACCTTTTCAGTGATTCTCTCCAGGATCGATTGATACCAACTCACTACAACTAGTGAGTATCCTAACATCCATTTAGATCTATCTCATAGATCCAAAACCCAGGATTTAGTAGGTATCACTTTGATCCTATATAGAGAATCCTTGTGATAAGCGGAGATTGACCGAGCGTAGCATAGGAAACTCCTTCCCCATCAAGAGTATGTCACCCACGTACTCTACGAGGATCATCCCCATACTCCCTACTACCTTTTTGTATATACAAGGTTCATCTACCATTTTGATGAAATCAAACTCTTTGACTACCACATCAAAACAGACGTTCCAACTCCGCGATGTCTACTTTATCATATAAAACATCTTGCATACATTTCCGCTGCTCCCACTGTCTATGAAGCCCTCTGGCTGTGTACTTATAGACTACCTCTTCTAAATCTTTATCTAGAAAAGCATTCAAGACACCCAACCGCCAGATATCGTAGTCATGGTATGTAGCCGTAGCAAGTAGGATCTGGATGGACTTAAGCATAGCTATTTAGAAAAGGTTTCATTATAATCCATACCTGGTCAATGATGCAAACCTTTAACAAGTCTAGCTTTGAAAGTCTTAACTTTTCCATCTACACCAAGTAATCTTCTCAAGATATACTTGCTCCTGATGGGGATTTAACCCTTCGTATAAAGCAACCAAAGTCCATACTTTGTTGGTGTATAAGGATCCATCTCAGATCGCTAAGCATCCAGCCATTCTTACAGAGTCTCACTCCTGATGGCCAGCTCGAAACTAGTTGGGTCATCATCCCATGATACAATCCTCGCTCCCACTGTCATAGAGAAACCGGAGTATCTCTCAGGTGGGTGAGGAAACCTACTAGATCGGCGGAGAGGCTGAGGTTCGTTGGTTTCTATTGAATCCTTTGGATCTACCAAATCATCAGCTGCAGTTTGTATAGCTAGAACTCTTTCCAGTTCTACCTCATGTCCACAAATTTCTTCATAAGAAATTCCCTTTCACAAAGGTGGCATGTTGAGTAACAAAACATTTTTGTTCCTCGGTTAGGTAGAAGATATTCCCTTGCGTATGCTTGGGATATCCAACAAACTTCTACAGAGTTGACTTTTCCTCGAGCTTGTCCGGATTTTGCTTTTTAGACATAGGCCGGACAACCCCAAATCTTAACTGACTTAAGAGATGGGCTCTTCCCTTTCCATATCTCATATGAAATGGTAGGCATCTGATTTGATCGGAACCCTATTCAATAGGTATGCAACTTCATAAGTGCATAACTCCCTAAAAGGAAATAGGAAACTCAGCAGTACTCATCATAGAGCACAACCTATCACATAGGGTGTTATTGCTCCGCCCCGATATACCATCGTGCTATGGTGTATACGGAGGAGTAATGCTGAGAGAGAATCTCATTCTCCTTTAGAATAATCCAGGAATTTCGTGCTCAAGTATTCTCCTCCTTGAGCACATCAAAGGACATAATACTTTTACTCGTATTTTGGTTCTCTACTTCTAACTTATATTCTATGAATATCTCAAAATGTTCGGACTTGTGTTTCAACAGGAACATATGTCTGAATCTTGAGAGATTATCAGAGAATGTAATGAAGTACAAAGAACCAGTCTTGGCATGTGTAGACAGGGGACCTTCATACATCAGTATGTATCAATCCCAAGAGTTCACTAACTCTTTCTCTGTTTCCAATAAACAGAGCTATGGTCATCTTATCTCTGTGACATGACTGGCAAGTTTCACAAGATGTAAATTCAAACAGATTTAAATGTGCATCTCAATGTAACTTAGCTAGTCGGGTCGCATTGACATGACCTAGTCTACAATACCTCAAGAAGGATTTGTTCATATCTGAACTCTTCTTCTTGTGTGTGTTCTATATACTAAGAACTGTAA
This sequence comes from Agapanthus africanus, assembly GCA_030015575.1. Classification (NCBI taxonomy): domain Eukaryota; kingdom Viridiplantae; phylum Streptophyta; class Magnoliopsida; order Asparagales; family Amaryllidaceae; genus Agapanthus; species Agapanthus africanus. Next base: position 139,240,913 of record JASDDO010000012.1, read on the forward strand.
TTTGATTTAGAACGTCAATGCTTTTAGATAACGTGCTTGAACCGATCAACTTTTGATATAGGAAATGTTCAAAACATTATCCAACAATACAAAATTATATCCTTCTTTATCTAAATAAAGAGACTGATATGATTTTGTATATCAGGTTCGGTATCTAATAACATTTGTTCAGAATCAATGTATTCTGGTAATACAGGGTGACAGTGACCAACAGACTTGGCTGCAACACTTGCACCGTTTTCTGCCTCATGAAACTTATCATCCGTTCTCAGTTCTCTACCTTTCTGTAGCCCATGTAATATATCACATATATGGGATCCTGATCCGGTATCAGATACCCAAGACGCAGAGGATACTGAGAAACAGTTCTGTGTAACGAACACACCCGAAGATGATGCATCGATATGCACTTCCTTCGTTTGGGCAGCACGGGAATTCTGGTAATCCCGTAATTCCTGCTTTGTCTTATAACAATTATAAGTTGGAGCGGGACCAACGTTCCCCAGCTCAGTATAACAAGCGGGTTTGGTCAATATATCCATTTTATTATCTTGATTAAGGCGTGACATGGTCGCTACCAGGAGAGAGAGAGAAGAAAACACTCTGCGTGCGCTCTTGCAAGATTAGATTGGTTATTTTTTTATCTAATCAGGATGGCTCCCACTGTTTTTTATCAAATCTTCCTTCAAATCTTAAAAGGAAAGACTAGCCGGGATTAATTACACGCTACAAGTTCGCCAATCTTTCAGCCAGGCCAGTGTCGGTACTTTGAGGGAGGTCCCCTGTGCTTTCGCACGAACCTAATTAATGTAAACCTCGTTTTTCCAGAGGTGTAACCCCGTTGACACCTTTCTAGACACCTACTTGATCGGCTAATTGTAATGTGTAAAACTCTCCCAGGAGTAACAATTACTCGCAGTGGGTATCGGGATCCAACAATCTCATAGAAGGTATGCAATCTCATTGCAAATTTCAACACTTGAAATTCCCGATAATATTTTACCCCTAGCGTCATATGACCTTAACAGAGGTCAACAAACCATAGGCTGCTAGTCAAGTTCAACCCGTCATTTCCTGATTGAAGTAAACCCACCTGCATGACCCTTGACAGAGGTCAACAAGGTCGCACGACTACCCTAAATCAATTACATCATATGCTTATACAGATAAGCACTAATCAGCTACCGCACACTACGCCTTGACAGAGGTCAACAAACGCAGCACGAATACTAACCAGTACTTATCTGAAATGACGGAGGGCTACGACAGGTTTTTAAGAAAACCTTTTGCGTAATGAACTTGATATCATTGTAGAATCGAATGATTTTAAAATGGAGTGTTTTTGAGGCTTTTCTAGTTTTGCTAAAGGGGTCACTCCCGGTGAAGGGATCGTCGGCCCTTTCCTCATCGAATAAGGAGCAGGATATATCACATATACCGCTGTGCAAAGCAAGAACTATAGGAGCAATCAAAAGACAAACCGAGGGTTGTAGTATCTGCCAGTTATTGCTAAAGGGGTCACTCCCAGTGAAGGGATCTCGACCCTTTCCTTATCGAATAAGGTGCAGGATGTTCTACAAGGAACACCGCGATGCAAAGCAAGAACTGTAGCTACCTGTTTTTGAAAATTCGATTCCACAACATCTTTAGGTTTCTTTTTCTTTCATTAATCATCTTAATGAAGTCCCATCATTTAAGTTACCTAAACATCACAGATAAATACGACGTACACTTATGCCATCTGCATTCGCCTCGATGTCCCCTTGTGCACCGTTAGGTTAGGTAACTAATGGCAGAGCGGGGCAGGGCTAGCGCGGGTGTAAAACATAAGTAACATCTATATAATATATCATATATACTATATACAGTATTTATCACAGAACATTAAATGATCACATCACAGATATCGCAGCAGAAGAATCATATGAAATATTGGATATACTAGGACGTTCGTGTTATCAATACGAGCCTGTATAAAACACGGATTCCACGGTCGCGATGAATAGCCAAACCCACACCCCTAGACCCCTACGAGAGCGGCAAGCAACCCCACCATTTCTAGAGTTAGGAGACCCGGACTCGACTCCTCGAGTTGGTCTCCCACTGGACTCTAGAACCCGGTTACTTGTGCCCTCCACCTTGGGTCTATCCTAGTGTGGAAAAGTAAATAATATACAATGGTGACATCTTCCACAACCTGGAAGTGCCCCAATAAAAGAATATTACATACAATAATTTTTACATGAATGAAAATGAAAAACACTCATCTCACATAAAAAAACCCCGGCTATTCAAACACGACGATCCAATATAACATATCCAGTAACACATAACATCACATGTCATCAACGTAAGTAAATGTGCGCATCCCAATTGTCGTTGACATATAGCAACGAAACCGGCGATATCACATATTACACTTACGGTCACAGAAAAGAAAGTGTAAAACTACAACAGTTGGAATCCGCAACCTCCTTAGACATCACATGCCTAACAATTATAAACCCCGCATTTTAGTCTCTATATCGAAAACACTTTTCAATATCTTGTCGGGCAATTCAACAAGATTCCCGATAAACTGATCGAATGCTCGTCGCAAACTTTAGTAGACGGCCGCACCCCCGGATGCCGTCGACGAAGTGCACTAAGGCGGAACACCGTTGCCGCGAGCACCCGAACGGATGCTTTTGGCGACGGGGTTCTCCTACAGTCACTTGGTCGGGGCTATGGGGCTTGGCTGTCTATTAAGTTTACCCGGCGAGTATCCGCGTACGCTACATGATTGCGACGGACTTTTGATCGCATCAAAATTCCGTGGCAACCGATCAAGTGAGACTAAAGTGCTATGTTTATAACATCCAAATCAGTTATCTCATAACTACTTGTGCATTCCAAATATTGTATCACATTCCAGATAAATAGAAAATGTTAAACTTTCCGATCGAACAATCAAACACCCAAGTTTTCCAAACAGCTCAACACTTGAAATAAGTTCAAAAACATCCATTTCATGCCACAGTACCAACGGTCCAGCTGTAGAAGGGTCAAGCCAACGCCTCACATGTGGCACGCCGTACTGCCCCAAACCCTAAGGTTCAAAGGGCAGTTCAAGACGGTCACATAATCGAGTTAAGGTTTGTTGTCTTCTAGAGGGTCCATCGCGTTACTTGCACTACTTAGAACGTTTTCAAACTACGGAAAAATCCAACACTTGGAAATTTCCCAACAGGGGAAAAATTGGGTATTTATATCCGGTCGAACTTTTTAACATATTCAAAAATTATCCGGAAAAACACAAACGAGGTTAAAATATCCGATCGAAATATCGAGTCCCCAAAACAACCCAGAAAACTCAACTCTTGAGTAAAGATTAAAATTACCCAGAAAACACAGGAGTCAAATATAAACATTACTGTGCAAAGTTTGGTCAACGAAGCAACAGTATAGCCGCGGAACCGCCGCGCCACGTGGGGTACGGCCGCGGTTCCGCGGCACTTTGATGGATTTAAGACCACGTTTTGCACAGTAATTCATATAAAACCCTGCTTATTTTTCTGCATATTTTTAATCTGGAAAAATCCATAATTTCAGAAAATGTACAGAAAGGGGTATCGATTAGGGTTTCGGGGTTCGATCGGGTTTCTAACATCGTCTACATTTCGCCTAAGGCTCTAGCTAGGCTCAGATACCACTGTAGGGTTCCTAGGCACACTCAAGAGGTTCCACAAGGTATCAACCATGCCAAACAAAAATTTTCCGGTGCCGAGAAACCCTAATATAGATCGTTAACTAGAAGTAAATGCGAAACTACAAGCAAGCAAACAACTTTGCTAAAAAGTGAAAGGGATTACAACCTTTGTAGATCTGGTCCACCACTTCTTTAGCTCCGTGTTGACGTCCCTCCACTGCGATCATCGGATCCTAGACTCTAGCGATGGTTTCGTCGGAGAAATGATCGGGCTAGGTCATTGACTTCGAGGCCGAAGATGATCTACGTCGGGGAGACTCAAACTCAAGCTTTTCCTTCACTTGGTCAAAAAATTTGTGAAGAGAACACCCTATACTACATGTCAAGTGGTAGAGGATGAAGAAATAAGAAGTGGGTTCACTTTAGAATTGGATTTCTCACTCTTTTTCTCATGGCACCATTGGAGCTCTCAAGCTTTTGTGAGCTTGATGAAGATGAAGAAGAAGAAAAGAATCATATGAATAAAAAGAATAATATGAATACTTATCCTTTTAATCATGGCACCATGGTTGAGTTAAGCTCTCATGCTTAACTCATGTAGAGAATTAACCATAGCATAAGGTTAAGGGTTGGGTTAGCTAATATCTTAAACAAATGACAAAGAGAGTTGACTTTGTCAATGTTCATCAAGCTTCATGAAGCTTGATAACTTTGACCAAAGTCACACACTTTTGTTATATGCTTAGGAAAATAGTAAACCCTAATCTAACCTTGATTTGGTTCAAGTCTCATACACACAACTTGTTTGTATCATCAAGCATGATACAAACATGTACACTTGCATATATCACATATAAACAATGTGCACATTCAAGTGAGAAAATCAATCTTAAGTGAACCAATACTAGTTAATGTAAAGTAATATATCAAATATATAATTATACATTAAATCATTAAATCAACACTTGATTAAACGATCCAGTCATATCGCATATAATCGACTAATATCCAGTGTATCAATGTATCGAATCAACACTTGATTCGGTAACCCGGCTATATCACATATAACCGACCGATGATACAAATCGCGAGAATAGAATACAATATCATATACTGGTATTATTCTCGGTCCCGCACATATCTCATATGCGCTCCTATTTCATTTCGCTTGAGCCAGGAAACCCCTGTGTGGGACTCTAAAGACTCGTCAATACGCCGGCAGCAGGTGATGATCATATCAAACACCCACAAGCCGCAAGCTGTCTGCTAAACATAACGCCCACCCGGGTATTGAGCGATCAGAAGATCAATGAGCAAGCCCGATCACACTCCTGTGAATCTAACCAGTAACACTACCGTACAGTCCGGTCTGTTCGTCTGATATGTCGCATATCTCGTCTAGGGGTGGTAAACGTCAGACCCCAATAACTCGATAAGTCGTGTCGATATGAGGCTCATAACGGGTCGATAAACTACCGATAACACTTACCAGTAAATCCCTAAAGCAGCCTTGGCCAAGGACTTCCTGTTATAGCCAATTGAGCACAGCGCAACATCAACTCCCTATACCGGGAGAGACGAAACCCCTCCTATCGCTCATTGCCTCCATGTGACTCGGGACTGTATCCAAAAGCCACCTTTTTGCACGCCCTCTTGGAGGTGGTGTGATGGAAATCAAAGCACAGTGGGAATCACACATGACTCTATGACGATCTCGGGTCTACAAACTAACATGTACCAGTGTCACCAGAGAACTGCCATCTGACGTAAGGTATAATACCATCTGGGAGTTCTCGGCAAGTCCGTCCAGTGTACCCAGTCTCTACTGAGCACCCGTATATCATCTCTGATGTCAAACACCAATGGATATGGGATCATCCATCGCCCATCTCTATGGGTCGAGAAGCTACACGCTAGTCTACTCTGGTATATCGATGCCATGTCTCGATACACCCACGACTAGGGACTTTGAAGGATGTACTTATGGACTACCACGTCCCCACTAGTATGATCCGCATCATTGTCCAGGATGTTAAGTACACATCCTAAGGGCTTTACCAACATGTAACAGAGAGACAATCAGTATACACGTTAAGGTAAAGAGTAACCAGATAGCATACTATCATATCGAGCAAGAAAGTCATCCCTATATATGTCCAAGCATCCACTACAATATACATCCTATGTATAGTAATGGCCTCTTGGGCATACATATAACTAACAGAAGCCACAAATGCAAGAAATCCCCTCCACAATAACTAATTTGCAAACTTGCAAATTTGCCCCCTCCATCGGAAAAATCCGGCCGTGAAGGAACAAAGGAAAACTGGCCGGAACGGAATACAAACTGGCAACTTCAGAAAACTGATCCCGTAATAAATTACAGGAAAACCCCGCGACTGTATATACATACCCGCATTTGTATTCCCACTGAATACAAATGCAATGAGACAAAATCTACACTGTACAATACTAGGATCCGGCTTAAACCAAAGCCCACTAGTAAAATCCGTCCGATCACGATCCGTGCAATACCGCACGTATCTGATCGAACCCTACCATATCTCCATACGGCCTCTACAGCGTTTCGCCCGAAACTTGAGAAACTGGTCTGTGGGGGACTCTAAATACTCGTCAATACTTTGGTTGTGGATTTAACCACTAGCACGTCAGAGGTATTAGCCAATACGTAACGGGCTACCAGGTATTGACCAAAAGGGACGTCGATGAGCGAACTCATCCTGACACCCTACTGATCCTGTCAGTGACAATATCCGTACAGTCCGGTCCGTTCGTCTATGAGCATCGCATGGCGGGCCTACGGGGTTGGTAAAAGTCAGACCCCCAAAAGCGGTACAAGTCGTGTCGGAGTGTAGTCCAGAACACCCTGAGATACTACTGGAATACCTACCAGTAAATCTCCTGCCTCGGCCGAGGGCTTTGTGTAATGGCTCTCCTAGACATAGCGCGACCTTACCCCCAATACCGGGAGAGACGAACCCCTGCAGATCCGCTCACTGCCTCCATGTGGCTCGAGACTGTACCCAACTAAAACCTGTTTACACGTCTCCTTTGAGCGTGGTAGGGTAGTAATCAAAGCACAGTGGGAACTCATACGAGAAAAATAACGATCTCAGGTCGATGAACTAACCTGTACACATGTCACCATGGAACTGCTATCTGACGTCAGGTATAAGACCAACTAGCATGTTCCCGGCGAGTCCTGTCCGGTGTACTCATAACCCAATGAGCACCTGTATACATCTTAGGTGAACCAACTGACACCAGTGGTTTGTGAGACCGGCTACCGCCCCTCGTCGGGGTCTCGACTGTATACACTAGTCTACTCTGGAGTATCGATGCCCTGTCTCGAAACTCCCACGACTAGGGACCTTTTAAGGATGTGCTTATAGACCCCAGCTCCCACGTATATGATCGCCCTCATACTGCTGGTAGTCAAGCAAGAATCCTAGGGGCTCTATCAACGTGCAATAGCGACTCGTAAGGTCACCTAAAGCAGTACACGATAATAAAGATAAACCAGATAGCATACTATCATCTTGAGTAAGACTGTCCTACCGGTATAGGTCCTCCCTCAATCATTGCAATTACGTGCCTGTGATCCAATAATTGACTCTGAAGGCACTATCTCCAACAATCTCCCACTTGCACTCAAGGCTAATTATTGCGATGTTGCATACTCATAGCCCGTGTGATACCGAACACCCAACTCCTCTACTAGTCAGTCTCACAAAGCACGTTTGCGAAACTATTGCGTTCGAGGAATAGCCTCAGTGAGTGGATCCGCTGTGATGTTTCTTTCTATGTCTCTCTTTATCTCAAGTTCGTGGAGAAACCCATCTCCCGAATTGAGCAATACCTATCTTAGAATATGTCTGGATATCTGATGGGACCTAGTTCATAAATGAACTCCAAATCCAAACTTCTTAGACTGTATCGTCAACTGAACTTAATCAGTATCCTGCGCCATGCCTCCCTCAGTATCCGCCTGGACCACCTGTCCAAAATACTGCCCCTCGTCAGAGGGAAAACTATAACTCTGACAGCCACTCTGTCATCCAGGTCAACTTGGAAGCCTGGAATGATAACTGTCTCCTAAAGGAGGCTGCCGTTATCATTTCCCTAGAACATCAACTTATGTTCTAAAAACTGCTTCCGATCATTTCTCCAGGATTGGATTAATATCAACTTACTGCATCTCATGCAAAAACAACATCTGGTGTGGTACTTGACATCTCAAGATTGACTCAATTGCCTAAACAAGTGCTCTGCCAATCATGCACATCCCTCTCCCCTTTAGTCTGTAAAAGACCTTCATAGAGGGTGACTCCATCACCTGCAGGTACACTACCATGCCAGGAGTCGTCCATTCTAAAACACCTTTAGAATACTATCTAAGTACCCAGATTGGGACACTTTCCAAATCTAGATCTAAAACCATAGATCCAGTAACCAAAATGTCTGATATAAAATCCAAGCCCTATGTGGAGAAATCACTGTGTGACAACCAAAGCATAACCGACCGTAGTATAGGAATATCACTTCCTACTCTGTGTATGTCATCCAATACCAGGACATCACACCCTACTACCTTCTTAACAGATCCATCCCCTATTCTGATGAAGTCAAACCTATGACTGTCACATCAGAAACAGATGATCTATCTCCGCTATTTCCGCTTTAGTCTATAAATAGACATAAGCCTCTTGTCCACCAATGCTTCCGCTGCTCCCACTGACTAGGACAACCTTCTGGCAGAGTCATATACACGTGCACTTCCAAAGCTAGTTTAGAACGACGCTATACTCATCCTCCTGTCGGGTCTCACAGTCTGGAACAACAGCAATGGCAAGTCTGGGTAAACAAAAAACTCCCTGTCACCGTCCTTGAGGTTACCGAAGTACCTCTCGAGCGCCTGAGGTTACCCACCATATCTGCGGAGTGGCTAATGGAATGTCAAACCAGATTGAATCTTTAGGTTCTTATCAAATTTTCAGTAATCGTTTGCGGTTCTGGAATCACTTCCAGTTCTACCATACTCCCACTACTGTTTTCTGAAAAAAATCCATTTTTGTTAAAACTGTGGCGAGTTAAGAACAATATCACTATTGATCTTCCAAATGGTAGAAAGTTAACCCTCGTCATAACCTGGGTCAACCCACAAACAGCCATTACAGAAACGTGCCTTGAGTTATCCAGAGTCTGGTTTTAAGCATAAGTCGGACAACTCCCCGTGCCTTAACATCGTTAAGATATGAACTGTTCTATATCCACTACAGAAACAGAGGCACTGATTTAATTGAACAAGATTCAAATCATGCAGCTGTCTCCAGTGCATGTCAACTAAATGGAAGGAGGCCTATCAGCGTTACTCAACTTAGGAATGCTTCCAATTATGAGTAACCTGAAAGAGAAGCAAGTTCTCTTAATCATTACTATCAACTGAATACCATATACAAGTATCTACATCTTCGATCACCTTGAAGAATCCCGATACTTGCAATATCTGGTTCTCTACTTTAATCTTATACTTATAACTTCTCAAAACTTGGACCCTGTGTTTCTATGAAACACCTGTCTAAGAACTAGAGAAGTCACAAGTAAACAGAATATAGTACGAGTACCAACCCCTCTGTCCAGATGGATACTGGACAACATACAATACTCTGTATAAGTCCCTTGAGTCTAATAACTCATTCCCTGTGTGTCGTAGGTTGAAAACTGTACTTATGGTTATGAAGAATTACACCGCTGTTTAATGCTCCTTACCTAACCATCCACTGACATAGGTAAACGTCATAGACATAATTTCAAAAAGGATATCTCACTCTATAAAAATAGACGTACAGATATATCAATTTGAAATTGGTGCATAACAACGGATTTTCAAAACCAAATATTTGCCGTCCGGCAAACAACCCAGGTGACTTCCTCAAATATCACCAGTTACAACGAATCCCGATATAATGAGGATGATCACCTAATTCCCAATGACTTACTCCCACTCATCATCTGTAAAACCATACAGATGTGAGAATCAAACCTGGTAAATACATACCCTGGAGCAAGTGTCTAATTGGAAAATCAGTTTTCTTTTAACAGTACACAGTGAAACAGAAACATTGAAATGTTTCGATGGGGTATCCCGGTATTCCTAGTAATGCCTCTTCCATTATCCAGATTCACAACTGTAACCGTATATTTCTTTGCCATCTCTCCAAATCCCTTTATATGTCTTTAGTCATTACCTTCTGTACACCCTCTTAGGCTAAATGGTTTTCTTCCTTCCCTACCGTTCGGCACCAGCCTATGGTTTGGAAGAAGACTATCTAATAAGCATAATGGGTGTACTATCCTAATCCTAGGAGCACTCGCAATGCGAGAGAAGGTGAAGATAAAAGACATCTGAATAAACCTTATTCCTATTTCTTCTGAACCAGAATCCATCCCCGAACTGGAACAAGTTCCTTTCGAGTTCGTATATAACCATACGATGGAGTATCCAATAAACTGTGGATCTTCGTAGTGATACGGAGTGTCGTGGAGAAATACAAAGGTGAAGTGGGAGTGGTAATGAAATACTTGGTTTGGTCGTGAATAGCAGTCGCAATTTACTTTACCCTCTTACTAATCCCTTGATATGTTTTTACTTAATACCTTCTGTACACCATCGTTATGCTAATTGGTTTTCTTCATTCCCCACCGTTCGGCACCAGCCTAAGGATTGGAATAAGACTATCCAATTTGCGTAATAGGTGTACTATCTCCTAAACCAAGGAGTACTCGCAACCTGAGAGAAGGTCAAAGGAAAAGACAACTGAATAGTCCTATTCGTTTTCTCCAGAACCGGAAACCATCCTCGAATAAATCCCTTCGAGTTCGTATATAACCATACGATGGTTTTATCTAATGGAAGTGGATGTTCGTAGTAATACGGGGTGTCCTGGAGAAAAGGGTAAAAGTAGGAGTGGCAATGAGGTATGCAACTCTGACAATCCAAAAGCCAGTGTTTAAGAAGGTTCGGTTAATTTTGGTCACTGAGTCATAGTCTAGGGTCGGTCCATGGTCGCTGCCAAAGAGAGAGAGAGAAAAGAAACACTCAGCGTGCACTCTAACCTAGATCAGAATGGTTACCAATTTATCTAATCTGGAAACCTCCCATTGTAATGTCAAATTCTTCCCCAAACCTGAAAGAAGAATTAGTCGGGATCACCCGAGAAGTAAACCAACTCATCAGTGGGAATCGGGATCCAACTATCATCGCATGATAACGTGACGGAATGCGCTCATGTTATCACACTCCAGAAGGTATGCGCATATCTGGCAAGTTTCAGTTTCTTTAGAAACTCCCAATGTGATTTTTACCCCATGCTCTTATGACCTTGACAAAGGCCAACATATCATAAGTCACATGTCAAGTTCTACCCGTCATTATCCAGGTTAATTTGAACCCACCCGTACATACCCTTGACGAAGGCCAAAATAGTAGTATGACTGTCCCAAACCAACGCATCTATCTATGCTGCATATGAATACCCAATAGCTACCAATCACTGTGCCTTGACTTTGGCCAACAAACACAGCTTGAATACTTATTGACTGTCCATATGAAACGACGGAGGGCTACGAATGGTTTTTGGCACAAAACCTTTAACGTAATGAACTTGATATGGTTGAAGGAACCGGATAGCTTTTTATAAAAATATAGTGGCGAAAACCTTTGCTAAAGAGGTCACTCCCGGCGAAGGGATCTCGGCTCTTTCCCCGTAGAATGCGGTGCAGGATATTCCAACTGAATACCACGATGCAAAGCAAAAGTAATCGACTATAGTGAAGTTATTGCCCTGACGCAAACTTCTGTCCAAGGGGTCACTCCCGGTGAAGCGATCTCGGCCCTTGCCTAGTCGACTGAGGTGCAAGATATTCCAACTGAATACCACTGTGCAAAACAAAAGAGAACGCCCTTGCAATAACAGCTTTTTGAAAAGTGTTCCAACAACATCAGAATAGGTTTGTTTAGCTTGCATTGATCTGAATCAATGCAGTCCCATCAATTGATCACACCAATAAAGAACGAAAATAATGATGTACGTATATGCCATCCGCATTCGCCACTGGGTCCCGTCATCACCCGTTAGGTTACTTAACTAACGACAGAGCGGGGACTGGACTAGCGCGGATGCAAAACATATACAACATCTACTAGTATATATATCAATATATAATATTCGCTCAAGGCGTGATAAAATGCAACATCATAGAAAATGTAACCAGCATCACAGAACAATACAGATATCTGGGATCCCCGGGTTTCATAGAGCCGCTACTGAAACCCGACGTTCCCCTGGTCGTGTGGATAGCCTGTGGAATGAAATCCTAGACCCCTACGGGCGCGGCAAGTTACCGGCCAAAACCTGAAGCGAGGCAGCCCCCTTCAGCAACGTGAATGGACCACCCAGCACTTCACGGAATCCAGTAACTTGGGCACCCCTCCTTGGGTCAACCTGTACCCCCTACGAGTGCGGCGAATAGCCCGCCAATTCTAGAGTGAAGCCCCCTCCGTATCAAAGCCATGAGATGTGGGCCCGTTGCCCTCTAGAACCCGGCTACCCGTGCACCCCTCCGCGGGGCAATCCTAGTACAGAAAGTAAAATATACAACGGGTACAACGATCTCACCCCGGTCGTGCCCCAAAAGAATAATATACAAACAGGCAGTGACGGCAGTCCACATGTCGGACGCTCGCCCCGCAATATCAAATGTACATAATAAACCAAACTGTACTAACATTGCATCTAGGCTATCCCCCACGACCAATCCGCAACATCACAGCACAACACAGAACATCAACGTGAATGTCACGTTCGTAAATCCGTCTAAAAGGGCTATAGCAGATAGACAGGATTTACCGATCAAATGACATTCAGGGTCACAGATATAATGTAAATACTGTGAACTAACATGTTTAAAATTTTTGATCGATTGAATTTTCTGAAGTGGGCCCCAAGCACAACTGTAGCACTAAAAAACATATGGGCCCAAAAAGAATATACCAGAAACCCTATTTCCATGTCAGTAAACCACTGTAGAAATTTAGTAAGGTTTGGCCACAAAACGGCGGCGGTTCCGCTGCCAAAACGTGGTTTTGGCCGCTAAACCGCCGCGCTACAGTAACATCAGCGTACCAAATTTTCACAGAATTCATAAAAAACCCTGCACGTAATTTTCCAATGTACCAAATAATTTTTAGAGCACAGAAAAATTCGACAGAAAGTACGACATAGAAATATGGTTTTTGGAAAATCCGTTCGATCGAACTTGTAAACATGTTAGAGCAAGCTAGACTAGGTTAATGGCGTGGCTCTGATACCATTGTAAGTGCACGGCGGCGCCCCGGCCGTCAATCCGACGCCGGAATGCGGAAATGAAAACTTTTCAATAAACTAGAACCGGCACCACCGCGCACTAAAAACCCGGATCGGGCCATTAACCTAACTCTAGCAAACTAGAAAATGGAGTAGAGAGCTATACCAAGCGATCCGTGTCTTTCGGTCTTCGCCTCCACTCCGATCTCCTCGCGGAATCTCCGGTCGTCGCCTCCTCGTCGAAACGGGCACCACATCGCCGGGTTCTTTTACGGGCTCCCACCTCTGGACCGAGGCAACTCGGGCATGAAGTTGGCAAGCCGACGTGCCCAAGAAATGCTGTAGGCTAAGTGTAGAAGGCTTGTCTCAAGCGGGTGGTGAAGTTGCCTTGGTGATGGAGTGGAGAAGAGATGAGCTTTGGAGAGGGGTTTGGTATTTTTGCAACAAGCAAAGAATGAGATAATTTTTCCCACCACTAGAAAAAGAATCATCTCTCTCTAGTGTGGCCGGCCCCTCTCTCTAGAAAAAAATGGTGGAGAGAAATTCCAATAATGGAAGAAAGAATATAATAGGATAAAGAGAGGAAAAAATGGTCACACCATTTCTAATAAAAATCCAAATCAACATTAATGCAAAAGAATTGATGGAAAAAGAATCTCATGATTCAATATCTATCATGAAGCCACAAATGCAAGAAACCCCCTCCACAATAACTAATTTGCAAACTTGCAAATTATCCCCCTCCATCGGAAAAATCCGGCCGTGAAGGAACAAAGGAAAACCGGCCGGAACGGAATATAAACTGGCAACTTCAGAAAACTGATCCCGTAATAAATTACAGGAAAACCCCGCGACTGTATATACATACCCGCATTTGTATTTCCACTGAATACAAATGCAATGAGACAAAATCTACACTGTACAATACTAGGATCCGGCTTAAACCAAAGCCCACTAGTAAAATCCGTCCGATCACGATCCGTGCAATACCGCACGTATCTGATCGAACCCTGCCATATCTCCATACGGCCTCTACAGCGTTTCGCCCGAAACTTGAGAAACTGGTCTGTCGGGGACTCTAAAGACTTGTCAATATTTTGGTTGTGGATTTAACCACTAGCACGTCAGAGGTATTAGCCAATACGTAACGGGCTACCAGGTATTGACCAAAAGGGACGTCGATGAGCGAACTCATCTTGACACCCTATTGAGCCTGTCAGTGACAATATCCGTACAGTCCGGTCCGTTCGTCTATGAGCATCGCATGGCGGGCCTAGGGGGTTGGTAAAAGTCAGACCCCCAAAAGCGGTACAAGTCGTGTCGGAGTGTAGTCCAGAACACTATGAGATACTACTGGAATAGCTACCAGTAAATCTCCTGCCTCGGCCGAGGGCTTTGTGTAATGGCTCTCCTAGACACAGCGCGACCTCACCCCCAATACCGGGAGAGACGAACCCCTGCAGATCCGCTCACTGCCTCCATGTGGCTCGGGACTGTACCCAACTAAAACCTGTTTGCACGTCTCCTTTGAGCGTGGTAGGGTAGTAATCAAAGCACAGTGGGAACTCACACGAGACAAATGACGATCTCAGGTCGATGAACTAACCTGTACACATGTCACCAGGGAACTGCTATCTGACGTCAGGTATAAGACCAACTAGCATGTTCCCGGCGAGTCCTGTCCGGTGTACTCATAACCCAATGAGCACCTGTATACATCTTAGGTGAACCAACTGACACCAGTGGCTTGTGAGACCGGCCACCGCCCCTCATCGGGGTCTCGACTGTATACACTAGTTTACTCTGGAGTATCGATGCCCTGTCTGGAAACTCCCACGACTAGGGACCTTTTAAGGATGTGCTTATAGACCCCAGCTCCCACGTATATGATCGCCCTCATACTGCTGGTAGTCAAGCAAGAATCCTAGGGGCTCTATCAACGTGCAATAGCGACTCGTAAGGCCACCTAAAGCAGTACATGATAATAAAGATAAACCAGATAGCATACTATCATCTTGAGTAAGACTGTCCTACCGGTATAGGTCCTCCCTCAATCATTGTAATCACGTGCCTGTGATCCAATAATTGACTCTGAGGGCACTATCTCCAACAAAATTAACCTGGAAAATGACGGGTAGAACTTGACATGTGACTTATGATTTGTTGGCCAAAGTCAAGGTCATAAGAGCATGGGGCAAAAATCCACATCGGGAGTTTTTAAAGAAACTGAAACTTGCTAGCGCTGCATACCATTTGCAGTGTGATGATTCTGGTAGGATTCCTTCAGTTTTATCATACGATGATATTTGGATCCCGATCCTACTGTGAGTATATGCTACTCCTCGGGAACTTTCTCACTTAACGATCAATGCTATAAACCAAGTAGGTGTCTAGAAAGGTGTTAGCGGGGCTACGCCCACAGGGAAAAGAGGTTATTTAATTAAGGAACTTCGCGAAAGCATTAGAAAACCTCCCTCGAAGTACTAACACTGGCCTGGCTGAACGGTTATGCAAGTATTGTGCGGTGAGATTGATCCCGACAAATTCTTTCTTTTTGGTTTGAGGAGGGATTCGAGAGACAGTGGGAGCCATCCTGTTTAGACAAACTAAAAACCACTCTAAATTTGCAAAAGCATCATGCTAAAGTGTTTCTTCTCTCTCTCCTAATTGCAGCGACCAAGTATCATGACCGGACTTAAGTTACTACTAGATAAAAACATACTGACAGGGCCAAACTATAAGGATTGGCTCAGGAATGTCAAAATGGCAATCACTTATGATAAGTTGGGGTATCTCCTTACCCCCAAAGCTCCCCCTGTCCCAGGTCCCACCTCCAGCGTCGCGGATAAGGAAATCCGTAAGACCTGGGAGATTGATTTCGCGAAGGCCAAGTACCTCGTGCTTGCCTCTATGGACAATGAACATCAGAGGAGGCACGAGAATATAGACCTCGAATCCATATTTCTCTATACTAAGGAACTATATAGAGAGCAATCCCATATCGCCAGATATGAAGTCTCGAAAAAGTTGTTTTCGGCGAGATTGGCCGTCGGATCATCGGTAGCGGAACACGTGCTTAAGATGATTGGCTACATTGAAGAGCTCGCGGACCTTGAGACCACGTTAGAGAACGGGCTCTACACTGACTTGATTCTCCAGTCCCTTCCTTCCACTTACGCCCAGTTTATCCTGAACTTCAACATGCAAGGAAAAGAAGTTGAACTTCCGGAACTCCTCAACATGTTGAGGAGTGCAGAGGGCACCCTACAGAAAGGTAGGGAAACATCCACTTTGTTTGTTGGAGGACCTTCCTCTTCTAGGTCCAAGGCGAAAGCCAAGAGAAAGAAGAAGAAAAACCCCACCAAACCAAGGGGCGGTGTTAGTAAAGTGGAAACGAAGGGAAAGGCAAAAGTAACAAAGGTAGCGGGAAAGCTTGTGGGAAAGGAAGAGTGCTTTTACTGTCACAAGAGTGGACACTGGAAGAAAGATTGCAGGGCTTGGAAGGCCAGAAACCAGGACCTGAAGCAAGTTGTGGCTTCGGCTTCAGGTGTGTATGTTATTGAAAACTGTCTAACAATAAACTCTACTTCCTGGGTATTGGATACCGGATCAGGATCTCATATTTGTAATTCTTTGCAGGCACTGAGAAAGCGTAGGGTTTTGAAGGCAGGTGATATGACCTTCAGAGTTGCAAACGGAGCTAGCATGGATGCTGAGTCCGTGGGGGACTATCACTTGGGATTGTCAGATGGACATGTTTTGGTTTTGCGTGATTGTTATTTTGTACCCAGTTCGACTTGTAATATCATATCTGTATCTTTAATGTCTAAAGAAGGTTATGATTTTGCATTTGTAAGCAATGTTGTAAACATTCACCTTAATCATGTTTTGATTGGGTCGGGTACATTAAGCAACGGTATATACGTATTAAACCAACCACAGATTTTCAATGTCCAGAATACACACAAAAGAAAGTCTCCAGAAATAAATCATGCTTTCTTATGGTATTGTAGACTGGGTCACATCAATGAGAGAAGGTTGACGAAGTTACATACAGAAGGATATTTGGATCCGTTCGAATATCAATCATATGCAACTTGTCAATCCTGTCTCAAAGGAAAGATGACAAGGACTCCATTCACTGGACACGGAGTAAGAGCAAGCGAGCTCTTGGGGCTCGTACACAGCGATGTGTGCGGTCCAATGTCTACACATGCGCGAAGCGGTTATTCTTACTTCATTACTTTTACGGATGACTTTTCAAGGTACATAAATGTCTTCTTAATGAAACATAAATCTGATGCCTTCGAAAAATTCCAGGAATACAAGAATGAAGTAGAAAAACAAACAGGCAAAAGTATCAAGACACTGAGATCTGATCGAGGTGGTGAATACTTGAGTGCCGAGTTCCTGGATTACCTAAAAGAGAATGGAATTCTCTCTCAGCTTACTCATCCATACACTCCACAACATAACGGTGTATCAGAGAGACGGAACCGAACCCTATTGGATATGGTACGTTCCATGATGAGTAATGCTGAGTTGCCGCGATCATTCTGGGGATATGCACTAGAATCAGCTGCATACCTTTTGAACCGTGTTCCAACTAAGACTGTGCCTACCACACCATATCAGATGTGGAGTGGGAAGAAACCCTATCTTAAGCACATTAAGACATATGGATGTCCAGCTTTTGTCAAAAAGCAGCATACGGACAAACTCGAGGCACGCTCAGTACAGTGCAAGTTTGTGGGATATCCTAAGGACTCCAAGGGATATTTCTTCTATTGCGAAGATGAACAAAATGTTTTTGTTTCTCGTCATGCCTACTTCTTGGAAACTGAATTTTTGGAAAATCAGATAAGTGGGAGCGCAATAGAACTGGAAGAAATTCCAGAACCATGAGCTATTACTGAAAGCTTAGTAGAACCAGAGGGTTCAAAAGAACAGGACATTCCTACGCCGCTCCGTAGGAGTAGTAGGCAGTCTCATCTTCCCGAGAGATACTACGGTTTTCTCATAGACGGGGATAGAGAGGATTGCATCATTGATAATGATGAGCCGACTAGCTTCCAGCAGGCCATTTAGAGCGTTGACTCGGTAAAATGGCTGGATGCAATGCGGACCGAAATGGAGTCCATGTACACCAACAAAGTATGGACTTTGGACGTTGCTCCAGAAGGGGTAAAACCCGTAGGATGCAAATGGATCTTCGAGAGGAAGATTGGTGTAGATGGACAGGTTGAGACCTATAAGGCTAGACTTGTTGCAAAGGGTTTTCGTCAAAGACCTGGTTTGGACCATGACGAAACCTTTTCTCCAGTGGCTATGCTCAAATCCATTCGGATCCTTCTTGCCATTGCTGCCTTCCACGATTATGAGATTTGGCAGATGGACGTAAAGACCGCTTTTCTAAATGGAAATTTAGAGGAGTGCGTCTATATAGACCAGCCAGAGGGTTTCATTCAGAGTGGGAGAAGCGGAAAGGTATGCAAGTTGCTTAAGTCCATTTATGGACTAAAGCAGGCATCGTGGAGTTGGAACATCTGTTTTGATGAGACGGTCAAAGATTTTGGCTTTATCAAAAATCCAGATGAACCATGCATCTATAGTAAAATTGTAGCACGAATTGTCGTATTCCTCGTTTTATACGTGGATGACATTCTCTTGATAGGAAATGACATTCCTATTGTAAGTGCACGGCGGCGCCCGGCCGTCAACCCGACGGCCAAACGCGGAAACGGTGGTAAACTTAAATTTTTGCGGACTTGGCAAAACGGCACCACCGCGCACTAAAACCGGATCGTGCCATTAAACTAAATCTAGCTAACTACAAAGAGAAGGTTAGAGATATACCGACGATCCAAGTCCTCCGGTCTTCATCTCCACTCCGATCTCCTCGCGGGATCTCCGTCCGTCTCCTCCTCGTCGGAAAGGGCACCACGAAGCCGGGTACTTTTACGGGCTCCCACCTCGATACTGAGGCAACTCGAGCATGAAGCCGGCAACTCGACATGCTCAAGATTTGCTGTAGGAATATAGTGTAGAATCATAGTCTCTCTTTTGGGGTTTGGTTGCCATTTGTGGATGATGGAGGAATGGTGTATAGAAAATTGGTGCTTTCAATTTTCTAGCAATGGAATGAGATGAAGAATGATATGCACAAAAATGAATCACTCTCATTTTCTTTCTCTCTTTTCTTTTTCTTCTTCTCTCTTTTCTTTTTCTTCAACCATTTCATCAAGTGAGAGCAAGAGGGTGGAGGAATGAATATGATAGCATAAACATAGAAGGAAGGTGAGTGTAGGAAAAGTAGAAAGGTGACTATATCCTAAACATAATCATCACTAAACTCTCCATCAACCTCAAATCCATTTCAAATCCTTTCTCTTCACAATAAATGCAAGAAAAGGTGCAAAAGAAAAGATGCTCTCATAATAAAACCTTTTTCAAGAAAACCCCTCCACAAATGTTATTTGCACAAATGCAAATAACCCCCTCCATCGGAAAAGTCCGGCCGGGAAAGAACAAAGAAAAACCGGCCGGAACGGAAAGCAAAATGGCAACTCTAGAAAACTGGTCCCGTAATAAATTACAGGAAAACCCCACACTGTGCATACACACCCGCATTTGTATTCCGTCCGGATACAAATGCAATGAGACAAAATCTACACTGTACTAAACTAGGACCGGCTTAAGCCAAAGCCGGCTAGTAATATCCGTCCGATCCTGATCCGTGCAATACCGCACGTATCTGATCGAACGCTGCCATATAACTATACGGCCACTAGTACAAAACCGTCCGATCCTGATCCGTGCAATACCGCACGTATCTGATCGGACCCTGCCATATCTCCATACGGCCTCTACAGCGTTTCGCCCGAAAGCTTGAGTAACTGTAAGTGTGGTGGACTCTAAAGACTCGTCAATACTATGGCTGTGGATTTAACCACTAGCACGTCAGAGGTATAAGCCAATACGTGACGGGCCACCAGCTATTGACCAAAAGGGACGTCGATGAGGAAGCTCACCCCGACACCCAACTGAGCCTGTCAGTGACAATATCCGTACAGTCCGGTCCGTTCGTCTATGAGCATCGCATGGCGGGCCTAGGGGGTTGGTAAAAGTCAGACCCCCAAAAGCGGTACAAGTCGTGTCGGAGTGTAGCCCAGAACACCCTGAGATACTACTGGAATACCTACCAGTAAATCTCCTGCCTTGGCCAAGGTCTTTGTGTAATGGCTCTCCTAGACACAGCGTGACCTCACCCCCAATACCGGGAGAGACGAACCCCCGAAGATCCGCTCACTGCCTCCATGTGGCTCGGGACTGTACCCAACTACAACCTGTTTGCACGACTCCTTTGAGCCGTGGTAGGGTAGTAATCAAAGCACAGTGGGAACTCACACGAGACAAATGACGATCCCCAGGTCGATGAACTAACCTGCACACATGTCACCAGGGAACTGCCATCTGACGTCTGGTATATGACCAACTAGCATGTTCCCGGCGAGTCCTGTCCGGTGTACTCATAACCCAATGAGCACCTGTATACATCTTAGGTGATCCAACTGACACCAATGGCTTGTGAGACCGGCCACCGCCCCTCGTCGGGGTCTCGACTGTATACACTAGTCTACTCTGGAGTATCGATGCCCTGTCTCGAAACTCCTACGACTAGGGACCTTTTAAGGATGTGCTTATAGACTACCAGCTCCCACGTATATGATCGCCCTCATACTGCCGGTAGTCAAGCAAGAATCCTAGGGGCTCTATCAACGTGCAATAGTGATCTGTCATGTCACCTAAAGCAGTACACGATGATAAAGGTAAACCAGATAGCATACTATCATCTCGAGTAAGACTGTCCTACCGGGATAGGTCCTCCCTCAATCATTGCAATCACGTGCCTGTGATCCAATAATTGACTCTGAGGGCACTATCTCCAACAATCTCCCACTTGCACTCAAGGCTAATTATTGCGATGTCGCATACTCACAGCCTGTGTGATACCGAACACCCAACTCCCCTACTAGTCAGTCTCACAAAATCCGTTTGCGAAACTATTGCGTTCGAGGAATAGCCTCAGTGAGTGGATCCGCCTAGAAGTTTCTTTCTATGTCTCTCTATATCTCAAGTTCGCGGAGAAAGCCATCTCCCGAAATGAGCAATACCTGTCTTAGAATGTCTGGATGTCTGATGGGACATAGCTCATAAATGAACTTCAAATCCAAACTTCTTAGACTGTATCGTCAACTGAACTTAATCAGTATCCTGCGCCATGCCACCCTCAGTATTGCCTTGGACCACCTGTCCAAAATACTGCCCCTCGTCAGAGGGAAAAACTATAACTCTGACGATCACCCTGTCGTCCATGTCACCTTGGAAGCCTGGAATGATAACTGTCTCCCTAATGAGGCTGTCGTTGTCATATCCCTAGAACATCCACTTATGTTCTAAAACTGCTTCCTACCGTTTCTCCAGGATTGGATTAATGTCAACTTATTGCATCTAGTGCAAGAACAACATCTGGTGTGGTACTTGACATCTCACGATTGACTCAATTGCCTGAGCAAGTGATCTGCCAATCATGCACGTCCCTCTCCACTTTAGTCTGTAAGACACCTTTGGAGAGGGTGACTCCATCACCTGCAGGTACACTACCGTGCCAGGAGTCGTCCATTCTAAATACTCTTAGAATGCTGTCAAGTACCCAGATTAGGAAACCACCCAAATCTAGATCTAAAACCATAGATCTAGTAACCAGTATGTCTGATATAATGTCCAAGTCCTTTGTGGAGAAACCACTGTGTGACGACCAAAGTATAACCGATCGTAGTATAGGAATGTCACTTCCTACTACCTTCTCAACAGATCCATCCCCTATTCTGATGACGTCAAACCTATGACTGTCACATCAGAAATGGATGATCTATCTCCGCTACATCTGCTTTAGTCTATAAATAGACACAAGCCTGATGTCCACCAATGCTTCCGCTGCTCCCACTGACTACGACAACCCTCTGGCAGAGTCATATAGACGTGCACTTCTAAAACTAGTTTAGAAAGACGCTATACTCATCCTCCTGCCGGGTCTCGCAGCCTGGAACAACAGCAATGGCAAGTGTGGGTAAACAAGAACTTCCCTGTCACCGTCCTTGAGGCTACCGGAGTACCTCTCGGGTGCCTGAAGTTACCCACCTTATCTGCGGAGTGGCCAATGGAATGTCAAAACAGATTGAATCTTTAGGTTCCTTATCAAATCTTCAGTAATCGTTTGCGGTTCTGGAATTACTTCCAGTTCTACCATACTCCCACTACTGTTTTCTGAAAAAATCCATTTTTAATAAAACTGTGGCGAGTCTAGAACAATATTGCTATTGTTCATCCAGATGGTAGAAAGTCAACCCGCGTCATAGCCTGGGTCAACCCACAAACAGCCATTACAGAAACGTGCCTTGAGTTATCCAGAGTCTGGTTTTAATCATAAGCCGGACAACTCCCCGTACCTTAACATCGTTAAGATATGAACTGTTCTATATCCAATATAGAACCAGAGGCACTGATTTAATTGAACCAGATTCAAATCATGCAGCTATCTCCAGTGCATGTCAACTAAATGGAAGGAGGCCGATCAGCGTTACTCAACTTAGGAATGCTTCCAATTATGAGTAACCTGAAAGAGAAGCAATTTCTCTTTATCATTACTATCAACTGAATACCATACACAAGTATCTACATCTTCGATCACTTTGAAGAATCCCGATACTTGCTACACCTGGTTCTCTACTCTATTCAAATACCTATAACTCCTCAAAACTTAGACCCTGTGTTTCTACGAAACACATGTCTAAGAACTAGAGAAGTTAAAAGTAAACAGAATATAGTATGAGGACCAACCCCTCTGTCCTAGTGGACACTGGACAATATACAACACTCTGTATAAGTCCCCTGAGTCTTGCGACTCAATCACTGTGTGTCGTAGGTTGAAAACTGTACTTTTGGTTAAGAAGAATTACACCGCTGTTCAATGCTCCTTACCTAACCATCCACTGATATAGGTAAATGTCATCGACATAATATCAAAAGGTATATCTCACTCTATGAAAATAGACGTACAGATATATCAATTTGAAATTGGTGCACAACAGCGGATATTCAAAACCAAATATTTGCCAACCGGCAAACAGCCCAGGTGATCTCCTCAAATATCACCGATTACAACGAATCCCGATATAATGAGGATGATCACCCAATTCCCAATAACTTACTCCCACTCATCATCTGTAAAACCATACAGATGTGAGAATCTAACCTGGTAAATACATACCCTGGAGCAAGTGTCCAATCGGGAAATCAGTTTTCTTTTAACATTACACAGTGAGACTGAAACATTGAAATGTTTCGATGGGGTATCCTGGTATTCGTAGTAATGCCTCTTCTAGATTCACGACTGTAACCGTATAGTTCTTTGCCACCTCTCCAAATCCCTTCATATGTCTTTAGTCTTTACCTTCTGTACACCCCTTTAGGCCAAATGGTTTTCTTCCTTCCCTACCGTTCGGCACCAGCCTATGGTTTGGAAGAAGACTATCCAAAAAGCATAAAGGGTGTACTGTCCTAATCCTAGGAGCACTCGCATCGCGAGAGAAGGTGAAGATAAAAGACACCTGAATGTACTTTATTCCTATTTCTCCTGAACCAGGATCCATCCCCGAACTGGAACGAGTTCCTTTCGAGTTCGTATATAACCATACGATGGATTATCCAATAAAATGGGATCTTCGTAATGATACGGAGTGTCCTGGAGAAATACAAAGGTGATTTAGGATTGGCGAAGGAATACATGGTTTGGTCGTGAATAGCTGTCGCAATTTACTTTGCCCTCTTACTAATCCCTTGCTTTGTCTGAACTTAATACCTTCTGTACACCGTTTAGGCTAACTGGTTTTCTTCATTCCCTACCGGTCGGCACCAGCCTATGGTTTGGAAGAAGACTATCCAATTTGCATAATAGGTGTACTACTCCTAAACTAAGGAGTACTCGCAACCTGAGAGAGGGTGAAAAGAAAAGACAACTGAATAATCCTATCCGTTTTCTCCAGAACCGGAAACCATCCTCGAATAAATTCCTTCGAGTTCGTATCTAACCATACGATGGTTTTGTCCAATGGAAGTGGACGTTCGTAGTAAAACGGGGTGTCCTGGAGAAAAGGGTAAAAGTAGGAGTGGCAATGAGGTCTGCAACTCTGACAATCCAAAAGTCGGTGTTAAGAAGGTTCGGTCAACTTGGTCACTGAGTCAAAATCTTAGGGTCGGGTCAATGGTCGCTGCCAAAGAGAGAGAGAAAAGAAACACTCAGCGTGCACTCTAACCTAGATCAGAATGGTTACCAATTTATCTAATCTGGAATCCTCCCACTGTACCTAAATTCTCCTCCAAACCTGAAAGAAGAATTAGTCGGGGTCACCCGAGGAGTATACTAACTCATCAGTGGGAATCGGGATCCAACTCTCATCGCATGACAACATGACGGAATCCGCTCACGGTATCACACTCCAGAAGGTATGCGCATATCTGGCAAGTTTCAGTACTTTTGAAACTCCCGATGTGATTTCTGCCCCATGCTCTTATGACCTTGACTTTGGCCAACATATCATAAGTCACATGTCAAGTTCTACCCGTCATTCTCCAGGTTAATTTGAATCCACCCGTACATACCCTTGACTTTGGCCAAAATGGCAGTACGACTGTCCCAAACCAACGCATCTATCTATGCTGCATATGAATACCCCAATAGCTACCAATCACTGTGCCTTGACTTTGGCCAACATACACAGCTTGAATACTATTGACCACCCATATGAAACGACGGAGGGCTACGAATGGTTTCTGGCGAAAACCTTTAACGTAAAGAACTTGATATCGTCGAAGGAACGGATAGCTTTTAAAAATATAGTGACGAAAACCGTTGCTAAAGTGGTCACTCCCGGTGAAGGGATCTCGGCTCTTTCCCCGTAGAATGGGGTGCAGGATATTCCAACTGAATACCACGGTGCAAAGCAAAAGTAATCGGCTATAGTGAAGTTAATGCCCTGACGCAAACTTCTGTCCAAGGGGTCACTCCCGGTGAAGGGATCTCGGCCCTTGCCTCGTCGACTGAGGAGCAGGATATTCCAATGAATACCACGATGCAAAACAAAAGTGAACGTCCTTGCAATAACAGCTTTTTGAAAAGTGTTCCAACAACATCAGATTAGGTTTGTTTTTAACTTGCATTGATCCGAATCAACGCAGTCCCATCAATTAATCACACCACAAAGAACGAAAATATACTGACGTACGTATATGCCATCCGCATTCGCCACTGGGTCCCGTCATTACCCGTTAGGTTAGCTAACTAACGACAGAGCGGGGACTGGACTAGCGCGGATGAAAAACATATACAACATCTACTAATATATATACCAATATATTATATTTCGCTCAAGGCGTGAAAGAAATGCAACATCACAGAAAATGTACAGCATCACAGAAACAATACAGATATCTGGGATCCCCGGGTTTCACAGAGCCACTACTGAAACCCGACGTTCCCCTGGTCGTGTGGATAGCCTGTGCAATGAAATCCTAGACCCCTACGGGCGCGGCAAGTCACCCGCCAAAACCTGAAGCGAGGCAGCCCCCTTCAGCTCCGTGAATGGACCACCCAGCACTCCACGGAATCCGGCAACTTGGGCACCCCTCCTGGGTCAACCTGTACCCCCTACGAGTGCGGCGAATAGCCCGCCAATCCTAGAGTGAAGCCCCCTCCGTCCCAATGCCATGAGATGCGGGCTTGTTGCCCTCTAGAACCCGACTATCCGTGCACCCCTCCGCGGGGTAATCCTAGTACAGAAAGTAAAATATACATACAACGGGTACATCGACCGCAACCAGGTCGTGCCCCAAAAGAATAATACAAACAGGCAGTGACGGCAGTCCACATGTCGGACGCTCGCCCCGCAATATCAAATGTACATAATACAACAATACAGTACTAGCATTGCATCCAGGCTATCCCCCACGACCGATCCGCAACATCACAGCATAAACATAGAACATCAACGTGAAAGTCACGTTCGCAAATCCGTCTAACCGGGCTATAGCAGTTAGACCGGATTTACCGATCGAGTGACATTCACGGTCGCAGATATAATGTAAATACTGTGAAAAATGTGTTTAAAATTTTCCGATTGATTAAACATTAACAAGTGGGCCCCCAAACAAAACTGTAGCAACCACAGAAAACCTGGGCCCAATTTTAATATTCCAAAAACCACATTTATCATTCAGGAACACACTGCAAAAATTTGGAGGGGTGAACAGTTACATCCGCGGCGGAAGCGCGGCCAAAGCAGGGGTTTGGCCGCCCTTCCGCGGCGGTATGAGGAGATCGTTGAACCAAATTTTTACAGTGACCTTAAAATTCCCTGCACATCACTCTAAGACAACCAGAAAAATTTTTGGACTCAAAAAAAATTCGACAGAAACTGATGTGCAAAAATACGGGTTTTTGGACTTTTTGATCGATCGGAAATGCAAACACATTACACAAAGCTAGACGAAGTTAATGGCGAGGCTCTGATACCACTGTAAGTGCACGGCGGCGCCCCGGCCGTCAACCCGACGGCCAAACGCGGAAACGGTGGTAAACTTAAATTTTTGCGGACTTGGCAAAACGGCACCACCGCGCACTAAAACCGGATCGTGCCATTAAACTAAATCTAGCTAACTACAAAGAGAAGGTTAGAGATATACCGACGATCCAAGTCCTCCGGTCTTCATCTCCACTCCGATCTCCTCGCGGGATCTCCGTCCGTCTCCTCCTCGTCGGAAAGGGCACCACGAAGCCGGGTACTTTTACGGGCTCCCACCTCGATACTGAGGCAACTCGAGCATGAAGCCGGCAACTCGACATGCTCAAGATTTGCTGTAGGAATATAGTGTAGAATCATAGTCTCTCTTTTGGGGTTTGGTTGCCATTTGTGGATGATGGAGGAATGGTGTATAGAAAATTGGTGCTTTCAATTTTCTAGCAATGGAATGAGATGAAGAATGATATGCACAAAAATGAATCACTCTCATTTTCTTTCTCTCTTTTCTTTTTCTTCTTCTCTCTTTTCTTTTTCTTCAACCATTTCATCAAGTGAGAGCAAGAGGGTGGAGGAATGAATATGATAGCATAAACATAGAAGGAAGGTGAGTGTAGGAAAAGTAGAAAGGTGACTATATTCTAAACATAATCATCACTAAACTCTCCATCAACCTCAAATCCATTTCAAATCCTTTCTCTTCACAATAAATGCAAGAAAAGGTGCAAAAGAAAAGATGCTCTCATAATAAAACCTTTTTCAAGAAAACCCCTCCACAAATGTTATTTGCACAAATGCAAATAACCCCCTCCATCGGAAAAGTCCGGCCGGGAAAGAACAAAGAAAAACCGGCCGGAACGGAAAGCAAAATGGCAACTCTAGAAAACTGGTCCCGTAATAAATTACAGGAAAACCCCACACTGTGCATACACACCCGCATTTGTATTCCGTCCGGATACAAATGCAATGAGACAAAATCTACACTGTACTAAACTAGGACCGGCTTAAGCCAAAGCCGGCTAGTAATATCCGTCCGATCCTGATCCGTGCAATACCGCACGTATCTGATCGAACGCTGCCATATAACTATACGGCCACTAGTACAAAACCGTCCGATCCTGATCCGTGCAATACCGCACGTATCTGATCGGACCCTGCCATATCTCCATACGGCCTCTACAGCGTTTCGCCCGAAAGCTTGAGTAACTGTAAGTGTGGTGGACTCTAAAGACTCGTCAATACTATGGCTGTGGATTTAACCACTAGCACGTCAGAGGTATAAGCCAATACGTGACGGGCCACCAGCTATTGACCAAAAGGGACGTCGATGAGGAAGCTCACCCCGACACCCAACTGAGCCTGTCAGTGACAATATCCGTACAGTCCGGTCCGTTCGTCTATGAGCATCGCATGGCGGGCCTAGGGGGTTGGTAAAAGTCAGACCCCCAAAAGCGGTACAAGTCGTGTCGGAGTGTAGCCCAGAACACCCTGAGATACTACTGGAATACCTACCAGTAAATCTCCTGCCTTGGCCAAGGTCTTTGTGTAATGGCTCTCCTAGACACAGCGCGACCTCACCCCCAATACCGGGAGAGACGAACCCCCGAAGATCCGCTCACTGCCTCCATGTGGCTCGGGACTGTACCCAACTACAACCTGTTTGCACGACTCCTTTGAGCCGTGGTAGGGTAGTAATCAAAGCACAGTGGGAACTCACACGAGACAAATGACGATCCCCAGGTCGATGAACTAACCTGCACACATGTCACCAGGGAACTGCCATCTGACGTCTGGTATATGACCAACTAGCATGTTCCCGGCGAGTCCTGTCCGGTGTACTCATAACCCAATGAGCACCTGTATACATCTTAGGTGATCCAACTGACACCAATGGCTTGTGAGACCGGCCACCGCCCCTCGTCGGGGTCTCGACTGTATACACTAGTCTACTCTGGAGTATCAATGCCCTGTCTCGAAACTCCTACGACTAGGGACCTTTTAAGGATGTGCTTATAGACTACCAGCTCCCACGTATATGATCGCCCTCATACTGCCGGTAGTCAAGCAAGAATCCTAGGGGCTCTATCAACGTGCAATAGTGATCTGTCATGTCACCTAAAGCAGTACACGATGATAAAGGTAAACCAGATAGCATACTATCATCTCGAGTAAGACTGTCCTACCGGGATAGGTCCTCCCTCAATCATTGCAATCACGTGCCTGTGATCCAATAATTGACTCTGAGGGCACTATCTCCAACACCTATGCTACAATCTGTCAAAGTGTTCTTGTCACACAGGTTCTCCATGAATGACCTGGGTGATGACTCTTACATTTTGGGGATCCGGATCCACCGTGATAGATCTAAGAGGATATTTGTCACGACCCAAGTTTTGTAACTCTAGTTAACTCTCTACAAGGGTTAACTCTTTCATGCTTAACCCTTGGTTAGATTTGTAACCACTACAATAATTCATTGTTCATCACAAAAGGATTAAGTTATCATCTTCATTCATCTTCTTCTTCCTTGAGTTCCTTCATGAAAAAGCTTTCTTTTGTGATGAAAGTGAGTGAGAAAAAGATTATAAATGAGAGCAAAAATCCTACTTCATCATCCTCATCTACACTTGCCATTTAGATGAGGGTGTTCACATCATTTCATGAGTGATAGCTTGTGTTAATGAAACTTCAAGGCAGATCATCTATGTTATCGAAGATCGGAAGCAACGTTGCATCATTCTCTTCGTGAACCCTCTCGAGAGTCCAGAACACGATGATCGCAGCGAAGGGACCTCAACACGGAGCTTAAGAAGTGAAGGACCGGATCTACAAAGGTTGTAATCCCTCTCACTTAGTGTTAAAGAGTTTAACATGCTTGTTTTCGCCTAAACCCTAGTTTAAAGATCCGGCTTCGGGTTGTTCGGCACAGCTAAAATTTTAGTCGGGCATGGTTGATGCCTCGTAGACCCTTATGCGCGTGCATAGCAACCCTACAGTGGTATCAGAGACAAGCTAGAGCTTTAGGCGAAGTGTAGACGATGTTAGAAATCCGATCGAACCCCGAAACCCTAATTCAATCCCTTCTCTGGACATTTTCTGAAAATGTGGTTTTTCCCAAATTAAAAATGCTTAAAAAATTCAGCAGGAAATTATAAGGAATATTATGCAAAACGACAAAAGTTGGCGCCAAAAGGGTCGCGGAACCGCGACACGAGCTTGGCACCTGCGGCGGTTCCGCGGTCACATGATGACGTCATCCTTTAATTTGTGCACAGTAATTTCCCTAAGATATTTTCTGTTGTTTCTGAGTATTTTAATTTATACTCAAAAGTTGAGTTTTCTGGGTTGTATTAGGGACTCGTTGATTCGATCGGAAATTTTAACTTCGTCTTTGTGTGTTTCCAGGTAATTTTAGAACATGTTAAAAAGTTCGACCGGATATAAATAACTCACTTTTTCCCGACCCGGGAAATTTCCAAGTGTTAGATATTTCCGTTGTTTAAGAACGTTCTAAGTAGTGCAAGTAACGCGATGGACCCTCTAGAAGACAACAAACCTTAACTCGATTATGTGACCGTCTTGAATTACCCTTTGAACCTTAGGGTTTGGGGCAGTACGGCGTGCCACATGTGAGGCGTTGGCTTGACCCTTCTACGGCTGAACCGTTAGTACTGTGGCATGAAATGGATGTTTTTAAACTTATTTCAAGTGTTGAACTTTTTGGGAAAACTTGGGTGTTTGATTATTCGATCGGAAAGTTTAACATTGTCTATTTATCTGGAATGTGATACAATATTTGGAATCCACATATAGTTATGAGATAACTAATTTGAATATAATAAACATAGCAGTTTAGTCTCAAATGATCGGTTGCCACGGAATTTTGATGTGATCAAAAGTCCTTCGCAATCACGTAGCGTACGCAGATACTCGCCGGGTAAACTTAACAGACAGCCACACCCCATAGCCCCGACCAAGTGACTGTAGGAGAACCCCGTTGCCAAAAGCATCCGTTCGGGTGCTTGCGGCAGCGGTGTTCCGCCTTAGTGCACTTCGTCGACGGCATCCGGGGGTGCGGCCGTCTACTAAAGTTTGCGACGAGCATTCGATCAGGATGTCGGGAATCTTGTTGAATTGCCCGACTTGATATTGAAAAGAGTTTTCGATAATGAGACTAAAATGCGGGGTTTATAATTGTTAGGCATGTGATGTCTAAGGAATTCATTTGGTTAGATATGCGATGTCTAAGGAGGTTGCGGATTCCAACTGTTGTAGTCTTACACTTTCTTTTCTGTGACCGTAAGCGTAATATGTGATATCGCCGGCTTCGTTGCTATACATCAACGACAATCGGGATACGCATACTTGCTTACGTTGATGATATGAGATATTATGTGTTGCTGGATATATTATATTGGATCATCGCGTTTGAATAGCCGGGGGTTTTATGTGAGATGAGAGTTTTTTCTTTTTCATTCATGTAAAATTCATTTGTATGTAATATTCTTTTATTGGGGCACTTCCGGGACGAGGTTGTTGTCACCACTTGTATATTATTTACTTTTCCGCATTAGGTAGACCCAAGGTGGGGAGCACAAGTAACCGGGTTCTAGGGTCCAGTGGGAGACCATCTCGAGGAGTCGAGACCGGGTCTCCTAACCCTAGAATTGGCAGTGTTACTTGCCGCTCTCGTAGGGGTCTAGGGATGTGGGTTTGGCTATTCATCGCGACCGTGGAATCCGTGTTTTATACAGGCTCGTATTGAAAACACGGACATCCTAGTATATCCAATATTTCATATATGTTCTTCTGCTGCAATGTTCTGTGATGAGATCATATTACTGCCTGAGACGAATGTTTATATTATATATATGAGATATATGTTATATTGCAGATTTCGTTTCAAAAGTGATGCTTGTGAAGCATATGAAAATAGGACTTCAGTAATGAGATTAATGAAACTAATAGAAACCTAAAGATGTTGTAGAAACTTGTTTAAAAACTGGTAGCTCTAGTTCTTGCTTTGCATAGCGGTGTTCCTTGTAGAACATCCAGCACCTTATTCGATAAGGAAAGAGCCGAGATCCCTTCACCGGGAGTGACCTCTTTAGTGAAACTAGCAGATGCTACAAATTCGGTTTGTCTTTTGATTGCTTCTATAGTTCTTGCTTTGCATAGTGATATTTTTGAAATATCCTGCACCTTATTCGATGAGGAAAGGGCCGACGATCCCTTCACTGGGAGTGACCCCTTTAGCAAAACTAGAAAAGCCTAAAAAACACTCCATTTAAAATCACTCGATTCTACGACGATATCAAGTTCATTACGCAAAAGGTTTTCTTAAAAACCTGTCGTAGCCCTCCGTCATTTCAGATAAGTACTAGTTAGTATTCGTGCTACGTTTGTTGACTATGTTAAGGCGTAGTGTGCGGTAGCTGATTAGTGCTTATCTGTATAAGCATATGATGCGATTGGATTAGGGTAGTCGTGCGACTTTGTTGACTATGTTAAGGGTCGTGCGGGTGGGTTTAATTCAATCGGGAAATGACGGGTTGAACTTGACTAGCACTTATGATTTGTTGACTATGTTAAGGTCATATAGCTGCTAGGGGTAAAATATTATTGGGAATTTCAAGTGTTGAAATTTGCAATGAGATTGCATACCTTCTATAAGATAGTTGGATCTCGATACCCGCTGCAAGTAAGAGTTACTCCTGGGAGAGTTTTACACATTACAATTAGCCGATCAAGTAGGTGTCTAGAAAGGTGTTAACGGGGTTACGCCTCTGGGAAAACGAGGTTTACTTTAATTAGGTCCGTGTGAAAGCACGGGGAACCTCCCTCAAAGTACCGACACTGGCCTGGCTGAAAGATTGGCGAACTTGTAGCGTGTAATTAATCCCGGCTAGTCTTTCCTTTTAGGGTTTGAAGGAAGATTTGATTAAAACAATGGGAGACATCCTGATTAGATATATTAGATAACCAATCTAATCTTGCAAGAGCATACGCTGAGTGTTTTCTTCTCTCTCTCTCTCTCCAGGTAGCGACCATATCACGCCTTAATCAAGATAATAATACAGATATATTGACCGAACCCGCTTGTTATACTGAGCTGGGGAACGTTGGTCCCTCTCCAACTTATAATTGTTATAAGACAGAGCAGGAAATTGGGGAATAGCAGATTTCCCGTGCCGCCCAAACGAAGAAAGTGCATATTGATGCATCATCTTCGGGTGTGTTCATTACAGAGAACTGTTTCTCAGTATCATTTACGTCCTGGGTATGAGATACCGGATCCGGATCCCGCATATGTAATCTGTTACATGGGCTACAGATAGGTAGAGAACTGAGAACGGGTGATAAGTTTCATGAGATAGAAAATGGTGCAAGTGTTGTAGCAAAGTCTGTTGGTCACTGTCACCCTGTATTACCAGAATACATTGATTCTGAACAAATGTTATTAGATACCGAACCTGATATACAACATCATATCAGTCTCTTTATTAGTAAAAAAGGATATAATTTTGTATTGTTGGATAATGTTTTGAATATTTCCTATATCAAGAGTTGATCGGTTCAGCCACGTTATCTAAAAGTATTGACGTTCTAAATCAAACTACAGTTCTTAGTATACAGAACACACACAAGAGGAATAGTTCAGAAATGAACGAATCCTTCTTGAGGTATTGTAGACTAGGTCATATCAATGCGACCCGACTAGCTGAAGTTACATATAGATACATATTTAAATTAGTTTGAATTTACATCTTGTGAAACTTGCCGGTCATGTCACAGAGATAAGATGACCACGGCTCTGTTTATTGGAAACAGAGAAAGAGTTAGTGAACTCTTGGGATTGATACATGCTGATGTATGAAGGTCCCCTGTCTACACATACCAAGACCGGTTCTTTATACTTCATTACATTCTCTGATAATCTCTCAAGATTCAGACATATGTTCCTGTTGAAACACAAGTCCGAAGCTTTTGAGATATTCACAGAATATAAGTTAGAAGTAGAGAACCAAAATATGGGTATAAGTATTATGTCCTTTGATGTGATCAAGGAGGAGAATACTTGAGCACGGAATTCCTGGACTATTTTAAAGGAGAATGAGATTCTCTCTCAGCATTACTCCTCCGTATACACCACAACACATCGGTGTATCGAGGCGGAGCAATAGCACCCTATGTGATATGATGTGCTCTATGATGGATACTACTGAGTTTCCTATTTCCTTTTAGGTGTTATGCGCTTGAGAAGCTACATACCTATTGAATAGGGTTCAAATCAAATCAGTTGCCTACCACTTCATATGTGATATGGAAAGGGAAGAGCCCATATCTTAAATTTGTTAAGATTTGGGGTTGTCCGGCCTATGTCTAAAAGCAAAATCCGGACAAGCTCGAAGCAAGATCTGTTATGTAGAACTGGAAATGTTCCAGCTATACAAACTGCAGCGGATGATTTGGAAGAACCAAAGGATTTAATAGTTTCCAACGAACCTCAGCCTCTCCCCCGATCTAGTAGGGTTCCTCACCCACCTGAGAGTTACTTCGGTTTCTCTATGACAGTGGGAGTGAGGATTGCATCATGAGATGATGACCCAACTAGTTTCGAGCTGGCCATCAGGAGTGGGACTCTGTAAGAATGGCTGGATGCTTATCGATCTGAGATGGAATCCTTATACACCAACAAAGTATGGACTTTGGTTGCTTTATCTGAAGGGTTAAATCCCCATCAGGAGCGAGTATATCTTGAGAAGATTACTTGGTGTACATGGAAAAGTTGAGACTTTCAAAGCTATGCTTAAGTCCATCCAGATCCTACTTGCCACGGCTACATACCATGACTACGATATCTGGCGGTTGGGTGTCATGACTGCTTTTCTAAATGATGATTTGGAAGAGAGCGTCTATAAATACACAGCCAGAGGGCTTCGTAGACAGTGGGAGCAGCGGAAACGTGTGCAAGATGTTTTATGTGATAAAACAGGCATCGCGGAGTTGGAACATCTGTTTTGATGTGGTAGCCAAAGAGTTTGACTTCATCAAAATGGTAGATGAACCTTGTATATAAAAAAAGGTAGTAGGGAGCATGGTGGTGATCCTTGTATAGTACGTGGATGACATATTCTTGATAGGGAAGGAGTTTCTTATGCTACGCTCGGTCAATCTCCGTTTATCACAAGGATTCTCCATATAGGATCATAGTGATACCTCCTGAATCCTGGATTTTGGATCTATGAGATAGATCTAATTGGATGTTAGGATACTCACTAGTTGTAGTGAGATGGTATCAATCGATCCTGGGGAGAATCACTGGAAAGGTTCCAGGGTGATAAGGAAGACTGAATGTCAGTCGCAGGCATTGTCTTTACCCTCAGTGGAGGGACGGTATGTTGGAAGAGTTCCAAGCTAGATACCGTGACATACTAGACGATTAAAGGCAAGATACATCGTTACCAAGGATGATACCAAAGAGGCAGTTTGGATATATATAAGTTCATGAGATGAACTTCGTTCCTACCATTGTGTGACAATGAAGTTGTGGCTTATGCCAAGGAACCCCCGTCCCATCTGAAATCCAGATCTAATTCTTAGGCAGTATCACCTGATCATGGAGATGGTTGATCTCCAGGGAGATCGATGTTAGGAGAGTAGACACAGAGGACGACAGCGCGGATCCACTCACAAAGGCCTTTTTCCCAGTAGAGACTTTTATGGTGTAGGGTTCCTAGGCACTCTTGTGAAGGTTCTTAAGGCATCAAACATGCCCGGATTAAATTTTAGACGTGCCGAACAACCCAAAGCCGGGATCTTTGCTAGATTATTAGGGTTTAACATGTAATAAGATAACTTTTATCTAAGTGTGAGGGATTACAACCTTTGTAGTCCGCTCCTTCACTTCACAAGCTCCGAGTAGAAGTCCCTTTGCCGCGATCCACGATCTCCCGGACTCATGAGAGGCTCCACGACTCGAACGATCCATTCTAGCTTGTCGTAATCCAAATCTCCGATGATCTACCTTGAAGTTGCTTCGACTCAAGCTTTCTCACTCAAAAGAGAAGAACACCCTAATCCCAAGGGCTAGATGAGATGAGGATGAGAGAGTAGTGATTTAGCTTTCTTTTTATATCATTTTCTCATAATCTTTCATCACATAAGGATTTTCAAGAGAGCTTCTTCAAGAAGAAGAAGAAGAAGATAATGGATAATCAAAAAGATAATGAATAATCTTTTCCTTTTGTGATGAATAGAAATATAAATCATATGATTGAATTATTAACCATGGTCAAGGATGAATGGATGAGAACAAGTAGAGAAACAACTAGGGTTAGGGTTTGGTTGAGTTTATAATGTGTCATCACAAAAATATCTTAAGCATGACAAAAGAAATAGCTTCTAGAAGGAACTTGAAGCTACTAACCCTAATCAAACCTTAACCTCAATTAATCATCCTTAAACATGTTTAACAATTAATCATATCATGTCACAATAATATATATCACATATATATTATATATTTGCAACAAAAGAAAATAATACAATTAACATATATCGCATATATATCAATGTATCATCCACTGAGAAAATGAAATAATAAAGTAAGCCTATATTAGTTAATATAATAATATATCATATATATTATTATATATTAAATCATCGAATCAACACTTGATCCGACGATCCGGCTATATCGAATATAACCGACTAATATATCATGTACCGATTCATCGAATCAACACTTGATCCGATGTCCCGGTTCATACCTAAATATCGCGAGAATATAATACGGTATCCCATATCGCATTATTCTCGGTCCTGCACATATCACATATGTGCCTCTACTCCGTTTTGCCTGAGCCAAGAAACCTCTATGTAGGACTCTAAAGAATCGTCAATACGCCGGTAGCAGGTGATGATCATATCAAACACCCACAAGCTGCAAGCGGTCAGCTAAACGTAACAGCCACCCAGGTATTGAGCGATCAGAAGATCAACAAGCTAGCCTGTGCGTTCTCCTGTGAATCCGATCAGTAACACTCCCGTACAGTCCGGTCTGTTCGTCTGATATGTCGCATATCAAGTCTAGGGGTGGTATACGTCAGACCCCAGTAACCGATAAGTCGTGTCGATGTATGGCTCATAACGGGTCGAGAAACTACTAGTAACACTTACCAGTAAATCTCTATATCAGCCCTGGCCAGGGACTTCCAGTTATAGCCAATCGAACACAGCTCAACATCAACTCCCTATATCGGGAGAGACGGATCCCCTCCTATCGCTCATTGCCTCCATGTGATTCGGGACTGTACCCAAAAGCCACCTTTTGCACGCCCTCTTGGACGTGGTAAGGTGGAAATCAAAGCACAGTGGGAATCACACAAGACTCTATGACGATCTCGGGTCTTCAGACTACCCTGTACCTGTGTCACCGGAGAACTGCCATCTGACGTGTGGTATATCACCATCTGGGAGTTCTCGGCGAGCCCGTCCAGTGTACCCAGTCTCCACTGAGCACCCGTACACCATCTCTGATGTCTAACACCGATGGATATGGGATCATCCATCGCCCATCATATGGGTCAAGATGCGTATACGCTAGTCTACTCTGGTGTATCGATGCCCTGTCTCGATATACCCTCGACTAGGAACTGTTATAGGATGTACTCATCGACTACCGCGGCCCCACTAGTATGATCTCATCATAGTCCCAGTAGTCGAGTACAAGTCCTAAGGGCTTTATCAACATGTGAGAGTAAAACAGTAAACCAATACAAGTCAACATGTTAAGATAAAGTGAAACCAAATAGCATACTATCATGACGAGCAAGAAAGTCTTCTCTATATATAACCAAGCATCCATTATAATATACATCATATGTACAACAATGGCCTCTAGGGCATATACATAACTAACAATCTCCCACTTGCACTAAGGCCAGCTGCTGTAGTATCTCATACCTAGCATCCCGAATAATCTCTCAAACTGTATCTAGGGAATAGCCTTCGTGAATGGATCCGCAGTGTTGTCCTTCGTATCTACTCTCCTGACCTCAATCTCCCGGCGATCAACTATCTCCCTGATCAGGTGATACCGCCTCAGAATATGTCTGGACTTCTGATGGGACCTGGGTTCCTTGGCCAAAGCCACAGCTCCATTGTTATCGCAATACAAAGGTATTGGATGCTCAATGGATGGAACCACACCAAGTTCACTAATGAACTTCTTGATCCAGACAGCCTCTTTGGCAACATCGTTGGCAGCGATGTATTCAGCCTCCATCGTTGAGTCTGCAACGGTATCCTGTTTGGAACTCTTCCAACATACCGCCCCTCCATTGAGGGTAAAGACAAAACCCGAATGCGACTTTGAGTCGTCCTTATCACTTTGGAAGCTGGAATCGGTAAAGGACTCCACCTAGTGTTCTCCATTACCATACACCAAGAACATCTCCTTAGTCCTTCGTAAGTACTTGAGAATGTTCTTCACTGCTGTCCAATGACTCTCTCCAGGATCTGCTTGATACCGACTCACTACACTTAGTGAGTATGCAACATCGGGTCTGGTACATAGCATCGCATACATGATAGAGCCTACTGCCGAAGCATAGGGTATCCCTTGCATGCGAGCTCTCTCCAAATTAGTCTTGGGAGACATCTCTTTGGAGAGAGTGAGTCCATATATCGTGGGCTGGTTCCCACGCTTGGATTCTTCCATACTAAACCTCTTTAGTATGGTGTCAATGTACCTGGATTGGGACAATCCCAGTATCCGTTTAGATCTATCTCTATAGATCATGATTCCCAATATGCAGGAGGCATCACCTAGATCTTTCATTGAGAATCTCTGTGATAAGAAGAGCTTGACTGATTGCAGCATAGGAATATCATTTCCTATCAAGAGTATGTCATCCACGTACAATACGAGGAAGACTACCTTACCCTCTGCCACCTTCTTATAGATACAAGGTTCATCTATATTTTTGATGAAGTCAAACTCTTTGACTACAACATCAAAACAGATGTTCCAACTCCGCGATGCTTGCTTCAACCCATAAATGGATTTAAGCAGTTTGCACACCTTTCCGCTGCTCCCACTATCTACGAAGCCCTCTGGCTGAGTCATGTACACGCATTCTTCTAAATCACCATTTAGAAAGGCGGTCTTAACATCCATTTGCCAGATTTCGTAGTCATGGTATGCAGCAATGGCAAGTAAGATCCGGATGGACTTAAGCATAGCCACTGGAGAAAAGGTTTCGTCATAATCCACACCTGGTCGTTGACGAAATCCCTTTGCTACCAGTCTAGCTTTGAAAGTCTCAACTTTTCCATCTACAC
The DNA here is from genome assembly GCA_030015575.1 of Agapanthus africanus. Taxonomy (NCBI): domain Eukaryota; kingdom Viridiplantae; phylum Streptophyta; class Magnoliopsida; order Asparagales; family Amaryllidaceae; genus Agapanthus; species Agapanthus africanus. The sequence goes on from JASDDO010000012.1 coordinate 139,279,969, forward strand.
CAAATTTCTTTTTAAAAATCCACTTGCTCCCAATAGGTTTTACCCCTTCAGGAGTATTTTCTAAAATCCATACTTTATTGGTGTACATGGATTCCATCTCAGATCGCATTGCATCCAGCCATTTCACAGAGTCACCACTCGTGATGGCCTGCTCGAAACTAGTCGGTTCATCATCATCCATGATGCAATCCTCGCTTCCACCATCAATGAGAAAACCGTAGTATCTCTCAGGTGGACGAGAAACCCTACTAGATCTGCGGAGAGGCTGGGGTTCGTCGGGTACTACTGAATCCTCTGGTTCCACTAAATCATCTGTTGTAGTTTGTTCTGCTGGAACTTCTTCCAGTTCTACCTCAGAGCCACAAATCTCTTCAGCAAGAAATTCCTTTTCTAAAAAGGTGGCGTGCCGAGAAACAAACACCTTTTGTTCTTCGGTGTGGTAGAAGATATACCCGCGTGAATGTTTGGGATATCCAATAAACTTGCACAGAATAGACCTTGCGCCGAGTTTGTCCGGATTTTGTGTTTTCACATATGCCGGACAACCCCATATCCTAACATAATTAAGATATGGTCTCTTTCCTTTCCATATCTCATATGGAGTGGTCGGCACAGATTTGGTGGGAACCATATTCAATAGGTCTGCAGCTGTCTCCAGTGCATACCCCCAGAAGGAAATAGGTAACTCAGCTGTACTCATCATAGAGCGCACCATATCTAATAGGGTGCGATTCCTCCGCTCCGATACACCGTTGTGCTGTGGTGTATAAGGAGGAGTACGCTGAGAGAGAATCCCATTCTCTTTTAGATAATCTAGGAACTCACCGCTTAAGTATTCACCTCCTCGATCAGATCGAAGAATCTTAATACTTTTGCCCGTTTGGTTCTCTACTTCGTGCTTATAATCTCTGAATTTCTCAAAAGCTTCAGACTTGTGTTTCATCAAGAACACATGTCCGAATCTAGAGAGATCGTCAGTGAATGTAATGAAGTAGGAAGAACCGTTCCTGGAATGCGTAGACATGGGACCGCATACATCACTATGTATCAGTCCTAAGAGTTCGGTAACTCTTTCTCCGTGTCCACTAAACGGAGCTTTGGTCATTTTTCCTTTGAGACATGAATGGCAAGTATCATAAGATGATAATTCGAACGGATTCAAATAACCATCTCTATGTAACTTAGCCAGTCGTGTCGCATTGATATGACCAAGTCTACAATGCCACAAGTAGGATTCGTTCATATCTGAACTTTTCCTCTTGTGTGTGTTTTGTATATTGAGGACTGTATTCTGATTTAGAATGAATATGCCATTATGTAACGAGCCTGATGCAATCAACTTTTGATCTTGGAATATGTTCATAACATTATCCTGTACTACAAAATTATATCCCTCTTTACTCAATAAAGAAACTGATATAATGTTGCACATCATGTTCGGTATATAATAGCACTCATTTAGAATCAGTGTATTGCGACTTGGCAATACAAGGTGATATTCGCCAACTGCTTTGGCTACAATACTTGCACCGTTCCCTACTTGAACGGAATGATCACCTTTTCCCAGTTCTCTACCTTTACGTAGCCCATGCAACTGTTTGCATATGTGGGATCCTGATCCGGTATCTAATACCCAGGACGTAGGGTGAACTGAGAAACAGTTCTCAATAACAAACACACCCGAAGAAGATGCATCAACATGCATGTTCTTTTGGGCGGCGTGAGAATCTAGATATTCTCCTGTTTCCTGTTCAGTCTTATAACTCTTATAAGAAAGAACGGGTCCAACGTTCCCTTGCTCAGTACAATAATCAGGTTTAGTCAATACATCCATTTTATTATCTTGATTATGGCCTGAAATGGTCGCTACCTGGAGAGAGAGAGAAGAAAACACTTTAGCGTATGCTCTTGCAAGATTAGATTGGTTATTATCTTATCTAATCAGGATGTCTCCCACTGTTTTTTATCAAATCTACCTTAAAACCCTAAAAGGTAAGATTAGCCGGGATTAATTACACCCTACAACTTCGTCAATCTTTCAGCCAGATCAGTGTCGGTACTTTGAGGGAGGTTCCCCGTGCTTTCGCACGGACCTAATTAGAGTAAACCTCGTTTTCCCAGAGACGTAACCTCGTTAACACTTTTCTAGACACCTACTTGATCGGCTAATTGTCTTGTGTAAAACTCTCCCAGGAGTAACTCTTACTCGCAGTGGGTATCGGGATCCAACTATCTCATAGGAGGTATGCAATCTCATTGCAAATTTCAACACTTGAAATTCCCGATAATGCTTTTACCCCTAGCATCCTATGACCTTGACGCAGGCCAACAAACCATAGTGCGCTAGTCAAGTTCAACCCGTCATTTCTTGATTCAATTAAACCCACCCGCACGACCCTTGACGCAGGCCAACAAAGTCGCACGACTACCCTAATCGAATCTACATCATATGCATAAACAGATATATACTAGTTAGCTACCGCACACTACGCCTTGACGCAGGCCAACAAGCGTAGCACGAATACTAAATAATATCTATCTGAAATGACGGAGGGCTACGCAGGTTTTTCAGAAAACCCTGAGCGTAATGAACATGATATCGTCGTAGAATCAAGTGAAGTTTTGAAAAGGAGTGTTTTTGAGGCTTTTCTTAGTTTCGCTAAAGGGGTCACTCCCGGTGAAGGGATCGTCGGCCCTTTCCTCATCGAATAAGGTGCAGGATATATCATATATACCGCTGTGCAAAGCAAAACACTAAAAGCAATCAAAAGACAAACCGTGTTTTGTAGCATCTGCCAGTTTTGCTAAAGGAGTCACTCCCTGTGAAGGGATCTCGGTCCTTTCCTCATCGAATAAGGTGCAGGATATGTCGTATATATCACTGTGCAAAGCAAAACTGTAGCTACCCTTTTTATTAAGTTTTGATTCTACAACATCTTTAGGTTTCTTTTCTTTTATTAATCTCATTAATAAAAATCCCATCAGCTTATGCTTCCTAAGCATCACAGAAGAAACTAAAGCAGTAATATTTATATATCAGCATATATATATAGTATAAGCATTCGTCTCAGGCAGTAATATGATCTCATCACAGAACATTGCAGCAGAAGAACATATATGAAATATTGGATATACTAGGACGTCCGTGTTTTTAATACGAGCCTGTATAAAACATGGATTCCACGGTCGCGACGAATAGCCAAACCCACATCCCAAGACCCCTACGAGAGCGGCAAGTAACACTGCCAATTCTAGGGTTAGGAGACCCGGTCTCGACTCCTCGAGATGGCCTCCCACTGGACCCTAGAACCCGGTTACTTGTGCTCCCCTCCTTGGGTCTACCTAATGCGGAAAAGTAAATAATATACACTGGTGACAGCAACCGCATCCTGGAAGTGCCCCAAATAAAAGAATATTACATTACAGATGAATTTTACATGAATGAAAAATAAAAACCCTCATCTCACATAAAACCCCCGGCTATTCAGAACGCGACGATCCAATATAACATATCACAGCAACACATAATATCTCATATCATCAACGTAAGTAAATATGCGCATCCCAATTGTCATTGACATATAGCAACGAAACCGGCGATATCACATATTACACTTACGGTCACAGAAAAGAAAGTGTAAAACTACAATATTTGGAATCCACAATCACTTTAGACATCATAAATCCGAAATATCACATACTCCGCATTTCATGCCTAACTCTATGAATTCCACATATTGTATCACATTCCAGATAAATATACAGTATTAAACTTTCCGAACAGATAATCAAACACCCAAAATTTCCCAAACTGCTCAACACTTGAGCGGGGCTCAAACAATCCCAGAATATGTCACAGTACCGGTGATCCAGCCGTAGAAGGGTCAAGCCAATGCCTCACATGTGGCACGCCGTACTGCCCCAAACCCGAAGGTTCAAAAGGCAGTTCAAGACGGTCACATAATCGAGTTAAGGTTTGTTGTCTTCTAGAGGGTCCACCGCTTAACTTGTACAATTTTCCCGAAAGATTTAAACCCAATAAAAATTCAACGCTTGAAAGTTTGCCGTGCCGGGAAAAAGTCGGTTAATGATATCCGTTCAACTAGTTTAACAGTTTCTAAATATCCGGAAAGAAATACGAATTTAAAATTTCCGATCGAGTCTACTATTACAAAACAAACCCCAGAATTTTAAACACCTGGAACAGAATAAAAATATCCAGAAAGGTCAGCAAGTACCTACGGTCATTACCATAAAGCCACGTGTTAAGATCTCACTGTTCCGCCGTGGAAGCGCCGCGCAAGCCATGCTTGCGCCGCGCTTCCGCCGCCGTTTAGTCGAATTAGGGGCTCGGGTTTTATGGTAATTCTTATAATTCCCTGCTGATTTTTTTACATTTTTTTAATTCAGAAAAATCCCTAATTTTAAAAAATTTCCAGAGAGGGGGTTTTTTCCGTCGTTTCGGGTTCGATCGGAGTTTTAACTTCATAAACACATCGCCTAATGCTCTAGCCAGGCTCTGATACCACTGTAGGGTTCCTAGGCACTCTTGTGAAGGTTCTTAAGGCATCAAACATGCCCGGATTAAATTTTAGACGTGCCGAACAACCCAAAGCCGGGATCTTTGCTAGATTATTAGGGTTTAACATGTAATAAGATAACTTTTATCTAAGTGTGAGGGATTACAACCTTTGTAGTCCGCTCCTTCACTTCACAAGCTCCGAGTAGAAGTCCCTTTGCCGCGATCCACGATCTCCCGGACTCATGAGAGGCTCCACGACTCGAACGATCCATTCTAGCTTGTCGTAATCCAAATCTCCGATGATCTACCTTGAAGTTGCTTCGACTCAAGCTTTCTCACTCAAAAGAGAAGAACACCCTAATCCCAAGGGCTAGATGAGATGAGGATGAGAGAGTAGTGATTTAGCTTTCTTTTTATATCATTTTCTCATAATCTTTCATCACATAAGGATTTTCAAGAGAGCTTCTTCAAGAAGAAGAAGAAGAAGATAATGGATAATCAAAAAGATAATGAATAATCTTTTCCTTTTGTGATGAATAGAAATATAAATCATATGATTGAATTATTAACCATGGTCAAGGATGAATGGATGAGAACAAGTAGAGAAACAACTAGGGTTAGGGTTTGGTTGAGTTTATAATGTGTCATCACAAAAATATCTTAAGCATGACAAAAGAAATAGCTTCTAGAAGGAACTTGAAGCTACTAACCCTAATCAAACCCTAACCTCAATTAATCATCCTTAAACATGTTTAACAATTAATCATATCATGTTACAATAATATATATCACATATATATTATATATTTGCAACAAAAGAAAATAATACAATTAACATATATCGCATATATATCAATGTATCATCCACTGAGAAAATGAAATAATAAAGTAAGCCTATATTAGTTAATATAATAATATATCATATATATTATTATATATTAAATCATCGAATCAACACTTGATCCGACGATCCGGCTATATCGAATATAACCGACTAATATATCATGTACCGATTCATCGAATCAACACTTGATCCGATGTCCCGGTTCATACCTAAATATCGCGAGAATATAATACGGTATCCCATATCGCATTATTCTCGGTCCTGCACATATCACATATGTGCCTCTACTCCGTTTTTCCTGAGCCAAGAAACCTCTGTGTAGGACTCTAAAGAATCGTCAATACGCCGGTAGCAGGTGATGATCATATCAAACACCCACAAGCTGCAAGCGGTCAGCTAAACGTAACAGCCACCCAGGTATTGAGCGATCAGAAGATCAACAAGCTAGCCTGTGCGTTCTCCTGTGAATCCGATCAGTAACACTCCCGTACAGTCCGGTCTGTTCGTCTGATATGTCGCATATCAAGTCTAGAGGTGGTATACGTCAGACCCCAGTAACCGATAAGTCGTGTCGATGTATGGCTCATAACGGGTCGAGAAACTACTAGTAACACTTACCAGTAAATCTCTATATCAGCCCTGGTCAGGGACTTCCAGTTATAGCCAATCGAACACAGCACAACATCAACTCCCTATACCGGGAGAGACGAATCCCCTCCTATCGCTCATTGCCTCCATGTGATTCGGGACTGTACCCAAAAGCCACCTTTTGCACGCCCTCTTGGACGTGGTAAGGTGGAAATCAAAGCACAGTGGGAATCACACAAGACTCTATGACGATCTCGGGTCTTCAGACTACCCTGTACCTGTGTCACCGGAGAACTGCCATCTGACGTGTGGTATATCACCATCTGGGAGTTCTCGTCGAGCCCGTCCAGTGTACCCAGTCTCCACTGAGCACCCGTACACCATCTCTGATGTCTAACACCGATGGATATGGGATCATCCATCGCCCATCATATGGGTCAAGATGCGTATACGCTAGTCTACTCTGGTGTATCGATGCCCTGTCTCGATATACCCTCGACTAGGAACTGTTATAGGATGTACTCATCGACTACCGCGGCCCCACTAGTATGATCTCATCATAGTCCCAGTAGTCGAGTACAAGTCCTAAGGGCTTTATCAACATGTGAGAGTAAAACAGTAAACCAATACAAGTCAACATGTTAAGATAAAGTGAAACCAAATAGCATACTATCATGACGAGCAAGAAAGTCTTCTCTATATATAACCAAGCATCCATTATAATATACATCATATGTACAACAATGGCCTCTAGGGCATATACATAACTAACATATGGGATGGTTGAGTATGAGATACTTCAACCACAGCTAATTGTTGGGTATGTGATACCACAACAGATGGCCCTAGTGCAAGTGGGAGATTGTTAGTTATATGTATGCCCTAGAGGCCATTACTGTACATATGATGTATATTGTAATGGATGCTTGGACATATATAGGAAGGACTTTCTTGCTCGACATGATAGTATGCTATCTGGTTGTACTTTATCTTAACATGTACTCTGATTGTCTTTATGTTACATGCTGATAAAGCCCTTAGGATATGTACTCGACTACTGGGACTGTGATGAGATCATACTAGTGGGGCCACGGTAGTCGATGAGTACATCCTATAACTGTTCCTAGTCGAGGGTGTATCGAGACAGGGCATCGATACACCAGAGTAGACTAGCGTATACGCATCTTGACCTATATGATGGGCGATGGATGATCCCATATCCATCGGTGTTTGACATCAAGGATGGTGTACGGGTGCTCAGTGGAGACTGGGTACACTGGACGGGCTCGCCGAGAACTCCCAGATGGTATTATACATCACGTCAGATGGCAGTTCTCCGGTGACACTGGTACAGAGTAGTCTGTTGACCCGAGATCGTCATAGAGTCTTGTGTGATTCCTAGTGTGCTTTGATTTCCATCATACCACGTCCAAGAGGGCGTGCAAAAAGGTGGCTTTTGTGTATAGTCCCGAATCACATGGAGGCAATGAGCGATAGAAGGGGATTCGTCTCTCCCGGTATAGGGAGTTGATGTTGCGCCGTGTTCGATTGGCTATAACCGGAAATCCCTGGCCAGGGTTGCTGACATTTACTGGTAAGTGTTAGCAGTAGTTTCTCGAACTGTTATAGACCTCATATCGACACGACTTATCGAGCTACCGGGGTCTGACGTTTACCACCCCTAGGCGAGATATGCGACATATCAGACGACGAGACCGGACTGTACGGGAGTGTTACTGTTTGGATTCACAGAAGAATGTACAGCCTTGCTTGTTGATCTTCTGTGCGCTCAATACCTGGGTAGCTGTTACATTTAGCTGACCGCTTGCAGCTTGTGGGTGTTTGATATGATCATCACCTACTGCCAGCGTATTGACGATTCTTTAGAGTCCTACACAGAGGTTTCTTGGCTCAGGCAAAACGGAGTAGGAGCACATATGTGATACGTGCGGGACCGAGGATAATGCGGTATGTGATACCGTATTGGATTCTCGCGATATGAGATATCGGCCGGGTATATGTGATATAGCCGGGTCATCGTATTAGTCGGTTATTTGTGAAATAGCCGGATTATCAGATCAAGTGTTGATTCGCTAATTTAATGTATAATAATATATATGATATATTAAATTACATTAACTAATATTATCTCACTAAAAGATTCATTTTCTCACGGGATAATACATTGATATATATGCGATATATGTTAATTGTATTATTTTCTATTATTACAAAATATATTGTATATGTGATATATAATATTGTAACATGTTAGGGATACAAATTTAATAATGGTTTAGGGTTTAACTTGGTTAGGGTTTGGATTAGGGTTAGCTTTTGCATGAAGCTTCCATGAAGCTTCATGAAGCTTTGACTTTGTGGTTGCTTGATATTTTTGTGAGATATTATATTAACCCAATCCAAACCATTAACTCTAGTTAACTCTCTACAAGGGTTAACTCTTTCATGCTTAACCCTTGGTTAGATTTGTAACCACTACAATAATTCATTGTTCATCACAAAAGGATTAAGTTATCATCTTCATTCATCTTCTTCTTCCTTGAGTTCCTTCATGAAAAAGCTTTCTTTTGTGATGAAAGTGAGTGAGAAAAAGATTATAAATGAGAGCAAAAATCCTACTTCATCATCCTCATCTACACTTGCCATTTAGATGAGGGCGTTCACATCATTTCATGAGTGATAGCTTGTGTTAATGAAACTTCAAGGCAGATCATCTATGTTATCGAAGATCGGAAGCAACGTTGCATCATTCTCTTCGTGAACCCTCTCGAGAGTCCAGAACACGATGATCGCAGCGAAGAGACCTCAACACGGAGCTTAAGAAGTGAAGGACTGGATCTACAAAGGTTGTAATCCCTCTCACTTAGTGTTAAAGAGTTTAACATGCTTGTTTTCTCCTAAACCCTACTTTAAAGATCCGGCTTCGGGTTGTTCGGCATGGCTAAAATTTTAATCGGGCATGATTGATGCCTCGTAGACCCTTGTGCGCGTGCATAGCAACCCTACAGAGTTGCCAACTCGTGAATAGAAGATAACATATAAAGGTAATCGCGAGTATGCACGTGCAACGATACTCTAACCTATGCCAACAGATAACATCTATATGATGAACTGGATGCTCAAATCATGCAACAAGTGCGATCTAATAACATCTCCATGTGATGAGCAAGATATATGATGATCAGGTATAGCAATGCAATCTAACAACCCTATATAGAATGAACAGGGTATGCAATGATCGTGCAAGCATGTGTACTATATCAGGTACATTAGATACAGGATGAGATATCAATTACTACATACTGAGCATGGGAAATATAACATCTATACGGAATGTCATCGTGGAAAGTATAATCGGTACCCATCAATGCACCTAAATCCTAATACTACTCAGGCGTCGTCATCCTCCTCGGTCCTCAAATCCTGTAAATCTCATATAATCGTTAGTGCCCAACATCGGCATCCAAAATATCAAGAAATACTCGTGCCAAGCATCGACAAGCAAATCCTCCTGTATAGGGCATCCGTCAGTCCGGATCAGCCCACGGGCTCTGTCTGCGGTATCGGCCCTCGGCCCCGGCAGTACGAGTCGTCCCGTATCCATCCATCGACTCTGGTCGGTTGTCACGACCCGAAAGAGCACGTGACTGGCCCTTGAACCATATGAAGTCTATAGGACCCCATCTGATCCGAGTAAGCCAAAAGCCCAGAAATCTAAAACCATTTTAAGAGTAAGTAAAGAAAACTGGTTTTTAAAGAAGTGAGGGAAAACATGTTTGAAGTCAAGGTTTTTAAATAACTAAGCCGAATGTGCATTTTTAAAAGGTAAAGTCTTTTCTAAAAATTTCGGCAGAGTTTCTTTTGTAAATACTGGCCCCGAACGGGGTACAACAAGCACAACACATATACAATGATAAAAGGCATCCCCAAGCGCGAGCTAGCTCTTCGTCAATTGACGGTCATAACCACACAAGCAATAAAAATATACAACGCCAAAGGGCGAGGATCAAATCCAAAAAGAACTCAAAACAGCCAAAAAACCGTAATACTACAAGCGCGACTCTAAGGTCAAAATAATACAACACTAAAGTCTGAGTCTGAAACAATATACAAATTTGGTTGATGGAAATTCTAGATACAAAGAATAATATAAGTACAATGGTGGTTCTTGATGCAAAAGAAACCACCTACCAAATGCAATTCACCCTCAAGGAAGCAATGTGCCAGAAATGCCGTAAAGAAACCTGTACGGCAAAACCTGCAAGAACTGTGGCACAACGGGGGTGAGTTGACAACTCGTGAATAGAGAATATCACAAGCAGAAACCGAATGCAAGACATAATCCTAGGTCAACAATCAGTAATAAACCTCAAGGAATAAGCCTGATACATGATAAGGTGGCAAAGCAACATCTAAACAGGTATGTAGTGCCAAGTACTCAGGTAATAACATGTCATCAGTATAGGGTATGTCTGCATGAAGTAAATATGATGAAGTATCAATACACATATATTAGCGTCCCATACCACTAATATTGGTGTAAGGGTATATATAACAGCGCCCTCGTACCCTGTTATATATACAAATGAAGTATGATCAGTGTAAATCCAGTCTGTATATGATCCATATCTGTATATATGTGGAACCCGTCCACCCGTCACCCAATGACAATAAGCATCATGTATGCAATATGAGGATATAAACAAAATCATAGAAAAACATCATGAAAACTGTGCCCAGCATCGGCACGTAAATCCTTATATATCGGGCTCCGTCAGTCTGGATCGGCCCACGGGCTCTGTCTGCGGTATCGGCCCTCGGCCCCGGCAGTACACCCACATCCATCTATCGACTCTGGTCAGTATCCTCCGGATAACCGCCAGGTCCAACCAATCACCGGTAGGTACTCGCCCGCCTCTAGGCTCAATCGGCAAAGCTCATCGATCATCTTGCCGAGGGGAACCATACCGGGTCCACCATGTACCCGCAATCGGCTCGTCCACTCCTCGATTCGGGTTACACATGTCGCTCTCAGCACCGAGAAAACACATGGTGGACGCACTGAAATATCATCTCAAGGGTAACCGGGTTTTCAAAACAAATACATATCCTCTTTGAAAACACCCACGGTTCCCAAAAACCAGAAATATCATGGAAACAGCATATCTCAATGCGTATAATCAGAAAGCAACATGTATGCGACATATAGCAGAAAGGTAAGAATATCAATATGTCATGCTAGGGTCAAATCCTAAATGCAACAGTACTACAGTGTAGTGACATGGCAATTATCGATGATGAAGTGTGTGAGCCGGCAACAGTGTACGTGGAACATATGCATCATCGATAATGGTGCTGGTGTCCTAGCAGCATGACTGAAATATATCAACAATACAAGCAATGCAATGCAAACAGCATGAATGTGCGGAATCGAGCAATCAACACAACAGTAGAGAACCTGCCTCAATAGATATATCATGCAACCTTGCCTTTTGAAATAAGACGAATCAGGGCTTTTGGTAAACTAAGGGCTACGGTGTTTTAAGAAAAGATGCGCCTTTTTAAATATCCGTATGAACCCTTTTGCTTATCTTTAAAATATCCCTGATTCGTTAGTTTTTGAAATAGGTATGACTCGGGTCTAGTCTAACGCCTACTATGCGAACTACGAACCCACAGTCAAGTCAAAAGAGTGGGGTATGGAAACCACCTAAATCTGAGTCGATATCATAATATCTCATCATATGACAGGCATCACTACCATCATATCACATCTCCAATATGAACTCTGTCATGTCGCTAAATCTCACGGCCTCAATCGAATCTCATCGACTCATCTCAATCCCACGTATCATCCTCAAAAACCCGTATATAAACACATAGTCCCATACCCATGTGTAGATATACCCACCATCACATGCGCACAGATATATGAAAGAATGTATGCAAGTATGTGTGTATGTGTGAGTGTGGGTGCAACCACTACTCTAGGGTTCGCACTACTCAACCAATACATCCTTATCACCAATAATCCATTATTACCATTAATAGCCCCAAACAATACATAATAAATATATGTGTGTATACGTATTCGTATACATCACCACGGACTGGGGGGGTGCTATACGCCATCCACCCGACTTCTCCCCGTAGATATAATCTACTCACCTTGCGTCTCCATCTTTCGATGTCACCACGCGTTTGCTTGTCGTCCCGTAGTCTTCATAGGGTACCTACACATCAAAATATCGTATATGCACATTAAAACCAAATCAAAGCTAAAACGGCACACGAAACCCAAAACGATACGATAAGAGGCCTATAGGTTAGAACCTATGGCACGCCTTCAAAACCATCAATAAATCCTCTATATCGTCGTATAAACGCCAAATAGTCGAGGTGAAACACAAGACACAATTTCAGACTTAAAAATACGGAATACGGAAACACGAATCCAAAACAGCAACTTAGGAAATATGTCCCAGATTTCACTCTAGATGGAATCAGTCAGAACTAGACATACCCAGGGTCAATACTAGAGGAAATGGGGCTATGCACGAAGTTCGAGGCAGATCCCTCCTGCTCTGGCCGCAAATTGCGGCCAGAATGGGATAATTGGCGGCCTGAAAGTGGAGTGGGGAGCTAGGGTTTGGTGTGGTGGTTCTCTGGTGCCTGCACATCTCACTGTCAACTCAGTTTTATTTTAGTGATCTCGGGGTGATAGCAGATTACACAAAACAGTGACAGATTTCCAGTTTTCCCCGATATCGATTCCGTAATTCCGTATTCTGTTTTCAAGTTCAGGTTTGGGTTCAAATTAGCATCACATAAGGAATTCTAAGGTCACCACAATCCTCAATTTCATCTTTAATTTCAGTTTTTCCCTAAACCCTAACTTGAATTCTCTAAAATCCACAAACATCACAATATCGATACAAAACTAGTATGGATGCACAAGGAATTGAAATACTACTCTATAGGTGCAGAAATTACCTCCTTTGGCAACTCAAGAAAATTCTTGAGTTGCTCAAAGTCCACCAAATCCAATCTTGCTAGGTTCAATGTGTAGCTAGTGAGCTCGGGAACACTTTTTGTGAAGTGGGAATGAGGTTTTGGCTTTATTTTCATTGTGGATCTAGGGTTTCATGAAGAGGGAGAGAGAGGGGGAGAGAGGGCAGCAGCTCAAGAGAGGGAGAGGAGAGAGAATGAGAAGGGGAAAATGATGAGGGATGGTTCAAAAAGGTGGGGTTGACTTGGTCTCTCTCTCATCATTACTTACTTTTTCCCTTTTCTTTTCTTTTCCTTCTCACTCCAATAGTGAATCCAAATGAACCATGGCAATAAAATGTAACACAAGTGTAGAAAATGATATGTGCATGTTTTGCACAAAAATGCTAAAAAACTGATTAGGGATTTTTAATCGCAATTAGCACTAATTTAGCATATAACTAATCAATTAAACTTAGAAATGGCATAATTCTCTAATTTACCCTATTTTAGAATTTTCCATAATTTTTCCAAAATTTTTCCCATTTATTTGCATTTAATAATTCCAAAATATTAAAATATTCAATAAAATAATATTAAATTATAAAAATTCCCAAAATTAATATTTTATCTTTTTGAAATGTTACATCGGTATCCTTCGGATAACTGCCAGGTCCAACCAATCACCGGTAGGTAGTAGTCCCTCTGCCAGGCTCACCGTCTACTATACAGCGAAACCGTTCTTGCCCCGGGATACCATACCGGGTCCACCATGTACCCGTAATCGGCCTCATCCAACTCCTCGATTCGGGTTGACATATATCACTCTAGTACCGAGAAAACACATGGTGGACGCACCGAAATATCATATCAAGGGAAACCGGGTTTTTCAATAATTAACTATTCTCTTTTGAAATATCCACGGTTCCCCAAATGAAGAATTAACATGGAAACAACATATCTCAATGCGTAATCTAAGCAAGTATGAAGATATCAATGTATATGTGCATTGGTATGAGTATACAGTGTGCATGTGCGCAAGTATGAAGATATCAATATATGTGTGGACTGGTATGAGTATACAGTGTGCATGTGCGCAGGTATGAAGATATCAATATATGTGTGCACTGGTATGAGTATACAGTGTGCATGTGCGCAGGTATGAAGATATCAATATATGTGTGCACTGGTATGAGTATACAGTGTGCATGTGTGCAGGTATGAAGATTTCAATATATGTGTGCACTGATATGAGTATACAGTGTGCATGTGCACAGGTATGAAGATATCAATATATGTGTGCACTGGTATGAGTATACAGTGTGCATGTGCGCAGGTATGGATACATGATGTATGTGGTACAAGTATGGGTATGTGATGTATATGTGCCCAAATATGGATACATGATGTATGTGGTACAAGTATGGGTATGTGATGTATATGTGCCCAAATATGGATACATGATGTATGTGGTGATGTATATATGCCCAAATATGGATACATGATGTATGTGGTACAAGTATGGGTATGTGATGTATATGTGCCCAAATATGGATACATGATGTATGTGGTACGAGTATGGGTATGCGATGTATATGGCAAATCATGACAACTTTAATAAAGCGGAAACAGTATGATATATGATTTATAGCAATCCTATAATATGAGTCTCATGGCAATCACTAATGGTGTGAATGTAGAATATCAATCGTGCTCGTGCAACTTGAACCGTTAGTGACAGTGCAGTGTCCTATGCTATCATTTCTATATGCAACAAAAAGGTATACTACTACAGTCCATATGAACATCTATATTAAATATCCTAACATGCCCTGATGCATAACGCCATACGGGTGATTTCCCCGTAGATGTTAAATCTACTCACTTGGTCGTGCGCTACTCGTAGCCGACCACCTGCTTTCCTATCTTAGCTTCGTCCGTCGTACCCGCCTGCGAAACTGGAATTACACAATAATCCATATATAAGCAACCACCTCGCAAGACGCGATCTCCAAGCCAAATGATACGCTCGCGTCGTGAACTAAACGCGCGTGTGTACGACACGCTAAAACATGTATACGCGTCTAAAACTCATCCCGACACGCCGCGATACGCTGAATCACAGAACCCTCTCGCGTATCGCGCGAACCAAATGTACTAGAAATACGATATAACATCCCAGATTCTACCCAGGCTAACAACTTACAAAATTATACATACCAATGGCCCTAGAAATGTAGCAGACTCCTACCCACACAAACTACACCCAAAAATTCCCTCATCTGGCCGCAAATTGCGGCCAGAAAGAATAAACCGGCGGCCTCGCTATGGGGTGGGGGTCTCGGGCTCTGGTGGTGTGGTCAGGGTATATCTAGTGTGCTCCAGTTTCCTTAATTTTGACCTGAAGTGCTCGGGCCTATAGCAGATCACAGAGAGCCAAAATTTCACCTTAAAACACTAAATTTTGCACAATTTGAAACCCTATGGTATCTTGGTGTAATCTGGGGTCTAACTAGGTTTACATGGCCTTAATAACACCTAATTAGGCTAGGTTAACCAACAAAACCATCCCCTAACCAAAAGGCTACACAAATCACCATTACAAGCACAAAACTCACTTTTTAACACTAATTAAGCTTAACAATCACTAGTTTAGCAAGAAAGGAAGTTAGGCTCAGATCATACCTCACTTAAAGATCTTAGAGTGCAGGAAGGAGAGGAAGGAGATGGTCTGGAGCTTCTACAGAGGCTGCTGGAGCTGTTACTGCTCCTGTTGCTGCTGCTGCTCCATGTTGTTGCTGATGCTGCTGCTTACTGCTGCCTCTTCTGCTGCTAGTTGCTGCTGCTGGTGCTTCTTCTGCTGCTGCTTGTTGTGAGGGTGTGAGTGTGTGTGTTGAGAGTGAGAGGAGTGAGAAGTGAGAGTGAGAGAACACAAGTCAAACATCCCCCTCTCTCCCTCTCTCTTCATTTAATGAGCATGGCTCATGCCATTTGCCCATACTCCCTCTCTCTCACTAAGTTGACAAAGAAAACATTTCCAAAAAAAATAAGAAAATCAACACAACAACCATAATTAAAACCCAAAATAATTTAATACAAAACTTAAAATGGCTTAAGGGAATGGTTAGCCCACCATGCTTGTTAATCATGGTTTAACCCCATCTCTTAACCCTAGTTTACATGCACAAGTGTGTGTGTGCCTAGAAAAATCCTAATAAAATATTCATTAATTAGGATAAAATATTTGAAACTTAATTTGGTAAACTTTTTATTAAAACTATATATTAAAATATAATTAACCCCTAAACACAACCTAAGGTGTTACAATCTTTCCCCCTTAAAGAAAATTCGTCCCCGAATTTTAAAATACAAAGCTACGCATACCTTCCGAGAGATGAGGGAACTTCTTCCGCATCTCGCCCTCGGCCTCCCAAGTGATCTCTTCACCATTTGGGATGCACCAAAATACCTTCACTGATGGCAAGACCTTCGATCGAAGTTTCTTCACCTGCCGGTCCAATATTACGACTGGCTGTTTGGTGAACGAAGGATCACGCTCGAACTAAATGGTCTGGCGCTGAATCCAATGAGAAATGTCATGAAGGTAATTGCAAAGTATCGACATAGGGAAAACGGGGGTGAATACTCAATAATCTGGGCGGAAGTGCCAAATTAAAGGCAACGAACCGACTCGTCTTAAGGATCCTAAAAAGACTTACTATCCTGGAAAGCTTTCCAAACTCAACATGTCATTTATCGTTAGTTCCGTGGGAATACATGATCTGCCATTGCGAACCCGAATCTGCGACCATCTTGGTCAGCATCTGATCTCTGTCTGAAATGGACAATTCTCATCCTGACCTAAAACAACTGGATCATCTCCGAAGTCTCTAGACTAGCTGAGGTCTAATAATCCTACAACACGGAGTTAGGAAAACAGACCGGTGATCGACACGACCTAACCTCTAAACATAAAGGTTACCAATTGGAGTGTCTCCCTGATAACTGCTATCAAAGGAGAACCCTATCGATGGCAAACGACGATCCCCAACTGTCGACAACAATTTCTATATACACACAACTTAACAAGAACAACTGAGCAAACTGAGTATCACCGGATGACAAGCATCCGAATGGAGTCACATCTTGACTAAACCTGGGTGGACACCATAACGAATTTCGGGGAGACCTGCTCTCATTCTCTCTTCGGAACGGTTAAAGGTTGCAACTCTCCAGCCGGTCTCAGTTGCTCAACTCAAGCACACAACAAGACAGACACCTTAAAACGAATCCCGAGACTTCTCTCTCTGTCCCTGCCCACCCGTAACTACCTCACAAGTCACGTTAACAGTTGGTGGGGCTTGAATGAGTACAGAGAGTTGACCGATGTGCCTAACCTAGGATTCCTCCTCTCTACCCTATAATATCAGATACACAAGCGTCTCCCTAACCTAGCACACCCTTGTCATAAGTCAAGGATTCCAAATCATTACCCAGCCGAGTAGGCTCCAGTATCTCTGACGAACGAGCATCGGCGGGCAGTGTCTCGCGAAAGCGATTTAGGAAAAGTGGTCGGGCGCGGACATGAGCAAGCTGTCTCCTCAGTAGAGACGAACTTAAGCTGTACTCAACGATTGCACAAGAACTGTAAATCCGCGGAGGACTATCACAACAATCAAAATCCGCCGCAGGAAAATGTACATTTAACTCTGGTGGTCCGTGAAAATCTGACACGACTCTCAAACAAGTAGTGTCTCTAAATCTCCAACGCAAAACCACCTCGGCCATCTCCAGATCATGAGTGGGATATACTTCTCGTACTTCCTCCAAATGTAGGGAAGAAAAGCGATAACTCCATTGTGTCACCTCAGTACACATTCGAGCCCTACTCATGAAACATCACAGTTAAACCACAAAGTCGCCCGAACCAAAAAGCAAGGAAAGAGCTGATGCAGTTGTTAACCGGGTCTTCAACTGCCGAAACTCCGTACACAAGCCTCAGTCTAAAGAAAGAAACCTCCATTCCGGTCAATTTAGTCAACGGGGTAGCACCACACTAGCAATCCTGCATAAAATGGCGGTAAAAACCTACTAAGCCCAAAAATCTGCGGACCTCCGTCCTGCTCACAAGTCTGTGCCTAAACTGTACGGCTACGATCTTCCTCGGAACCATACAAAATCGTCTTCGTAACTATAAGACCTAGGAGTCAACACAAACAAGCTTGAAGGGACACTCCGAGAATCTAGCAAACCGCTGGGGCTCTCCCAGTATCCATAAAACAGATCCTCGAGTGCTATTCCTATCCCTCAAGACACATAATAACTGGTCGAGGAACGGCCCGAAGAAAACCAGTTCATCACACCTACGAATGCTTCTAGAGCATTGGTGAGTCCAGTGACACACCCAAAACACACAAAGCCTGTAGCACGCACAAGACAGTCTTCGGAATGTCATCACTCCGAACCCGCAACAATGATGACCTGATTTCCTAACAAACTTAGACAAAGTCTCGCACTCTGATGCTGATCGAAGAAATCGTCAAGGCGAGGTAAAGGATACCCATCCGCACCGTAAGCCAGTTCAATTGACGATCCATCAATACACAACCTCAATCTGTCGTCTTTCTCCTTGATGAACAGAAAGGGAGCTTCCTAATGCGAAACACTCAGACACACGAAACTCCCCCCAACTAACAACTCTGCAGGCTTCGCCGGCTCGTTTGGAACGACGTCGGAAATCTCTCGCACGAAAGAAAACCGGTCCAACAAACCCACTGTGGTTACGGAATCACGAATGAACGCCAAGAATCCACGATATCTCCTCAAAGGCCGACTAGCGAAAAGGCTAATTCAAGCTAGGAGAGGCGGCACAACTATCCTCCTGCACAACAAGAACTGACTCGCCGGGGAAAACAAAACCTAACTGTTTCCTCAAGGTAGTCCACAATGCCTAGCTCATAGCTAACCAGTCTATGCCCAGGAGATTGCCAAATCCAACATTTCTAGGAGGATGAAATGACAGACGAATCTCTATCTCCTATCCGATGGGCACACGACCGAATTACATGTCGCGCAACAAAATGATCGCTGACAAAAGTTAACACAACAAACGACTGATCTACCTAGCACGACTCTCGTCCTAAACTCGGCATGAAGTGTGGAAACATACGAGTGTAACAAAAGGACATACTGAAAAAGTACCTGAAACCACAGCATTGGACGACTGAGCATCCCGATGAGTCAAAGCGAAAACTTGTGTCTGCCCTTCATCTGCGACTGACCGAACTCCTCCTCTACTAGCCTGACTCCTCTGCGCGAACCCTCCGTGTCCACGACTTCTCAGAATACGACCCTGACGTGGTGTGAAGGAACACTGCCTGATGAGGTGTTGAAGGCTTCCGCATCGTAAACACCTACGCGCTGACTGCTGTCCTCCTTGGGGATGAGAGCCAAACGACTGTCCTCGTCCTAAGCTTCTGCTCTGGGCTGGTACACCAGTATGATTCCTCAACTGTTCCGAAACTCTCACGGTCTCTGGAAGACGTGTCTCGTAAACTGGGGCTGCCTCCACCGATGCTATGTAGGGGACAGAATACTTCATGATGATCGCAAGGAACAACTGGGTAACAGGGGTGACAACCACCTGTCGCTGCGCTCGAATGACCTCCACCAATGAGCTCATTATCTGGCGCAAGCTCTGCATCTCTGCCACTAGTCTAGCAATCTGGTCTGCCGTAGGAGGAATAATCTGTCCGGATACAACAGGGGTGCTACTCGGATCAGCCCTCGTATCAAATGAATCAACTAGAACCTCGGCTCTCACGGCCGCTCTCTGCACCCTCGTAGTCCTTGGCTGCATAACGGCTGAAAAGAAGGTAGGATTCGATGAGGATACACAAATCGAATCACAAGGATGTATACAATCATGAAGGAAATTCAATCAATAAGTCTTAAGGTCGGTTAGGCGGAGTACCGTGTCGTGAGTATGCCGCGGAACATACGCACGCTACGCCACTCTGCTGCAGCTACCTACTCCATCATACCAGGGTCATCCTACACTCCGAAGGTAAAACCTACGCTCTGATACCAACTTTGTCACGACCCAAGATTTGGCCCGTGACCGGCACTTAACCATGTAACGTCTACAGGCGTAACGCGACTAAGTAAGCCGAAAACCCAGAAATCAAACCAGTAAAAGTATAGAGTGTTTTAAGCATTTAATAGAACCAATTACTAAGATGTTAAGAAACCTTAAGTAGACAATCACTGAGATGACAATATACGACACCGTAGCGAAGAAAATGAGCAACAAGTGGGAAACATCACATATAGAATAAACTGCATAAGTAAAGTCGGCTCACAACGAGCTCGACACCAGAACACAAAATAATATACATCATCCTCACAACTGGTCTCTAAGTCAATACATAAGTGGTAGATGGAGAGTACTAGATACAAAAATGTACATAACTGAAAGGTAAACAGATACCGCACAAAACCCACCTATCAGCAAAAGAGCTAGTACACCAACTGTAGGGGTATCTGTGTCAAAAGATGCAAGAACGCAGCCACCTGCAACTACTCCGAAGGGCAACCTGCAAACACTGTCGCACAACGGGGGTGAGTTGCCAACTCGTGAGTAGAAGATAACATATAAAGGTAATCGCGAGTATGCACGTGCAACGATACTCTAACCTATGCCAACAGATAAGATCTATATGATGAACTGGATGGTCAAATCATGTAACAAGTGCGATCTAATAACATCTCCATGTGATGAGCAAGATATGTGATGATCAGGTATAGCAATGCAATCTAACAACCCTATATAGAATGAACAGGGTATGCAATGATCGTGCAAGCATGTGTACTATATCAGGTACAATAGATACAAGATGAGATATCAATTACTACATACTGAGCATGGGAAATATAACATCTACATGGAATTTCATCGTGGAAAGTATAATCGGTACCCATCAATGCACCCAAATCCTCATACTACTCAGGCATCGTCATCCTCCTCGGTCCTCAAATCCTGTAAATCTCATATAATCGTGAGTGCCCAACATCGGCATCCAAAATATCAAGAAATACTCGTGCCAAGCATCGACACGCAAATCCTCCTGTATAGGGCATCCATCAGTCCGGATCAGCCCACGGGCTCTGTCTGCGGTATCGGCCTTCGGCCCTGGCATTACGAGTCGTCCCGTATCCATCTATCGACTCTGGCCGGTATCCTCCGGATAACCGCCAGGTCCAACCAATCACCGGTAGGTAGTAGTCCCTCTGCCAGGCTTACCGTCTACTACACAGCGAAACCGTTCTCGCCCCGGGGTACCATACCGGGTCCACTATGTACCCGTAATCGGCCTCATCCAACTCCTCGATTCGGGTTCACATATATCACTCTAGTACCGAGAAAACACATGGTGGACGCACCGAAATATCATATCAAGGGAAACCGGGTTTTCAAATAATTAACTATTCTCTTTTGAAATATCCACGGTTCCCCAAATCCAGAATTAACATGGAAACAACATATCTCAATGTGTAATCTAAGCAACTATGAAGATATCAATATATGTGTGCACTGGTATGAGTATACAGTGTGCATGTGCGCAAGTATGAAGATATCAATATATGTGTGCACTGGTATGAGTATACAGTGTGCATGTACGCAGGTATGAAGATATCAATATATGTGTGCACTGATATGAGTATACAGTGTGCATGTGCGCAG
The DNA here is from genome assembly GCA_030015575.1 of Agapanthus africanus. Classification (NCBI taxonomy): domain Eukaryota; kingdom Viridiplantae; phylum Streptophyta; class Magnoliopsida; order Asparagales; family Amaryllidaceae; genus Agapanthus; species Agapanthus africanus. The sequence continues at coordinate 139,301,674 of JASDDO010000012.1, forward strand.
GTATGAAGATATCAATATATGTGTGTACTGGTATGAGTATACAGTGTGCATGTGCACAGGTATGAAGATATCAATATATGTGTGCACTGGTATGAGTATACAGTATGCATGTGCGCAGGTATGAAGATATCAATATATGTGTGCACTGATATGAGTATACAGTGTGCATGTGCGCAGGTATGAAGATATCAATCTATATGTGCACTGGTATGAGTATACAGTGTGCATGTGCGCAGGTATGGATACATGATGTATGTGGTACAAGTATGGGTATGTGATGTATATGTGCCCAAATATGGATACATGATGTATGTGGTACAAGTATGGGTATGTGATGTATATGTGCCTAAATATGGATACATGATGTATGTGGTACAAGTATGGGTATGTGATGTATATGTGCCCAAATATGGATACATGATGTATGTGGTACGAGTATGGGTATGTGATGTATATGGCAAATCATGACAACTTCAATAAAGCGGAAACAGTATGATATATGATTTATAGCAATCCTATAATGTGAGTGTCATGGCAATCACTAACGGTGTGAGTGTAGCATATCAATCGTGCTCGTGCAAGTTGAACCGTTAGTGACAGTGCAGTGTCCTATGCTATCATTTCTATATGCAACAAAAAGGTATGCTACTACAGTCCATATGAACATTTATACTAAATATCCTAACACGCCCTGACGCTTAACGCCATACGGGCGATTTCCCCGTAGATGTTAAATCTACTCACCTGGTCGTGTGCTACTCATAGCCGACCACCTGCTTTCCTATCTTAGCTTCGTCCATCGTACCCGCCTGCGAACCTGGAATTACACAATAATCCATATATAAGCAACCAGCTCGCCAGACGCGATATCCAAGCCAAACGATACGCACTCGTCGCGAACTAAACGCGCATGTGTACAACACGCTAAAACGTGTATACGCGTCTAAAACTCATCCCGACACGCAGCGATACGCTGAATCACAGAACCCTCTCGCGTATCGCGCGAACCAAACGTACTAGAAATACGATATAACGTCCCAGATTCTACCCAGGCTAACAACTTACAAAATTATACATACCAATGGCCCTAGAAATGTAGCAGACTCCTACCCACACAAACTACACCCAAAAATTCCGTCATCTGGCCGCAAATTGCGGCCAGAAAGAATAAACTGGCGGCCTCGCTATGGGGTGGGGGTCGGGCTCTGGTGGTGAGGTCAGGGTATATCTAGTGTGCTCCAGTTTCCTCAATTTTGACCTGAAGTACTCAGGCCTATAGCAGATCACAGAGAGCCAAAATTTCATCCTAAAACACTAAATTTTGTACAATTTGAAACCCTATGGTATCTTGGTGTAATCTGGGGTCTAACTAGGTTTACATGGCCTTAATAACACCTAATTAGGCTAGGTTAACCAACCTAATTAGGCTAGCTTAACCAACAAATGTAGGGATCCTAAGCACACTTGTGAAGGTTCATAAAGCATCAAACATGTATGAATAAATTTTTACATGTGCCGAACAACCCAAAGACAGGATCTTTGCTAGATTATTAGGGTTTAGCATGCAAGATAACATCTTTTTATCTAAGTGTGAGGGATTACAAACTTTGTAGTCCACTCCTTCGCTTCACAAGCTCCGAGTAGAAGTCCCGTCGCCGCGATCCATGATCTCCCGGACTCAAGAGAGGCTCCACGACTCGAACGATCCATACTAGCTTGAAGTGTTCCGATTCTCCGATGATCTACGTCGAAGTTGCTTTAACCCAAGCTTTCTCACTCTAAAGAGATGAACACCCTAATCTAATGGGCTAGATTAGATGAGGATGAGGGAGTAGTAATTATGCTTTCCTTTTTATTCACTTTCTCACAAGAAATCATCACAAAAGAATTAACTAGTAAGCATTTTCTTTTAGAACTCAAGAGAGAAGAAGATGATAATGGAAAAGATAATCCTTTTGTGATGAATAGAAAAGAAATGTATATGATTGATTATAGAATCATGGTCAAGGATGATTGGCTAAAAATTTGTAGAGAATAAACTAGAGTTAGGGTTTGGTTAGGTTAAGTTATGAGTCATGAAAAAATATCAACCATAATATCTTAACCAAGACAAAAGTAAAGCTTCTAGAAGGTGCAAGAAGAAGCTAACCCTAATCAAACCCTAATCCCATTTAATCATCCTTAAACATGTTTAATAATAAATCATATCATGTCACAATAATATATATCACATATATATTATATATTTACAACAAAAGAAAATAATACAATTAACATATATCGCATATATATCAATGTATCATCCAGTGAGAAAATGAAATAATAAAGCGAGCCAATATTAGATAATGTAATACAATATATCATATATATTATTATACATTAATTCATCGAATCAACACTTGATCCGACGATCCGGCTATATCGAATATTACCGACTAATATATCATGTACCGATTCATCGAATCCACACTTGATCCGATGACCCGGTTCATATCTAAATATCGCGAGAATATAATACGGTATCTCATATCGCATTATTCTCGGTCCTGCACATATCACATATGCACCTCTACTCCGTTTCGCCTGAGCCAAGAAACCTCTGTGTAGGACTCTAAAGAATCATCAATACGCCGGTAGCAAGTGATGATCATATCAAACACCCACAAGCTGCAAGCGGTCAGCTAAACATAACAGCCAACCAGGTATTGAGCGATCAGAAGATCAACAAGCTAGTCTGTGCGTTCTCCTGTGAATCCTATCAGTAACACTCCCGTACAGTCCGGTCTGTTCGTCTGATATGTCGCATATCAAGTCTAGGGGTGGTATACGTCAGACCCCAGTAACCGATAAGTCGTGTCGATGTGTGGCTCATAACGGGTTGAGAAACTACCGGTAACACTTACCAGTAAATCTCTATATCAGCCCTGGCCAGGGACTTCCAGTTATAGCCAATCGAACACAGCACAACATCAACTCCCTATACCGGGAGAGACGAATCCCCTCCTATCGCTCATTGCCTCCATGTGATTCGGGACTGTACCCAAAAGCCACCGTTTTGCACGCCCTCTTGGATGTGGTAAGGTGGAAACCAAAGCACAGTGGGAATCACACAAGACTCTATGACGATCTCGGGTCTACAGACTACCCTGTACCAGTGTCACCGAAGAACTGCCATCTGACGTGTGGTATATCACCATCCGGGAGCTCTCGGCGAGTCCGTCCAGTGTACCCAGTCTCTACTGAGCACCCGTACACCATCTCTGATGTCAAAGACCGATGGATATGGGATCATCCATCGCCCATCATATGGGTCAAGATGCGTATACGCTAGTCTACTCTGGTGTATCGATGCCCTGTCTCGATATACCCTCGACTAGGAACAGTTATAGGATGTACTCATCGACTACCATGGCCCCACTAGTATGATCTCATCATAGTCCCAGTAGTCGAGTACAGATCCTAAGTGCTTTATCAACATGTGAGAGAAAAACAGTAAACCAATATAAGTCAACATGTTAAGATAAAGTGAAACCAAATAGCATACTATCATGACGAGCAAGAAAGTCATCTCTATATATATCCAAGCATCCATTACAATATACATCATATGTACAACAATGGCCTCTAGGGCATATACATAACTAACAATCTCCCACTTGCACTAAGGCCAGTTGCTGTAGTATCTCATACCTAGCATCCCGAATAATCTCTCAAACTGTATCTGGGGAATAGCCTTCGTGAATGGATCCGCAGTGTTGTCCTTCGTATCTACTCTCCTGACCTCGATCTCCCAGCGATCAACTATCTCCCTGATCAGGTGATACCGCCTCAGAATATGTCTGGATTTCTGATGGGACCTGGGTTCCTTGGCCAAAGCCACTGCTCCATTGTTATCGCAATACAGAGGTATTGGATGTTCAATGGATGGAACCACACCAAGTTCACTAATGAACTTCTTCATCCAAACAGCCTCTTTGGCATCATCGTTGGCAGCGATGCATTCGGCCTCCATCGTCGAGTCTGCAACGGTATCCTGTTTGGAACTCTTCCAACATACTGCCACTCCATTGAGGGTAAAGACAAATCCCGAATGCGACTTAGAGTCGTCCTTATCACTTTGGAAGCTGGAATCGGTAAAGGACTCCACTCGGAGTTCTCCGTTACCATACACCAAGAACATGTCTCTAGTCCTTCGTAAGTACTTGAGAATGTTCTTCACAGCTGTCCAGTGACTCTCTCCAGGATCTGCTTGATACCGACTCACTACACTTAGTGAGTATGCTACATCGGGTCTGGTACATAGCATCGCATACATGATAGAGCCTACTGCCGAAGGGTATCCCTTGCATGCGAGCTCTCTCCAAATCAGTCTTGGGAGACATCTTTTTGGAGAGAGTGAGTCCAGAGATCGTGGGTTGGTTTCCACGCTTGGATTCTTCCATACTAAACCTCTTTAGTATGGAGTCAATGTACCTGGATTGGGACAATCCCAGTATCCGTTTGGATCTATCTCTATAGATCCTAATCCCCAATATACAGGAGGCATCACCTAGATCTTTCATTGAGAATCTCTGTGATAAGAAGAACTTGACTGATTGCAGCATAGGAATATCATTTCCTATCAAGAGTATGTCATCCACGTACAATACGAGGAAGACAACCTTACTCTCTGCTACCTTCTTATAGATACAAGGTTCATCTATGTTTTTGATGAAGTCAAACTCTTTGACTACAACATCAAAACAGATGTTCCAACTCCGCGATGCTTGCTTTAACCCATAAATGGATTTAAGCATTTTGCACACCTTTCCACTGCTCCCACTATCTACGAAGCCCTCTGGCTGAGTCATGTATACGCACTCTTCTAAATCACCATTCAGAAAAGCGGTCTTAACATCCATTTGCCAGATTTCGTAGTCATGGTATGCAGCAATGGCAAGTAAGATCCGGATGGACTTAAGCATAGCCACTGGAGAAAAGGTTTCGTCATAATCCACACCTGGTTGTTGACGAAAACCCTTTGCAACAAGTCTAGCTTTGAAAGTCTCAACTTTTCCATCTACACCAAATTTCTTTTTAAAAATCCACTTGCTCCCAATGGGTTTTACCCCTTCAGGAGCATTTTCCAAAATCCATACTTTATTGGTGTACATGGATTCAATCTCAGATCGCATTGCATCCAGCCATTTCACTGAATCACCACTCGTGATGGCCTGCTCGAAACTAGTTGGGTCATCATCGTCCATGATGCAATCCTCGCTTCCACCATCAATGAGAAAACCGTAGTATCTCTCAGGTGGACGAGAAACCCTACTAGATCAGCGGAGAGGCTGAGGTTCGTCGGGTACTACTGAATCCTCTGGTTCAACCAAGTCTTCTGTTATAGTTTGTGTTGCTGGAACCTCTTCCATTTCTGCCTCCTTGCCACAAATTTCTTTTTCAAGAAATTCCTTTTCTAAAAAGGTGGCATGTTTAGAAACAAACACCTTTTGTTCCTCAGTGTGGTAGAAGATATACCCTTGTGAATTTTTGGGATATCCTATAAACTTACATAAGACAGATCTTGCCTCGAGTTTGTCCGGATTTTGTCTTTTGACATAGGCCGGACAACCCCATATCTTAATATAATTAAGATGTGGTCTCTTCCCTTTCCATATCTCATATGGAGTGGTAGGCACAGATTTGGTAGGAACCATATTCAGTAGGTGTATGGCTGTCTCAAGCGCATACCCCCAGAAGGAAATAGGTAACTCAGCCTCGCTCATCATAGAGCGCACCATATCTAATAGGGTGCGATTCTTTCGTTCTGATACACCGTTGTGCTGTGGTGTATAAGGAGGAGTGAGCTGAGAGAGAATCCCCTTCTCTTTTAGATAATCTAGGAACTCACTGCTTAAGTATTCACCTCCTCGATCAGATCGAAGGATCTTAATACTTTTGCCCGTTTGGTTCTCTACTTCGTGCTTAAATTCTCTGAATTTCTCAAAAGCTTCAGACTTGTGTTTCATCAGAAACACATGTCCGTATGTAGAGAGATCGTCAGTGAATGTAATGAAGTAGGAAGAACCGTTCCTGGCATGCGTAGACATGAGACCACATACATCACTATGTACCAATCCTAAGAGTTCAGTAACTCTTTCTCCGTGTCCACTAAACGGAGCTTTGGTCATTTTTCCTTTGAGACATGAATGGCAAGTATCATAAGATGATAATTCGAACGGATTCAAATAACCATCCTTATGTAACTTAGCCAGTCGTGTCGCATTGATATGACCAAGTCTACAATGCCACAAGTAGGATTCGTTCATATCTGAACTTTTCCTCTTGTGTGTGTTTTGTATATTCAGGACTGTATTCTGATTTAGAATGAATATGCCATTATATAACGAGCCTGATGCAATCAACTTTTGATCTAGGAATATGTTCATAACATTATCCTTTACTACAAAATTATATCCTTCTTTACTTAATAAAGAAACTGATATAATATTGCACATCATGTTCGGTATATAATAGCACTCATTTGAATCAGTGTATTACGACTTGGCAATACTAGGTGATATTCGCCAACTGCTTTGGCTACAATACTTGCACCGTTCCCTACTTGAACGGAATGATCACCTTTTCCCAGTTCTCTACCTTTTCGTAGCCCATGTAACAATTTACATATGTGGGATCCTGATCCGGTATCTAATACCCAGGACGTAGGGTGAACTGAGAAACAGTTCTCAATAACTAACACACCCAAAGAAGATGCATCAACACACATGTTCTTTTGGGCAGCTTGAGAATCCAGATATTCTCCTGTTTCCTGTTCAGTCTTATAACTCTTATAAGAAAGAACGGGTCCAACGTTCCCTTTCTCAGTACAATAATCGGGTTCAGTCAATACATCCATATTATTATCTTGATTATGGCCTGACATGGTCGCTACCTGGAGAGAGAGAGAAGAAAACACTTTAGCGTATGCTCTTGCAAGATTAGATTGGTTATTATCGTATCTAATCAGGATGTCTCCCACTGTATTTATCAAATCTTCCTTCAAATCCTAAAAGGTAAGATTAGCCGGGATTAATTACACCTTACAATTTCGTCAATCTTTCAGCCAGATCAGTGTCGGTACTTGAGGGAGGTTCCCCGTGCTTTCGCACGGACCTAATTAAAGTAAACCTCATTTTCCCAGAGGCGTAATCTCGTTAACACTTTTCTAGACACCTACTTGAATGACTAATTGTCCTGTGTAAAACTCTTCCAGGAGTAACACTTACTTGCAGTGGATATCAGGATCCAACTATCTCATAGAAGGTATGCAATCTTATTGCAAATTTCAACACTTGAAATTCCCGATAATATTTTGCCCCTAACGTTCTATGACCTTGACGAAAGCCAACAAACCATAATCCGCTAGTCAAGTTCAACCCGAACATTTCTTGATTGAATTAAACCCAGCCGTACGTCCCTTGACGAAAGCCAACAAAGCCGCACGACTACTCTAACCCAATCTCATCATATGTAACAGATAAGTAATAATTAGCTACCGCACACTACGCCTTGACGAAAGCCAACAAACGTAGCACGAATACTAAGTATTACCTATCTGAAATGTCGGAGGGCTACGTAGGTTTTTTCAGAAAAACCCTGAACGTAATGAACTTGATATCGTCGTAGAATCGAGTAGTTTTTGAAAAGGAGTGTTTTTAAGGTTTTTCTTAGTTTCGCTAAAGGGGTCACTCCCGGTGAAGGGATCGTCGGCCCTTTCCTCATCGAATAAGGTGCAGGATATATCATATATATCGCTGTGCAAAGCAAAACTCTAAAAAAAATCAAAATACAAACCGAGTTTTGTACCATCTGCCAGTTTCGCTAAAGAGGTCACTCCCGGTGAAAGGATCTCGGCTCTTTCCTCATCAAATAAGGTGAAGGACATATCATATATATCACTGTGCAAAGCAAAACTGTAGCTACCCTTTTTATAAAGTTTTGATTCTACAACATCTTTAGGTTTCTTTTTCCTTTTATTAATCTTATTAATAAAAATCCCATCAGCTTATGCTTCCTAAGCATCACAGAAGAAACGAAAGCAGTAATATTTATATATCAGCATATATATATATATATTTATTATAAGCATTCGTCTCAGACAGTAATATGATCTCATCACAGAACATTGCAGCAGAAGAACATATATGAAATATTGGATATACTAGGACGTCCGTGTTTTCAATACGAGCCTGTATAAAACACGGATTCCACGGTCGTGACGAATAGCCAAACCCACATCCCAAGACCCCTACGAGAGCGGCAAGTAACACTGCCAATTTTAGGGTTAGGAGACCCGGTCTCGACTCCTCGAGATGGCCTCCCACTGGACCCTAGAACCTGGTTACTTATGCTCCCCTCCTTGGGTCTACCTAATGCGGAAAAGTAAATAATATACAACACTGGTGACATCAACCTCAACCCGGAAGTGCCCTAAATAAAAGAATATTACATTACAAATGAATTTTACATGAATGAAAATTAAAACCCCCGGCTATTCAGAACACGACGATCCAATATAACATATCACAGCAACACATAATATCACATATCATCAACGTAAGTAAATATGCGCATCCCAATTGTCGTTGACATATAGCAACGAAACCGGCGATATCACATATTACACTTACGGTCACAGAAAAGAAAGTGTAAAATTACAACATTTGGAATCCATAATTACTTTAGACATCGTAAATCTGAAATATCACATACTTCGCATTTCATGCCTAACTCTATGAATTCCACATATTGTATCACATTCCAGATAAATAGACAGTATTAAACTTTTCGAACAGATAATCAAATACCCAAAATTTCCTAAAGTGCTCAACACTTGAGCGGAGTCCAAATAATCCCAGAATATGTCACAGTACCAGTGATCCAACCGTAGAAGGGTCAAGCCAACGCCTCACATGTGGCCCGCCGTACTGCCCCAAACTCGAAGGTTCAAAAGGCAGTTCAAGACGGTCACATAATCGAGTTAAGGTTTGTTGTCTTCTAGAGGGTCCACCGCTTAACTTGTACAATTTTTCCGAAAGATTTAAACCCGATAACAATTCAACACTTGAAAGTTTGCCGTGCCAGGAAAAAGTGAGTTAATGATATCCTTTCAAACAGTTTAACAGTTTCTAAATATCCGGAAATAATAACGAATTTAAATTTTCCGATCGAATCTACGATTACATAAGAAACCCCAGATTACTCAACACTTGAGTCACTTTAAAAATACCCAGAAGTATCAACAAGCACCTACGGATATTACCATGAAGCAACGTGTCACAATCTCAAAATTCGACCGCGGAACCGCCGCGGGAAGCAGGTTCCCGCCGTGGTTCCGCGGCGATTTAGTGGAGTTATGGGCCCGTGTTTCATGGTAATTCTTAGAATTCCTTGCTGATTTTTTAGGTATTTTTAATTCAGAAAAATCCCAGATTTTGAAAAATTTCCAGAGAGGGGGTTAAATTTGTCGGTTCGGGTTCGATCGGAGTTTTAACTTCGTAAACACGTCGCCTAATGCTCTAGCTAGGCTCTGATACTACTGTAGGGTTCCTAGGCACACTTGTGAAGGTTCATAAAGCATCAAACATGCATGAATAAAATTTTACATGTGTCGAACAACCCAAAGACAGGATCTTTGCTAGATTATTAGGGTTTAGCATGCAAGATAACATCTTTTTATTCAAGTGTGAGGGATTACAACCTTTATAGTCCGCTCCTTCGCTTCACAAGCTCCGAGTAGAAGTCCCTTCGCCGCGATCCATGATCTCCCGAACTCAAGAGAGGCTCCACGACTCGAACGATCCATGCTAGCTTGAAGTGTTCCGATTCTCCGATGATCTACGTCGAAGTTGCTTTAACCCAAGCTTTCTCACTCTAAAGAGATGAACACCCTAATCTAATGGGCTTGATTAGATGAGGATGGGGGAGTAGTAATTATGCTTTCCTTTTTATTCACTTTCTCATAAGAAATCATCACAAAAGAATTAACTAGTAAGCATTTTCTTTTAGAACTCAAGAGAGAAGAAGATGATAATGGAAAAGATAATCCTTTTGTGATGAATAGAAAAGAAATGTATATGATTGATTATAGAACCATGGTCAAGGATGAGTGGCTAAAAGTTTGTAGAGAATAAACTAGAGTTAGGGTTTGGTTAGGTTAAGTTATGAGTCATGGAAAAATATCAACCATAATATCTTAACCAAGACAAAAGTAAAGCTTCTAGAAGGTGCAAGAAGAAGCTAACCCTAATCAAACCCTAATCCCATTTAATCATCCTTAAACATGTTTAATAATAAATCATATCATGTCACAATAATATATATCACATATATATTATATATTTGCAATAAAAGAAAATAATACAATTAACATATATCGCATATATATCAATGTATCATCCAGTGAGAAAATGAAATAATAAAGCGAGCCAATATTAGATAATATAATACAATATATCATATATATTATTATACATTAAATCATCGAATCAACACTTGATCCGACGATCCGGCTATATCGAATATTACCGACTAATATATCATGTACCGATTCATCGAATCAACACTTGATCCGATGACCCGGTTCATATCTAAATATCGCGAGAATATAATACGGTATCTCATATCGCATTATTCTCGGTCCTGCACATAACACATATGTGCCTCTACTCCGTTTCGCCTGAGCCAAGAAACCTCTGTGTAGGACTCTAAAGAATCGTCAATACGCCGGTAGCAGGTGATGATCATATCAAACACCCACAAGCTGCAAGCGGTCAGCTGAACGTAACAGCCACCCAGGTATTGAGCGATCAGAAGATCAACAAGCTAGCCTGTGCGTTCTCCTGTGAATCCTATCAGTAACACTCCCGTACAGTCCGTTCTGTTCGTCTGATATGTCGCATATCAAGTCTAGAGGTGGTATACGTCAGACCCCAGTAACCGATAAGTCTTGTCGATGTGTGGCTCATAACGGGTCGAGAAACTACTGGTAACACTTACCAGTAAATCTCTATATCAGCCCTGGCCAGGGACTTCCAGTTATAGCCAATCGAACACAGCACAACATCAACTCCCTATACCGGGAGAGACGAATCCCCTCCTATCGCTCATTGCCTCCATGTGATTCGGGACTGTACCTAAAAGCCACCGTTTTGCACGCCCTCTTGGACGTGGTAAGGTGGAAATCAAAGCACAGTGGGAATCACACAAGACTCTATGACGATCTCGGGTCTACAGACTACCCTGTACCAGTGTCACCGGAGAACTGCCATCTGACGTATGGTATATCACCATCTGGGAGTTCTCGGCGAGTCCGTCCAGTGTACCCAGTCTCTACTGAGCACCCGTACACCATCTCTGATGTCAAACACCGATGGATATGGGATCATCCATCGCCCATCATATGGGTCAAGATGCGTATACACTAGTCTACTCTGGTGTATCGATGCCCTGTCTCGATATACCCTCGACTAGGAACAGTTATAGGATGTACTCATCGACTACCATGGCCCCACTAGTATGATCTCATCATAGTCCCAGTAGTCGAGTACAGATCCTAAGGGCTTTATCAACATGTGAGAGAAAAACAGTAAACCAATATAAGTCAACATGTTAAGATAAAGTGAAACCAAATAGCATACTATCATGACGAGCAAGAAAGTCATCTCTAAATATATCCAAGCATCCATTATAATATACATCATATGTACAACAATGGCCTCTAGGGAATATACATAACTAACAACAAAACCATCCCCTAACCAAAAGGCCACACAAATCACCATTACAAGCACAAAACTCACTTTTTAACCCTAATTAAGCTTAACAATCACTAGTTTAGCAAGCAAGGAAGTTAGGCTCAGATCATACCTCACTTAAAGATCTTAGAGTGCAGGAAGGAGAGGAAGGAGAAGGTCTGGAGCTGCTACAGAGGCTCTTGTTGCTGTTACTGCTCCTGTTGCTGCTGCTGCTCCATGCTGTTGCTGATGCTGCTGCTTGCTGTTGCCTCTTCTGCTACTGTTGCTGCTGCTAGTTGCTGCTGCTGGTGCTTCTTCTGCTGCTGCTTGTTGTGAGGGTGTGAGTGTGTGTGTTGAGAGTGAGAGGAGTGAGAGTGAGAGTGAGAGAACACAAGTCAAACATCCCCCTCTCTCCCTCTCTCTTCATTTAATGAGCATGGCTCATGCCATTTGCCCATACTCCCTCTTTCTCACTAAGTCAACAAAGAAAACATTTCCAAAAAAAATAAGAAAATCAACACAGCAACCATAATTAAAACCCAAAATAATTTAATACAAAACTTAAAATGGCATAAGGGAATGGTTAGCCCACCATGCTTGTTAATCATGGTTTAACCCCATCTCTTAACCCTAGTTTACATGCAGAAGTGTGTGTGTGCCTAGAATCCTAATAAAATATTCATTAATTAGGATAAAATATTTGAAACTTAATTTGGTAAACTTCTTATTAAAACTATATATTAAAATATAATTAACCCCTAAACACAACCTAAGGTGTTACAATATTAGAACTTTCACAGTCCAGGTACATCGACACCATACTGAAAAGATTCAGTATGGAAGATTCCAAGTGCGGTAATCTACCGGCTTGTCACGGGATCACCCTCTCCAAAGAGATGTCTCCCAAGACTGATTTGGAAAGGGATCGCATGTCTATTATACCCTACGCTTCTGCGGTAGGCTCTATAATGTATGCGATGTTGTGTACCAGACCAGATGTAGCTTATGCACCGAGTGTAGTAAGCCGGTATCAGTCAAACCCTGGGGAGAAGCACTGGATAGCGGTAAAGAACATTCTCAAGTACCTGAGAAGGACTAAGGAGATGTTCTTGGTGTATGGCGGAAAAGACCTCCAGATCGAGGCCTTTGCTCACTCCAGCTTCCAGAGTGACAAGGATGATTCCAAGTCCATGTCGGGTTATGTCTTTACCCTCAATGGAGGGGCGGTGTGTTGGAAGAGTTCCAAATAGGAAACCGTTGCTGACTCAACGATGGAAGCGGAATATATCGTTGCTTCTGATGCCGCAAAAGAAGCCGTCTGGATGAGAAAGTTCTTGAAAGAACTTCTGGTGGTTCCGTCCATTGTTGATCCAATACCTCTGTATTGTGACAACAAAGGGGCTATAGATTTAGCGAAGGAACCCAGGTCCCATCAGAAGTCCAGACACATCTTAAGGCGGTATCACCTGATCAGGGAGATCGTGGATCGCCGGGAGATCGAGGTTCAGAGGGTTTCTTTAGAAGATAACACTGCATATCCACTAACGAGGGCCTTACCCCAGACTCAGTTCGAGCGGCTGATCGAGATGATAGGTCTTCGATACGCCAGTACATGGCCTTAGTGCAAGTAGGAGATTGTTAGTGTATATGCCCTAGAGGCCATTACTGTATGATACTAGTTTGTATATTACTTGATGGAAGCTTGGGATATTCACAGTTGTATAGACAATCTTGCTCGAAATGGTAGTATGCTACTTGGTTTGTCTCTACTTTAATGTGTACATGTGTTTATTTTAGCATATCGCCTATACACATTAGTGGAGCCCTTAGGATCTTTGCTTGATTACCAGCGTTGTGATGGCAGTCACACTAGTGGGGGCTGGGTAATCTACAAGCACATCCTTATACAGGTCCCTAGTCGTAGGATTATCGAGACGGGGCATCGATACTCCGGAGTAGACTAGCGTATACGCTTCTCATCCCAGCAGGGGAGATGGTCTGTCCTACAGCCGTCAGTACGTCATACTTGAGATAGTATGCGGGTGCTCGTTAGGTTATGAGTACACTGGACAGGACTCGTCGGGAACTGTTGGTTGGTACTATACCTATCGTCAGTTATCAGTTCCCATGTGACATGAGTACATCTTAGTCCGCTGACTTGACAGCGTCACTTCTCCTCGAGTGTGTTCCCATTGTACTTTGATTACTACCCTACCATGGCTTAAAGGAGTCGTGCAAACAGGTGCAGTTGGGTGCAGTCCCGAAGCACTTGAAGGCAGTGACGGTTAGGCAGGATTCGTCTCTCCCGGTATTGGGGGTTGATATCGCGCTGTGTCTAGGAGAGCCATTACACAAAGTCCTTGGCCAGGGCAAGCGGGATATACTGGTAGCATTTCCAATGTTATCTCAGGGTGTTATGGGCTACACTCTGACACGACTTGTACCGCTATTAGGGGACTGATGTTTACCGCCCCCTAGGCCCGCCATGCGATATTCTCATACGAACAGACCAGACTGTACGAAGATTGTCACATACAGGCTCAGTAGGATTTCGGATGGGTTCACCTCATCGGTCTTCTTATCGGCATCTACCTGGGGACCGTTACGTACAGCTAGTGCCGCTTGCGGTCTGTGGTTAAACCCACTGCCATCGTAGTGTCGAGTCTTTAGAGTCCCACACAGAGGGTTATTCGCTTTTGGGCAAAACAGAGTAGAAGTCGCATGGTTTTGCGACGGGGTTCGTTCACATCCGCGCACTTGTGCACGTTTGGTGTCCGGACAGTTATTACTAGCGGGCTTTGGTTTAAGCCAGATCCTAGTATATGTTTTGGGATTGGTTTTATCTCATTGTATTCGTGTTCCTCGGAACATGGATGCGGGTGTGTATGCGCAGTTGACTGAGGCAGAGGCAGAGGATTCTCATTAGGGTTGATGACTGTTGTCTTTTTCCAAACCCTAATGAATATGTGAAATATGATTAATAATGTTAATTAAAAGGAAATTGTGTTGTGGTTAGGGTTGTTGACCATTTGACCATGGTTGACTTGTTGACCCAAGTTGAAAAGTTGACCATCATCATTTCACAGAAAAGATGCTCCTTGATCTTAGCGAAATTCATTAAATGTGAAATGATAATGGTCTTTTCAAATCAACCATCACCTTTTTCTTTTTGATTAATATTGTTAATTGATAATTCACATATATGTGAATATGGTTGCTAATTTCATTTCATTCTCTCATTCTCATTCTCTCTCATCCTCTTCCTCTATCTCAAGGCAAAAATCTCTCATGAGTTGAGAACCATTTGCCTTTGAGATAAAACACCAAAACTCATCTCTACTCATCCTAAGGTTCTAGGTTTAGCAAACTTAGCACCTTAGTTACCTCAAGTTTGAGGAAGGAGCTCAAGGTAGAGGCCCTCGGGTGGATCATTCTTCGGCAAGAGAAGGCGACGAGGAGAACCATTCAACCCACTCCAAGGAGAAGAAGAGAAGGAGTTCAAGACTAGGTATAACCCTCTAACCGAGTAGGTAAAACTTGTAGTTAGTTTCTAGTGTGTTGTTTAGCAAAGATCCGTTTTCTAGTCCATGTCACTCTAGCCCAAAAATCGTTTTTTACCGTTTCCGCAACCCCGAAAGAACCGAGACGGGTAACGTGGACTTACAGACTATAGCTAAGGCATAGTGTGCGGTAGCTATGTGATGTCTTCCTATATAGAATATGATGCGATTAATTAGGACTGTCACATGATTATGTTGACTATAGCCAAGGGTCATGTCGGTGGGTTTAATTAATCATGAAATGACGGGTAGAACTTGACTAGTGCTTATGATATGTTGACCATAGCCAAGGTCATGAGTGTTAGGGGTAAAAAACATATCGGGAGTTTCAAGAGTTGAAATTTGCAATGAGATTGCATACCTTCTATGTGATAGTAGGATCCTGATCCTACTATGAGCAAGAGTTGCTCCCGGGAGAGTTTTGCACTTTACAATTAGCTAACCCATTAGGTGTCTAGAAAGGTTTCAACAGGGCTACACCTATGGGAAAACGAGGTTTATTCTAATTAGGTCAGTGCTAAAACACGGGGAACCTCCCTCAAAGTACCGGCACTGGCCTGACTGAACGGTTAGCGAAATTGTAGAATGTAATTAATCCTGGCTAATTTTCTTTTTAAGGTTTGAAGGAAAATTTGATAAAAGCAGTGGGAGACATCGATTAGATAAGATAATAAACCAATCTGATTTTTGCAAGAGCTTTCGCTGAGTGTATTCTTTTCTCTCTCCTAATGGCAAATAACCATGACTGGACTTAAGCTACTGTTAGAGAAAAATAAGCTAACTAGACCGAATTATAAAGACTGGCTGAGGAACATTAACATTGCTCTCACATATGATAAAATATCATATGTCCTCACTGCCTCAGCCCCACCTACCCCAGGCCCTGAATCTTCTATTGCGGATAAGGAGATCCGCAAAATGTAGGATATTGACTGTGCTACTGCCAAATGCCTCGCGCTTGTATCGATGGACAATACATATTAAAAGCAACACAAGCAGATGGATGTTCAATCCATCTTTCTCCATACAAAAGAGTTGTATGGGGAGCAATCTCGGACCCTGAGATACGAAGCATCTCGAAAGATGTTTTAGATGCGGATGGCTCCTGGCATACCAGGAGGTGATCATGTTTTGAAGATGATAGCTCTTATTGAAGAGCTTGAGGATCTCGGATGGACAATGGATAACGAACAGTATACTGATATTGTTCTTCAGTCTCTTCCCTCTACCCTTGCTCAATTCATAGTAAACTTCAACATGCATAACATGGAGAAGTCACTACCCGAACTTCTCAATATGTTTAGAAGTGCGGAGAGCATGCTTAAAGCAAAGTCTCGCTCTCTGATTGTTGCACAATCTTCCTCTTCCGTCCTAAAAGCCAATGCCAAGGGAAGGAATAAGAAGAAATCCACTAAACCGAGAGGTGGAATCAAGAAGGCACCAGGAAGAGACAAATCCAAGGTTGACAAATCAGGAAAAGGAGAATGTTTTCACTGCAAGAAGACGGGGCACTGGAAGCGGAACTGTACTGAGTACCTTGATCTCAAGAAAAAGAAGCATGGTGATGCTTCATCTTTAGGTGTGTTCATAACTGAAAACTGTTTTTATATAAACTCTGCTTCCTGGGTATTAGATACTGGTTCAGGTTCTCATATCTGCAATTCTGTGCAGGCATTAAGAAATAGCAGAGTTTTGAAGACCGGTGATCATACTCTCCGAGTTGGAAATGGTTCTAATATACATGCAGTTTCAGTGGGAGAGTATCACCTAGGGTTGCCGTCGGGTTCTATATTAGTTTTGAACCCATGTTATTTTGTACCAAGCATGTTTTGTAATATAATATCCGTTTCTTTGTTAGATAATGAAGGAAATCATTTTGTATTGCAGCACAATGTTATGAACATTAAACTGAATCAAGAGTTGATTGGTTGTGGTACACTTAATAACGGGATATACTTCCTTAATCAACACACAATTTTCAACATACAACACACAAATAAAAGAAAATTTTCAGATATAAATGAAACTTTTCTTTAGTATTGTAGACTTGGTCATATTAATGAAACAAGACTAAACAAGCTTCATAAAGATGGATATTTAAATCCTTTTGAGTATAAATCTTATACGACTTGTCAGTCTTGTATAAAAGGGAAAATGACCTAAACTTTGTTTACTGGACACAATGAAAGAGCTACAGAGCTCTTGGTCCTCATACATAGTGATGTATGTGGGCCAATGTCTACACATGCAAGAGGCGGTTTTTCTTACTTCATAACTTTTACTGATGATTTCTCAAGATTCGGTCATGTGTTTTTATTAAAGTATAAGTCTGAAGCTTTCGATAAATTCAAGGAGTACAAACTTGAAGTAGAGAAACAAACAGGAATGAGCATCAAAATACTTCGATCAGATCGAGGTGGAGAGTATCTTAGTACAGAGTTTTCAAACTTCCTAAAAGAGAATAGGATTCTATCTCAGCTCACTCCCCCTTACACACCACAGCACAACGGTGTGTCAGAGCGGAGGAATCATACCCTATTAGATATGGTATGATCCACGATGAGTGATACTGAGTTTCCTCTCTCTTTTTGGGGGCATGTATTGGAGAATGCAGCTTTTCTGTTGAACAAAGTTCCAACCAAGACCGTTTCTACCACTCCATATGAGATATGGTATGGGAAGAGACCATCTCTTAAACGAGTTAAGATTTGGGGTTGTCCGGCTTTGGTCAAAAAGCAGATTCCAGAAAAACTCGAGACATGATCAGTCAAATGTATATTTATGGGATATCCAAAACATTCGTTTGGATATCCTTTCTACCACAAGGAGGAACAAAAAGTGTTTGTTTCTCAACATGCCATATTTTTAGAAAACGAGATTTTTCCAAATGATACTGATGGCAATGTGGTAAATCTAGAAGAGGTTCTAGAGACACAAGTTACAAATGACGACTTGGTTGAACCTGATGTTGCAACAGAGTCTTATGAACCTCAGCCACTCCATAGATCTTGTAGGACTTCTCGCCCACCGGAGAGATACTATGGTTTTCTCATTGATGGTGATAGAGAAGATTGCATCATGGAAGATGATGACCCTACCAGTTTTCAGCAAGCTATCACGAGTGGTGACTCTGTGAAGTGGCTGGATGTCATGAGATCCGAAATGGAGTCTATGTACACCAACAAAGTATGGACTTTGTATGTTGTACCCTCTAGGTGTAAGTCCACGTTACCTCTCCCGGTACTTACGGGCTTGCGGAAATGATGAAAAATGATTTTTCTTTTGGTGGTAACATGGACTCAAAATACGGATCTTTGTTAAACAACTATCTAACAAACCTAACAAGAGTTTTACCTACTCAGTTAGGGGTTATACCTTAACTTGAACTCCTTCTCTTGGTCTCCTTGTGGTGGTCGGATGGTTCTCTCCTCGTAGTCTCTTTGTGTCGAAGATGGATCCACCTGAAAGCTTCTACCTTTGGCTTCACTTCAAACTAGAAGAAACTAGAACACTTGGTTTGCTAAACCTTGTGTACTAGGATGAGTAGAGGAGTGTGTTGGGTTTTATCTCTATGGTTCTTGCTTCTCAACACATGAGATAAGTGAACCATGAACTAGAGAGAGAGCAAGAGGAAGAGGGAGAGCTCAAGCATGAGAGAGAAAGGAAATGAAAGAATGAGCAAGACTTTTGTCATCCAAGCTCTCATAATCCAAAATCATCATAACACATAATAATAATTGAGTATTATGTGATGGTTGTTATCATATCAAGTGGCCATATCATTTCTTGCATTAAATGCAATGTGTGAACAAATAAGCAAGCCAAGATCAATACCAAGAAATGATAGCCATTGTCATGATGATGGTCAATAAGTCCAACCTAGTCAACCGGTCAACTAAGTCAACAAGTCAACAAAGTCAACCATCAACAACCATGTCACAATAATACTTAATTAATATTATTGTTAATCATATTTCTTAGTCTTATTAGGGTGTAGCAAAAGTCAACTGTCAACAACCCTAATGAGAATCCTCTGCCTCTGTCTCTCTGTCAACTGTGCATACACACCCGCATCCGCGTTCCGAGGAACACGAATACAAACGAGATAAAACCAATCGCAAAACGTACACTAGAATCGGGCTTAAACCAAACCCCGCTAGTGTTAACTTCCCGGACACTAAACGTGCACAAGTGCACGGATGTGACCGAACCATGTCGCAAAACCATGCGACCTCTACTCTTTTGCCTAAAGCCGAATAGCTTTCTGTATGGGACTCTAAAGACTCGGCACTACGCTGGCAGTGGGTTTAACCACAGACCGCAAGCGGCACTAGCTGTGCGTAACGCCCCCCAGGTAGATGCCGATAAGAAGACTGACGAGGTGAAACCCATCTGAACTCCTACTGAGCCAGAATGTGACAATCTGCGAACAGTCCGGTTTGTTCGTCTGAGAATATCGCATGGCGGGCCTAGGGGGGCGGTAAACGTCAGTCCCCTAATAGCGGTACAAGTCGTATCGGAGTGTAGCCCATAACACCCTGAGATAACACTGGAAACCTACCAGTATATCTTGCTTGCCCTGGCCAGAGACTTTGTGTAATGGCTCTCCTAGACACAGCGCGATATCAACCCCTAATACCGGGAGAGACGAATCCTGTCAAACCGTCACAGCCTCCAAGTGCTTCGGGACTGCAGCCAACTACTACCTGTTTGCACGACTCCTTTGAGCCATGGTAGGGTAGTAATCTAAGTACTGTGGGAACACACTCAAGGCGAAGTGACAGTGTCAAGTCAGCGGACTAAGCTTTACTCATGTCACCTGGAAACTGATAACTGACAATAGGTATAGTACCAACCAACAGTTCCCGATGAGTCCTGTCCAGTGTACTCATAACCTAACGAGCACCCGCATACTATCTCAAGTATGACGTACTGACGGCTGTGGGACAGACCGTCTCCTACACTGGGATGAGAAGCGCATACGCTAGTCTACTCCGGAGTATCGATGTCCTGTCTCGATAGTCCTACGACTAAGGACCTGCATAAGGATGTGCTTGTGGATTACCCAGCCCCCATGGGTGTGACTTCCATCACAACGCTGGTAATCAAGCAAAGATCCTAAGTGCTCCACTAATGTGTATAGGTGATATACTAAAATAAACACATGTACACATTAAAGTAGAAACAAACCAAGTAGCATACTACTATTTTGAGCAAGATTGTCTATACAAGGTGAATATCCTAAGCTTCCATTAAGTAATATACAAACTAATATGATACAGTAATGGCCTCTAGGGCATATACACTAACAATCTTCCACTTGCACTAAGGCCATGTACTGGCGTATCGAAGACCTATCATCTCGATCAGCCGCTCGAACTGAGTCTGAGGTAAGGCCTTCGTGAGTGGATCATCAGTGTTATCTTCCGTAGCAACTCTCCGAACCTCGATCTCCTGGCAACCCACGATCTCCCTGATCAGGTGATACCGCCTCAAGATGTGTCTGGACTTCTGATGGGACCTGGGTTCCATCGCTAAAGCTATAGCCCCGTTGTTGTCGCAATACAGAGGTATTGGATCAACAATGGACGGAACCACCTGAAGTTCTGTTAAGAACTTTATTATCCAGACGGCTTCTTTTGCGGCATCTGCAGCAGCGATATATTCCGCTTCCATCATCGAGTCAGCAACGGTTTCCTGTTTGGAACTCTTCCAACACACCGCCCCTCCATTGACGGTAAAGACATAACCCGACATGGATTTGGAATCATCCTTGTCACTGAACATCTCCTTAGTCCTTCTCTGGTACTTGAGAATGTTCTTTACCGCTATCTAGTGTTTCTCCCCAGGGTTTGACTGATACCGGCTTACCACACTCAGTGCATTAGCTACATCTGGTCTGGTACACAACATCGCATACATTATAGAGCCTACCGCAGAAGCGTAGGGTATAATATACATGCGATCCCTTTCCAAATCAGTCTTGGGAGACATCTCCTTGGAGAGGGTGATCCCGTGACAAGCCGGTAGATTACCGCGCTTGGAATCTTCCATAGTGAATCTTCTCAGTATGGTGTCGATGTACCTGGACTGTGAAAGTCCTAATATCCTTTTGGATCTGTCATGATAGATCCGGATCCCCAGAATGTAAGAGGCATCACCCAGGTCTTTCATGGAGAACCTGTGTGACAAGAATCCCTTGACAGATTGTAGCATAGGAATGCCATTTCCTATCAAAAGAATGTTATCCATGTACAATACGAGGAATACGACAGTTCCTGCTACAAATCTACTATAGATGCATGGTTCATCTGGATTTTTGATAAAGCCAAATTCTTTGACCGTTTCATCAAAACAGATGTTCCAACTCCGTGATGCCTGCTTTAGTCCATAGATGGACTTAAGCAACTTGCACACCTTTCCGCTGCTCCCACTCTGAATGAAACCCTCTGGTTGGTCCATATAGACACACTCCTCTAAATTTCAATTCAGAAAAGCGGTCTTTACGTCCATCTGCCAAATCTCATAATCGTGGAAGGCAGCAATGGCAAGAAGGATCCGAATGGATTTCAGCATAGCCACTAGAGAAAAGGTTTCGTCATAGTCCAAACCAGGTCTTTGACGAAAACCCTTTGCAACAAGTCTAGCTTTATAGGTCTCAACCTGCCCATCTACACCAATCTTCCTTTTGAAGATCCACTTGCATCCTACGGGTTTTACCCCATTTGGAGCAACGTCCAATGCCCATACTTTGTTGGTGTACATGGACTCCATTTCGGTCCGCATTGCATCCAGCCATTTTACCGAGTCAACGCTCTGAATGGCCTGCTGGAAGCTAGTCGGCTCATCACTATCAATGATGCAATCCTCTCTATCCCCGTCTATGAGAAAACCGTAGTATCTCTCGGGCGGATGAGACTGCCTACTACTCCTGCGGAGCGGCGCAGGAATGTCCTAATCTTTCGAACCCTCTGGTTCTACTAAGCTTTCAGTAATAGCTCGTGGTTCTGGAATTTCTTCCAGTTCTATTGCGATCCCACTTATCTGATTTTCCAAAAACTCAGTTTCCAAGAAGTGGGCATTGTTCCCCTCCGAACGGCGGCCAAGACATGGACTGTCTTGCCTGAGATTCGAGGCAGATGCTAATTGGTTTTATCCGTCCACCTCTCCGAAGATGCCAAGTTGATTTATGGCACCGTGTATCGAAGGTTTAGATGGATGCGGCCGATTTAGCAGACTTCGTCAGATTCCCCCTCGCTTGAGGGGTTTTTGATTGTGGGGACGCTCTTCCCTGCTGGCGCAAGCCCCTGCAGTTAATTACGCTACAGCATCGCGGTAACAACTTTCTCCTTCTCCAGCTGGTCACTTCGTGTCGTGGGTGTTTATTTTGTTTATGGTTGCCCGTGGATTCTATACGAAAACTATTTATTTCGTCGCCCGTAGGACGTGGACTAGTCCAAATCCGTATTTTCTTAGATTTGGGTTTGGGGTTTTGGTTTGAGGATGCGTTAGCCATATTTGAGGCTAAGATCAACTCAAATGTTTGTTAAGGATACGTTAGTCTAGTTTTAGACTAAGATCAACTTAACGGGATCGTTTAGATCCAACAAAAGAGCATTTGGACTCTATTGTTCCAGTTTAGGGTCATAGTGGTCCATTGGGTGTATGGTTGTCGGGACCCGTCACCTCTCTGACGACGTTGAAGGATTACAACAACAGGTGTCAGAGGAGTTCAGAGATGTACCCTTGAACCAAAGTTGATTGGGGGGATTCATAGTCCAATTTGGGACTAAAGTCTGTTTGAAGGTTTAAGGATACATTAGCCATATTTGAGGCTAAGATCAACTTAAACGGTTGTTAAGGATACGTTAGTCCAGTTTGGGACTAAGATCGACTTAACGGGATCGTTTAGATCCGACAAAAGAGCATTTGGGGGCTCTATTGTTCCGGTTTAGGGACATGGTGGTCCATTGCCAGTTTAGGGACATGGTGGTCCGATACCAGTTTAAGGACATAGTGGTCCATTGGTAGTTTAAGGACATTGCGGTCCATTGGTAGTTTAAGGACATTGCGGTCCAATGGTAGTTTAAGGACGCATAAGTCCATGGGTTTAAGGATCCCACAGTCCATATGGGTGTGTTTAAGGACGCATTAGTCCGTTAGTTTAAGGACGCATAAGTCAGCGGGTTTAAGGACCCCACAGTCCGTATCTTGGTTTAAGGACGCATAAGTCCATGAGTTTAAGGACCCCACAGTCCGTGTTGATGTGTGGTTGTCGGGACCCGTCACATCTCTGACGTCGTTGAAGGATTACAACGATAGATGTCAGAGGAGTTCAGAGATGTACCCTTGAACCAAAGAGTTGGTTGAAAGAGCAGATGTGCTCAGTTCAAGATGATTTGAGGACTTATGGCTGTTAGTGTATGTTGCATGCTCCCACAACTCTTGTGGCGCGGCGGAAGCGGTGAACGAAAATTTTCTTGGCATACAACACGCACTTAACCGAAGATCTTGTCTAAACCACAACTAGAAAAACCTAACTAGAGATCTTATCTACTATGTTAGGGATTATACCTCAATGATACGGTCCTTCGGGTCTTCTCTTTGATGAACTCCTTAGCTCCTTTTGACGTTGCCGATGTCTTCGATCTCCGGCCACCCAAGACCTAGATGATCCACCCGAGAGTTGTCGTGCGAGCTAGAAACTCTTCACAAGAGTTTAACCTAGAGACCAATTTTGCTAGAATAGGTCACTAGGATTATGTAGAGATGAATGTATTGGATTAGCTTGAAATCTATAGCATTTCTTTCTCTTAACCTTCTCTTGATTCACTTAACATTCACATCTCATGTGAAGCTATTTATAAGAAGAATGAGAAGGAGGAGATGAGAAGGAGTGAGTGTTTATCATAATGAAAGTGTTCAAGCATGATGAATAAAAATATAGCACTAAGAGAATTAATTGAAGCATGCATTATATAAATTAGTATCATGCTTCAATAGTAACTCCATAACAACAACCTCATCATGCTTGTACCTTTTAATTTCCACCTCATTTTATTTTTCATAAATGATGTCATTATTATGTCATTATGAGGTGGCACCTTCTAGAAGGTATTCTTGTAACAATTACAAAAATACCCCTCCTCCGTATACCGTATACCGTATACTGTATACCCGCATCCGAATTCCGAAAAATACGAATACCATTAATCCAATAATATAATACCGGTATCCGGCTTAAACCAAAGCCCACCAGTATTATCCTTCCGATTATTATTCCTGTAACATTTACATGAATAAAATCAAAACCCTGCCGTAACAGCTTACGGCTGCCATAACAACTTACAGCCTCTACATATTTCGCCTGAACGAGGGAACCCTCTGTGTGGGACTCTAAAGACTCGACAGTACGCTGGAAGTAGGTTTAACCACAAGCACGTCAGCGGCACTAGCTGTGCATAACGGTTACCCAGGTACTTGACGAAAAGGTGGCCGACGAGCGAACCCATCACAACCCTTACGAGCCTGCAAGCAACACTTACCGTACAGTCCGGTCTCTTCGTCTGATACGTCGCATATGAAGTCTAGGGGTGGTAAATGTCAGACCCCAGTAACTTTATAAGTCATGATGATTTATGGCTCATAACAGTTCGAGAAACTACTGATAACACTTATCAGTAAACCTCGAGAACCTTGGCCAGGGATTTAGGTGTTATAGCCGATCAAACATAGCGCGACATCAACTCCCTATACCGGGAGAGACGAAACCCCTCCTATCGCTCACTGTCTCCATATGATTCGGGACTGTACCCAAAATCCACCTGTTTGCACGACTCAGTAGAGCCGTGGTAGGGAGGAAATTAAAGTACAGTAGGAATCACACAAGACTCTATGACGATCTCGGGTCTACAGACTAACCTGTACAAGTATCACTAGAGAACTGCTATCTGACAATAGGTATATATACCATCTAGGAGTTCTCAGCGAGTCCTGTTCGGTGTACCCATTCTCCAATGAGCACCTGTGTACAATCTTTGATGTCAAACATCAATAGTTGTGGAATCAACCATTGCCCCCAGGGTCAAGAAACGTGCACACTAGTCTAATCTGGTAATACCGATGCCCTGTCTCGATATACCCTCGACTAGGAACTATTGAAGGATATGCTTGTAGACTGCCCAGGTCCCACCAGTATGATCTCATCATAATCCTGGTAGTCAAGCATAGTCCTAAGGGCTTCATCAACACATCACATGTTATGATAAAGATAAACCAGATAGCATACTATCATTTCGAGCAAAGATTGTTTCTGTACATATAAATGTCTAGTATCCTATACAATACAGGTCTCTAGGGCATACATATCCAACAATCTCCCACTTGCACTAAGGCCTGTAATTAATGCAATAAGTACCAGCTAGAACCAGTTTCCGGCGTACCGCATGCCCAACAGCTCAAACAGTTTCTCAAACTGTACTTGAGGGATAGCCTTAGTGAATGGATCTGCTGTGTTGTCTTTCGTGTCTACTCTCCGTACCTCGATTTCCTGGCGATCCACTATCTCCCTGATGAGGTGATACCGCCTCAAGATATGTCTGGATTTCTGATGGGACCTCGGTTCCTTTGCCAAAGCCATTGCTCCATTGTTATCGCAATACAGAGGTATTGGATTAGCAATGGATGGAACCACTTGAAGTTCTAAAATAAACTTCCTCATCCAGACCGCTTCTTTTGCGGCATCATTAGCAGCAATATACTCAGCTTCCATCGTGGAGTCAGCGACGGTATCTTGTTTGGAACTCTTCCAACATACCGCCCCTCCATTTAGATTAAATACAAACCCTGAGATGGACTTACTATCATCCTTGTCGCTCTGGAAGCTGGAGTCGGTAATGCCCTCCATTTGGAGATTTCCGTTACCATACACCAAGAACATTTCTTTAGTTCTTCTCAAGTACTTTAGAATGTTCTTCACAGCAGTCCAGTGTTTCTCCCCTGGGTTGGATTGATACCTGCTTACTGCACTTAGTGCATAAGCTACATCTGGGCGAGTACATAACATCGCATACATTATAGATCCTACTGCCGAAGCATAGGGTATAATGCTCATGCGAGCCCTCTCCTCATCAGTCTTTGGAGACATCTCTTTGGAGAGGGTGATCCCATGACAAGCGGGTAAATTACCCCTCTTGGAATCTTCCATACTAAACCTCTTTAGTATGGTGTCAATGTATCTCGATTGGGACAATCCCAATAATTTCTTAGATCTATCTCTATAGATCTTAATCCCCAGAATGTACGAGGCATCACCCAGGTCTTTCATGGAGAACCTCTGCGATAAGAATAGTTTGACCGATTGTAGCATAGGAATATCATTTCCTATCAAGAGAATGTCGTCCACGTACAATACGAGAAATGTAACAGTACTCTCTACAATCCTTTTATAAATACATGGTTCATCCACATTTTTGATAAAACCAAACTCTTTGATTGTATCATCAAAGCAGATGTTCCAACTCCGTGATGCCTGCTTTAATCCATAGATGGATTTAAGCAGCCTGCATACTTTTCCGCTGCTCCCACTATCAATGAAGCCCTCTGGCTGATCCATAAAAACGCATTCTTCTAAATTACCATTTAGAAATGCCGTTTTAACATCCATCTGTCAGATCTCATAATCATAGTAAGCAGCTATAGCAAGCAAGATCCGAATGGATTTAAGCATCACGACTGGTGAAAAAGTTTCATCATAGTCCAAGCCCGGTCTTTGACGAAATCCTTTTGCTACCAGCCTAGCTTTATAGGTCTCCACCTGACCATCCACACCAATCTTTCTTTTAAAGATCCATTTGCACCCTATGGGTTTTACTCCAGAAGGTGCAGCCTCCAAAGTCCTTACTTTGTTGGTGTGCATGGATTCCATTTCGGATCTCATGGCATCCAACCATTTCACTGAGTCACCACTCGTGATAGCTTGCTGAAAACTAGTAGGGTCATCATCATCCATGATGCAATCTTCTCTATCGCCGTCAATTAGAAAACCGTAGTATCTATCAGGTGGGTGAGAAGTCCTACTAGATTTACGGAGTGGCTGAGGTATGTCAGGTTCTATTGAAACCTCAGGTTCAATCAAATCATCGGTAATGGTTTGTGCATCTGGAACTTCTTCCAGTTCTACCGTATTGCCAACAGTATCATTTGTAAAAAATTCATTTTCTAAAAATGTGGCATACTGAGAAACAAACACCCTTTGTTCCTCCTTGTGGTAGAATAGATATCCATACGAGTGTTTTGGATATCCCACAAATTTACACAAAAACGATCGTGTCTCAAGTTTGTCTGGATTCTGTTTTTTCACATAAGCCGGACAACCCCATACCTTAACTCTGTTAAGAGATGGTCTCTTCCCGTACCATATCTCATATGGAGTGGTAGACATGGTTTTGGTTGGAACCCTATTCAATAGATAAATCGCAGTCTCCAATGCGTGCCCCCAAAATGATATTGGTAACTCAGCATCACTCATCATAGATCGTACCATATCTAATAATGTGCGATTCCTCCTTTCCGATACACCGTTGTGCTGTGGTGTATACGGAGGAGTGAGCTGAGAGAGAATCCCATTCTCTTTTAGGAAATCTAGAAACTCTGAGCTTAGATACTCACCTCCCCGATCCGATCGAAGTTTCTTGATACTTAAGCCTGTTTGTTTTTCTACTTCAGATTTATACTCCTTGAACTTTTCAAAGGCTTCGGACTTATGTTTCAACAAGAACACGTGCCCGAATCTCGATAGATCATCAGTTAAGGTTATGAAGTATGAAAAACCACCTGCAGCATGTGTAGACATTGGTCCACATACATCACTATGTATGTGTAAGTCCATATTGCGACCCCCGGTGCTTACGGGGAGGCGGAAACGGTATAAAAAACGAATTTTTATCGCAAGAGGCAACATGGACTAAACATGGTCGGGATCGTTGTCTAAACTAAAACTAGTATTCTAGCTAAAGAGAGTTAGCTACTATGGAAGATGGTTATACCTAAACTTGAACTCCTTCTTCTTCAAACCTTGTAGAGGTTGATGGTTCTCTTTACGTCGCCTTCTCCCGTCGAAGATGGATCCACCTCGAAGGTTCGACTTTGGGCTCTTCCTCGATCTTTGAGTGAACTAGGGTATCCGGTTTGCTAAACCTTCATCCTAGAATGAGTAGAGAGAGATTAGGGTTTGCTTTTCTTTCTAAAGAGAATGATTCTCAACACATGAGAAGGTTTCTCTTTTCAAGAGGAAGAAGAAGATGAAATGAGGAGAGAGAGAGGTTATGATAGAATGAGCTCAATTATTTCTTTCTTGCAACCATATTGCAAAAGAAAATGAATTATCTAAATGATAATAATTGAAATAAGAATAGTTGATGGTAATTTTGGAATGACCACTATCATGCTTCTTTAAATGAAGTGTAAGCATGAATCAAGGAAGACTTTCAAGGCATGAAAGTGGTCAATGGTCAACAAGTCAACCAAGGTCAACAAGTCAACAAAAAAACAACCATAACATAATTCTCATTTAATTACTATTATTAATAGATAATATATAAATCCATTAGGGTTTGGAAAATGATAACTGTCAACTTTGCATACGCACCCGATCCGAAACCCTAATGAAAAAACCTCATTCTCCGCCTCAAGCAACTGTGCATACACACCTGCATTCTCGTTCCGAGGAACAAGAATACCAAGATATAAAAGCAACCCCCAAAACATATACCAGTATCTGGCTCAAACCAGAGCCTGCCAGTATAATCCGTCCGGACTCCAAACGTGCATAAGTGCGCGGATGAGAACGAACCCGGTCGCAAAACCATGCGACCTATACTCTGTTTTGCCCAGAGGCGAATACCCTCTGTGTGGGACTCTAAAGACTCGACACTACGGTGGCAGTGGGTTTAACCACAGACCGCAAGCGGCACTAGCTGTGCGTAACGGTCCCCAAGTAGATGCCGACAAGAAGGCTGACGAGGTGAAACCCCATCTGAACTCCTACTGAGTCTGAATGTGACATTCTCCGTACAGTCCGGTCTGTTCGTCTGATACATCGCATGGCGGGCCTAGGGGGCGGTAAAACGTCAGTCCCCCAATAGCGGTACAAGTCGTGTCGGAGTGAAGCCCAAAACACCCTGAGATAACACTGGAACCTACCAGTATATCTCGCTTGCCCTGGCCAGGGACTACTCGTGTAATGGCTCTCCTAGACACAGCGCGATGTCAACCCCCAATACCGGGAGAGACGAATCCTGTCTAACCGGCACTGCCTCCAAGTGCTTCGGGACTGCACCCAACCACCACCTGTTTGCACGACTCCTTTGAGCCGTGGTAGGGTAGTGATCAAAGTGCAGTGGGAACACACTCGAGGCGAAGTGCTAGTATCAAGTCAGCGGACTAAGCTGTACTCATGTCACCTGGGAACTGATGACTGACGATAGGTATAATACCAACCTTTCAGTTCCCGACGAGTCCTGTCCAGTGTACTCGTAACCCAACGAGCACCCGTATACTATCTCCAGTACGACGTACTGATGGCTGTGGGACAGACCATCTCCCACACTGGGATGAGAAGCGCATACGCTAGTCTACTCCGGAGTATCGATGCCCTGTCTCGATAGTCCTACGACTAGGGACCTGTATAAGGATGTGCTTATAGATTACCCAGCCCCCACTAGTGTGACTGCCATCACAACGCTGGTAATCAAGCAAAGATCCTAAGGGCTCCACTAATGCGTATAAGTGATATACTGAAATAAACACAAGTACACATTGAAGTAGAAACAAACCAAGTAGCATACTACTATATTGAGCAAGATTTTTTATACAAGGTGAATATCCCAAGCTTCCATCAAGTAATATACAAACTAGTATGATACAGTAATGGCCTCTAGGGCATATACACTAACAATCTCCCACTTGCACTAAGGCCATGAACTGGCGTACCGAAGACCTATCATCTCGATCAGCCGCTCGAACTGAGTCTGGGGTAAGGCCTTGGTGAATGGATCTGCAGTGTTCTCTTCTGAAGCAACCCTCCGAACCTCGATCTCCTTGCGATCCACGATCTCCCTGATCAGGTGATACCGCCTCAAGATGTGCCTGGATCTCTGATGGGACCTGGGTTCCTTTGCTAAAGCTATAGCCCCATTGTTGTCGCAATACAGAGGTACTGGGTCAACAATGGACGGAACCACCTGAAGTTCTTTTAAGAACTTCCTTATCCAGACAGCTTCTTTTGCGGCATCAGATGCAGCGATGTATTCCGCTTCCATAGTCGAGTCTGCAACGGTTTCCTGTTTGGAACTCTTCCAACACACCGCCCCTCCATTGAGGGTAAAGACAAAACCCGACATGGACTTGGAATCATCCTTGTCACTCTGGAAGCTGGAGTCAGCAAAGGCCTCAATCTGGAGGTCTTTTCCGCCATACACCAAGAACATCTCCTTAGTCCTTCTCAGGTACTTGAGAATGTTCTTTACTGCTATCCAATGTTTCTCCCCAGGGTTTGACTGATACCGGCTTACTACACTCAGTGCATAAGCTACATCCGGTCTGGTACACAACATCGCATACATTATAGAGCCTACCGCAGAAGAGTAGGGTATAATAGACATGCGATCCCTCTCCAAATCAGTCTTGGGAGACATCTCTTTAGAGAGGGTGATCCCGTGACAAGCCGGTAGGTTACCGCGCTTGGAATCTTCCATACTGAATCTTTTCAGTATGGTGTCGATGTACCTGGACTGTGAAAGTCCTAATATCCTCTTGGATCTATCACGATGGATCCGGATCCCCAGGATGTAAGAGGCATCACCCAGGTCTTTCATGGAGAACCTGTGTGACAAGAAACCCTTGACAGATTGTAGCATAGGAATGTCATTTCCTATTAAGAGAATGTCATCCACGTATAAAACAAGGAATACTACAGTTCTCGCTACAAATCTACTATAGATGCATGGTTCATCTGGATTTTTGATAAAGTCAAATTCCTTGACCGTCTCATCAAAACAGATGTTCCAACTCGGCGATGCCTGCTTTAGTCCATAGATGGACTTAAGCAACTTGCACACCTTTCCGCTGCTCCCACTCTGAATGAAGCCCTCTGGCTGATCCATATAGACACACTCCTCTAAATTTCCATTTAGAAAAGCGGTCTTTACGTCCATCTGCCAAATCTCATAATCGTGGAAGGCAGCAATGGCAAGAAGGATCCGAATGGATTTCAGCATAGCCACTGGAGAAAAGGTTTCGTCATAGTCCAAGCCAGGTCTTTGACGGAAACCCTTTGCTACAAGTCTAGCTTTATAGGTCTCAACCTGTCCATCTACACCAATCTTCCTTTTGAAGATCCACTTGCATCCTATGGGTTTTACCCTGTCTGGAGCAATGTCCAACGTCCATACTTTGTTGGTGTACATGGACTCCATTTCGGTCCGCATTGCATCCAGCCATTTTACTGAGTCAACGCTCTGAACGGCCTGCTGGAAGCTAGTAGGCTCATCATAATCTATGATGCAATCCTCTCTATCCCCGTCTATGAGAAAACCGTAGTATCTCTCGGGAGGATGAGACTGCCTACTACTTCTGCGGAGCGGCATAGGAATGTCGTGTTCTTTTGAACTTACTGGCTCTTCCAAGCTCTCAGTAATAGTTTGTGGTTCTGGAATTTCTTCCAGTTCTATTGCGTTCCCACTTATCTGGGTTTCCAAAAACTCAGTTTCCAAGAAGCGGGCATGTTGAGAAACAAGAACTTTTTGTTCCTCTTCGGAATAGAACAGATACCCCCTGGAGTTCTTTGGGTATCCCACAAACTTACACTGTACTGAACGTGCCTCGAGCTTGTCCGCATGCTGCTTTTTTACAAAAGCTGGACATCCCCATATCTTAAGGTACTTAAGACAGGGTTTCTTCCCACTCCACATCTGATATGGAGTGGTAGGCACAGTCTTGGTGGGAGCCTTGTTTAAGAGATATGCAGCTGCTTCTAGTGCATAGCCCCAGAAAGATCGCGGTAACTCAGCCTTACTCATCATGGAACGAACCATATCCAATAGTGTTCGATTCCTCCTTTCCGATACACCGTTATGTTGCGGGGTGTATGGAGGAGTACGCTGAGAGAGAATTCCATTCTCTTTTAAATAGTCCAGGAACTCGGCACTCAAGTATTCTCCACCTCGATCCGATCTTAGAATCTTAATACTTTTGCCTGTTTGTTTTTCAACTTCATTCTTGTAATCCCGAAATTTCTCAAAGGCCTCGGATTTATGCTTCATTAAGAAGACATGTCCATACCTAGAGAAATCGTCTGTGAAAGTAATGAAGTATGAATAACCGCTTCGCGCATGTGTAGACATTGGACCACACACGTCACTGTGTATGAGTCCCAAGAGCTCGCTCGCTCTCACTCCGTGTCCAGTGAACGGAGTCTTTGTCATCTTTCCCATGAGACAAGATTCACAAGTGGCATAAGACTGATACTCGAACGGATCCAAGTATCCTTCTTTATGTAACTTAGTCAACCGTGTCTCATTGATGTGACCCAGTCTACAATGCCATAAGAAAGCCTGATTAATATCTGGAGACTTTCTTTTGTGTGTATTCTGGACATTGAAAATCTGTGGTTGGTTCAATACGTATATACCATTGCTCAGTGTACCTGACCCAATCAGAACTTGATTAAGGTGAATGTTTACAACATTACTTACAAACGCAAATTCATAACCTTCTTTAGAAACCAAAGATACAGAAATGATATTACAAGTTGCGTTGGGTACAAAAAAGCAATTACGCAAAACCAAAACATGCCCATCTGACATTCCCAGGTGATAGTCCCCCACGGCTTTAGCATCCATGCTAGCTCCGTTTGCAACTCTGAGGGTCATGTCACCTTCCTTCAAAAACCTACGATTTCTCAACGCCTGCAATGAATTACAGATATGAGATCCTGATCCGGTATCCAATACCCAGGAAGTAGAGTTTATAGAAAGACAGTTTTCAATAACATACACACCTGAAGCTGAAGCCGCAACCTGCTTCAGTTCCTGTGTCTTGGCCTTCCAAGCCCTGCAATCTTTCTTCCAGTGTCCACTCTTATGACAATAGAAGCATTCTTCCTTTCCAACAAGCTTCCCCGCAATCTTTGTTGCCTTTTCCTTTCCCTTCGTACCCACTTTACTAACACCGCCTCTTGGTTTGGTGGGGGCTTTCTTCCTCTTTCCCTTGGCTTTCGCCTTGGACCTAGAGGAAGAAGATCCTCCTACAAACAAAGCGGGTGTTTCCCTACCCTTCTGTAGGGTGCCCTCTGCGCTCCTCAGCAGGTTGAGGAGTTCTGAAAGTTCAACTTCCTTTTCTTGCAAGTTGAAATTCAGTATGAACTGGGCGTAAGTGGATGGAAGGGACTGGAGGATTATATCCGTGTAGAGTTCACTGTCCAACGTGGTCCCAAGTTCCGCGAGCTCCTTAGTGTAGCCAATCATCTTAAGCACGTGGTCCGCTACCGATGATCCGACGGCCAACTTAGTCGAAAATAACTTCTTCGACACTTCGTATCTTGCGATACGAGACTGCTCTCCATACAGTTCTTTTGTATGAAGAAATATGGATTCCAAATCCATATTCTCGTGCCTCCTCTGATGGTCATTGTCCATCGAGGCAAGTACGAGGCATCTGGCCTTCGCGCTGTCAATCTCCCAAGTCTTACGGATTTCCTTATCCGCGACGCTGGAGGTGGGACCTGGGACGGGGGGAGCTTTGGTGGTAAGAAGATACCCCAGCTTGTCGTAAGTGATTGCCAACTTGACATTCCTGAGCCAATCTTTGTAGTTTGGCCCTGTCAATATGTTTTTATCTAGAATCAACTTAAGTCCAGTCATTTCGATTTGGTCGCTGCAGGGGGGAGAGAAGAAACACTTTAGCACGATGCTCTTGCAAGTTTAGAATGGTTTTTAATTTGTCTAAACAGGATGGCTCCCACTGTCTCTCGAATCCCTCCTCAAACCACAAAGGAAGAATTAGCCGGGATCAATCCCACCGTGCAATACTTGCTTAACCGTTCAGCCAGGCCAGTTTCGGTACTTCGAGGGAGGTTTTCCAACGCTTTCGCGAAGTTCCTTAATTAAATAACCTCTTTTCCCTGGGGGCGTAGCCCCGCTAACACCTTTCTAGGCACCTACTAGGTTCATAGCATTGATCGTCTAGTGAGAAATTTCCCGAGGAGTAGCATATACTCACAGTAGGATCGGGATCCAAATATCATCGTGTGACGAAACTGAAGGAATCCTACCAGAATCACCACACTCCAAATGGTATGCAAATCTAGCAAGTTTCAGTACTTATGAAACTCCCGATGTGGATTTTTGCCCCATGCTCTTATGACCTTGACGAAGGTCAACAAATCATAAGTCACATGTCAAGTTCTGCCCGTCATTATCCAGGTTAATTTGAACCCACCCGTATATACCCTTGACGAAGGTCAACAAGGCAACACGACTGTCCCAAACCAACGCATCTATCTATGCTACATATGAACACCCAACAGCTACCAAACTCTATGCCTTGACGAAGGTCAACAAACATAGCTTGAATACTATTGAATATTCATACGAAACGACGGAGGGCTACGAATGGTTTTGGCGAAACCGTGAACGTAGTGAACTTGATATAATCGATGGAACGAGATAGCTTTTAGAAGGAGTGGCTCAAGCTCCGCATTTAAAAGTTAGTTTTGAAAAGAACCGAGTGGTTTTTCGAAAGTGTTCCAACGATTTTAACTTGGTTTATTATCTTGCATTAGTTCTTTTAATGCGTGATATTCTTGCATTAGTACTTTTAATGCGTCCCATCATTTAAATCCTACCATTGCAGAAAACAACCAAAATATGACGTACGCTTATGCCATTCGCATTCGCCACGGGGTCCCGTCATCACTCGTTAGGTTACTTAACTAACGACAGAGCGGGGGCTGGGCTAGCGCGGCTGTAAAACATAAGCAACGCCTAAA
This sequence comes from Agapanthus africanus, assembly GCA_030015575.1. NCBI lineage: Eukaryota > Viridiplantae > Streptophyta > Magnoliopsida > Asparagales > Amaryllidaceae > Agapanthus > Agapanthus africanus. The sequence goes on from JASDDO010000012.1 coordinate 139,337,058, forward strand.
TAGAAAGCAATGATAGACATTACAGATCACAGATGAATCCATTGGATATACTAGCAATCCGCAATCCTTTCGAGCCTGAAACGAAAAGCGGATAACACGGTCGCGGTGAATAGCCAATACCCCACCCAAGACCCCTACGGGTGCGGCAAACTACCCGCCAAGTACCCGGCAGTTTGTGCACCCCTCCATGGGTCTATCCTAGGAGCAAAAACAGTAAAAAGAATTATACAATGACGGCTACAACCCCGACCCGGTTGTGCGGCCAAACAAATAATAATTATTACATCAATTTACATTTACAATGAATGAAAGAAAAACAAAAGCTCATCTCACATCCAACCCCGGCTATTCACCCGCGACAGTCCAACACATTCATATACACATTCCAGCACATTACAGATCATGTATAACCCCGACTAATCGTCTTATAGCGATTAGCCGACGTTCAATACATGCAAGCATCACAGATATAACCATCATAGTCAAAGTGCAGTGAAGTTCGGAAAAAATACGGAATTATAGGACCCCAAAAGCAAATTTCAGTTCTGGAAAATCTGGGCACATATAATATATTTTAAAAATCCCAAAATCCCACCACAAGAACACTGCACGAAAAACGATGCAGAGAGGAAACCAAACTGCGGCGCTTCCGCGGCACATGCCTACCTCGTGCCGCGGAAGCGCGGCGGTTTAGTTGAATTGGTGCATCGTTTTTCTTGTGTGTTCAAACAAAACCCTGAGCCGAATTTACAAGTATAAAGTTTTCCATTTTGAGCAGAAAAAATTTCAACAGAAACTTAGGGTTTTGGTTTTTCCGGTTTTGCGATTTTTCGGTTCCGAACTTCGTTACACTTCACTACCAAGCTAGTTTAAGTTTAGTTAGGCTCTGATACCACTGTAAGTCCATATTGCGACCCCCGGTGCTTACGGGGAGGCGGAAACGGTATAAAAAACGAATTTTTATCGCAAGAGGCAACATGGACTAAACATGGTCGGGATCGTTGTCTAAACTAAAACTAGTATTCTAGCTAAAGAGAGTTAGCTACTATGGAAGATGGTTATACCTAAACTTGAACTCCTTCTTCTTCAAACCTTGTAGAGGTTGATGGTTCTCTTTACGTCGCCTTCTCCCGTCGAAGATGGATCCACCTCGAAGGTTCGACTTTGGGCTCTTCCTCGATCTTTGAGTGAACTAGGGTATCCGGTTTGCTAAACCTTCATCCTAGAATGAGTAGAGAGAGATTAGGGTTTTCTTTTCTTTCTAAAGAGAATGATTCTCAACACATGAGAAGGTTTCTCTTTTCAAGAGGAAGAAGAAGATGAAATGAGGAGAGAGAGAGGTTATGATAGAATGAGCTCAATTATTTCTTTCTTGCAACCATATTGCAAAAGAAAATGAATTATCTAAATGATAATAATTGAAATAAGAATAGTTGATGGTAATTTTGGAATGACCACTATCATGCTTCTTTAAATGAAGTGTAAGCATGAATCAAGGAAGACTTTCAAGGCATGAAAGTGGTCAATGGTCAACAAGTCAACCAAGGTCAACAAGTCAACAAAAAAACAACCATAACATAATTCTCATTTAATTACTATTATTAATAGATAATATATAAATCCATTAGGGTTTGGAAAATGATAACTGTCAACTGTGCATACGCACCCGATCCGAAACCCTAATGAAAAAACCTCATTCTCCGCCTCAAGCAACTGTGCATACACACCTGCATTCTCGTTCCGAGGAACAAGAATACCAAGATATAAAAGCAACCCCCAAAACATATACCAGTATCTGGCTCAAACCAGAGCCTGCCAGTATAATCCGTCCGGACTCCAAACGTGCATAAGTGCGCGGATGAGAACGAACCCGGTCGCAAAACCATGTGACCTCTACTCTGTTTTGCCCAGAGGCGAATACCCTCTGTGTGGGACTCTAAAGACTCGACACTACGGTGGCAGTGGGTTTAACCACAGACCGCAAGCGGCACTAGCTGTGCGTAACGGTCCCCAGGTAGATGCCGACAAGAAGGCTGACGAGGTGAAACCCCATCTGAACTCCTACTGAGTCTGAATGTGACATTCTCCGTACAGTCCGGTCTGTTCGTCTGATACATCGCATGGCGGGCCTAGGGGGCGGTAAAACGTCAGTCCCCCAATAGCGGTACAAGTCGTGTCGGAGTGAAGCCCAAAACACCCTGAGATAACACTGGAACCTACCAGTATATCTCGCTTGCCCTGGCCAGGGACTACTCGTGTAATGGCTCTCCTAGACACAGCGCGATGTCAACCCCCAATACCGGGAGAGACGAATCCTGTCTAACCGGCACTGCCTCCAAGTGCTTCGGGACTGCACCCAACCACCACCTGTTTGCATGACTCCTTTGAGCCGTGGTAGGGTAGTGATCAAAGTGCAGTGGGAACACACTCGAGGCGAAGTGCTAGTATCAAGTCAGCGGACTAAGCTGTACTCATGTCACCTGGGAACTGATGACTGACGATAGGTATAATACCAACCTTTCAGTTCCCGACGAGTCCTGTCCAGTGTACTCGTAACCCAACGAGCACCCGTATACTATCTCCAGTACGACGTACTGATGGCTGTGGGACAGACCATCTCCCACACTGGGATGAGAAGCGCATACGCTAGTCTACTCCGGAGTATCGATGCCCTGTCTCGATAGTCCTACGACTAGGGACCTGTATAAGGATGTGCTTATAGATTACCCAGCCCCCACTAGTGTGACTGCCATCACAACGCTGGTAATCAAGCAAAGATCCTAAGGGCTCCACTAATGCGTATAAGTGATATACTGAAATAAACACAAGTACACATTGAAGTAGAAACAAACCAAGTAGCATACTACTATATTGAGCAAGATTGTTTATACAAGGTGAATATCCCAAGCTTCCATCAAGTAATATACAAACTAGTATGATACAGTAATGGCCTCTAGGGCATATACACTAACAGTATGAGGCCTAAGAGTTCAGTAGCTCTCTCTCCGTGTCCAGTAAACGGAGTTTTGGTCATTTTACCTTTGATGCAAGACTGGCAAGTCGCATAAGATTTATATTCAAACGAGTTTAAATATCCATCTTTATATAGCTTGGTCAGTCTTGTTTCATTAATATGACATAGTCTACAATGCCAAATGAAAGCTTCATTTATGTCTGAAACCTTTCTTTTGTTTCCGTGTTGTATATGAAAAACTGTATGCTGATTTAGGATGTATATCCCGTTATTTAATGTTCCATACCCAATCAACTCTTGATTAAGATTAATGTTCATAACATTAGATTGCAATACGAAATTATATCCAGCATTGTCCAACAACGATACAGATATAATATTACATAATATCGAAGGTACAAAATAACATGGGTTCAAAACCATTATAGAACCCGACAGCAAACCAAGATGATACTCTCCCACTGCAGTAGCATGTACTGAGGAACCATTCCCAACCCGGAGAGTGTGATCACCTTTCTTCAACAACCTGCTATTTCTCAACCCCTGCATACAATTGCAGATATGAGATCCTGATCTAGTATCTAATACCCAGGAAGCAGAGTTAATTGAAAAACAGTTTTCGGTTACAAACACACCTGAAGTGGAAGCATCACCATGCTTCTTCTTCTGGAGGTCGGCCAAGTATATAGCACAGTTTCTCTTCCAGTGCCCAGTCTGGTGGCAGTGGAAACATTCCCCACGACCTGTTGCAGCAGCCCCTTTCTTGTCCCTTCCCGATGCATTTTTCACTCCGCCTCTCTGCTTGATGGGATTCTTCTTCTTCTTCTTTCCCTTGGCCTTGGCTTTCGGGATGGAGGAAGAAGATGGCCCAGCAATAAGAGTGGGAGTTTTCGCTACCTTTAGCGTGCTCTCTGCACTCCTCAACATATTGAGGAGTTCTGGTAAAGACTTCTCCATTTTGTGCATGTTGAAGTTTACAATGAATTGAGCAAAGGCAGGGGAAAAGGACTGCAGAATAATATCAACATATTGCTCGTTCTCCATGGTCCAACCCAGGTCCTCAAGTTCTTCGATAAGTCCAATCATCTTCAATACATGGTCACCTACAGACGTGCCAGCAGCCATGCGCATCTGAAACAACTTTCGAGATGCCTCGTATCGGAGAGTACGAGATTGCTCTCCATACAACTCCTCTGTATGGAGAAAGATGGATTGGACATCCATCTTCTCGTGCTGCTTCTGATGTTCATTGTTCATAGAAGCTAGCGCGAGGCACTTGGCTGTTGCGCAGTCTGTATCCCATTTCTTGCGGATTTCTTTATCCGCAACTGAAGAATCAGGGCCTGGGCTAGGAGGGGCTGGAGTAGTCAGGACGTATGCGACCTTATCATATGTCAGGGCAATATTCACGTTCCTTAGCCAATCTTTGTAATTCGGTCCAGTGAGTTTGTTTTTGTCTAATAAAAGTTTAAGTCCCGACATTGGTATCTGCTATTAGGAGATAGAAAAGAAGTCATTCAGCGATTGCTCTTGCATAATTAGATTGGTTATTAATCTTATCTAATTGTTTTCTCCCACTGCTTTTTATCAAATTTTCCTTCAAACCTAAAAGGAAAACTAGCCAGGATAAATTGCAATCTATAAGTTCGCTAACCAAAAAGTGCAAAATTCTCCCGGGAGTAACTTTTACTTACAGTGGGATCGGGATCCAACTATCATATAGAAGGTATGCAATCTCATTGCAAATCTTAACTCTTGAAATTCCCGATATGATTTTTACCCCTAGTGACTTATGACCTTAACTATGGTCAATAAATCATAAGTACTAGTCAAGTTCAACCCGCCATTTCGTGATTGATTTAGACCCACCCACATGACCCTTAACTATGGTCAACAAAGTCATGAGAATGCCCTAATCGATCGCATCAAATGCTTTGTAAGAATTCATCACTTAGCTACCGTACACCACGTCTTAACTATGGTCAACAAACGTGGCACGAATACTAAGTACTCTGCTTCCTAAAATGGCGGAGGGCAACGGATGGTTTTTATGAAAACCTTTAACGTTTTGAACTTGATATCGTTGTAGAATCGAGTGGGAAAGAGTGGTTTAAGCTCCAGTTTTTAAAAATCGAATGGTTTTGTAGTATCTTTCTAATTTTGCTAAAGAGGTCACTCCCGGTGAAGGGATCTCGGCTCTTTCCTTATCGAATAAGGTGCTGGATATGAAAATACCACGATGCAAAGCAAAGTTAGATCAACTATAAAATCAAATCGAGTTCTTTGTAACATTTTCCAGTTTCGCTAAAGAGGTCACTCCCGGTGAAGGGATCTCGGCCCTTTCCTCATCGAATGAGGTGCAGGATATTCAAGAATACCGCTATGCAAAACAAAAGCTAGAGTTACCCTTTTTCTTAAAAAAATTGATTCTACAACATCTTTAGGTTTCTTTCTCTTATCATTAATCACATTAATGTAGTCCTATCATTTACGTTTCCTAAACATCACAGAAAAGAAACGAAAAATAGAACGTACGCTTATGCCATCCGCATTCGTCACTGGGTCCCGTCATGCACCGTTAGGTTACTTAACTAACGGTAGAGCGGGGACTGGACTAGTGCGGGTGCAAAACATAAGCAACGTTTATTATATATCTCATATATATAAATATAACCATTTCAGATCACAGATGAATGCATTGGATATACTAGGAATTCCGTATTTCATTCAAGCCCTTAATGGAAGACGGATTCCACGGTCATGATGAATAGCCAAACCCCCCTAGACCCCTACGGGTGCGGCAAACTACCCGCCAAATTCCCGAAGTGTAGTAACCTTCCTCAACAATTGAGTAGGCCACTCGACACTTTGAAAACCCGATAGTTTGTGCACCCCACCTTGGGTCTATTCTAGGAGCAAAAACAGTAAAAAGAAATTATACATCGGTGGCTACAACCTCATCCCGGATGTACCCGTTAAAACAATATTACAAAGCTTTTTACAAATTACATGGAATGAAAGAAAAGAAAAAACGCTCTTCTCACACCCCCCGGCCATTCATCACGACGATCCAACACATTCATATACACATACCATCTCATGATATCCATATGTGCAACCCCCACTAATCGTCATATAGCAATTAGCGGACATTTCAAACACATATCACAAAATCGAAAAACCCGATTAGCCAAACACTATTAGAATTTCGATCGATAATTTTAAACCATGCCAACACTTGATATGTTCCTGTACAAACACCTTTTTAAAATTCTTTATATCCTAGAAACCCTAATTCTGCAATATATGAACACTGTAGAAAACCGAGTTGATAAGGCCTCAACTCGGCGGCGGATCCGCGGCCAAACCATGGGTTTGGCGGCGGATCCGCGGCGCTTTGGTCAAGTTAGGACTTCGGATTTCTACAGTGTTCTTATAAAACCCTGCTTGTATTTTTAAGACATGTCAAATTAATTTTGGAACACTTTCAAAAACTGACAGCAGCAAGGGCAGAATACGAGTTTTCGGGAGAAAAAACTGTCGATCGAGCTTCTAACTTTTGGCTAACATCTAATTGTGGTTTAGTTAGGCTCTGGTACCATGTTAGTGTATGTTGCATGCTCCCACAACTCTTGTGGCGCGGCGGAAGCGATGAACGAAAATTTTCTTGGCATACAACACGCACTTAACCGAAGATCTTGTCTAAACCACAACTAGAAAAACCTAACTAGAGATCTTATCTACTATGTTAGGGATTATACCTCAATGATACGGTCCTTCGGGTCTTCTCTTTGATGAACTCCTTAGCTCCTTTTGACGTTGCCGATGTCTTCGATCTCCGGCCACCCAAGACCTAGATGATCCACCCGAGAGTTGTCGTGCGAGCTAGAAACTCTTCACAAGAGTTTAACCTAGAGACCAATTTTGCTAGAATAGGTCACTAGGATTATGTAGAGATGAATGTATTGGATTAGCTTGAAATCTATAGCATTTCTTTCTCTTAACCTTCTCTTGATTCACTTAACATTCACATCTCATGTGAAGCTATTTATAAGAAGAATGAGAAGGAGGAGATGAGAAGGAGTGAGTGTTTATCATAATGAAAGTGTTCAAGCATGATGAATAAAAATATAGCACTAAGAGAATTAATTGAAGCATGCATTATATAAATTAGTATCATGCTTCAATAGTAACTCCATAACAACAACCTCATCATGCTTGTACCTTTTAATTTCCACCTCATTTTATTTTTCATAAATGATGTCATTATTATGTCATTATGAGGTGGCACCTTCTAGAAGGTATTCTTGTAACAATTACAAAAATACCCCTCCTCCGTATACCGTATACCGTATACTGTATACCCGCATCCGAATTCCGAAAAATACGAATACCATTAATCCAATAATATAATACCGGTATCCGGCTTAAACCAAAGCCCACCAGTATTATCCTTCCGATTATTATTCCTGTAACATTTACATGAATAAAATCAAAACCCTGCCGTAACAGCTTACGGCTGCCATAACAACTTACAGCCTCTACATATTTCGCCTGAACGAGGGAACCCTCTGTGTGGGACTCTAAAGACTCGACAGTACGCTGGCAGTGGGTTTAACCACAAGCACGTCGCACTAGCTGTGCATAACGGCTAGCCAGGTACTTGACGAAAAGGTGGCCGACGAGCGAACCCATCACAACCCTTACGAGCCTGCAAGCAACACTTACCGTACAGTCCGGTCTCTTCGTCTGATACGTCGCATATGAAGTCTAGGGGTGGTAAATGTCAGACCCCAGTAACTTTATAAGTCATGCTGATTTATGGCTCATAACAGTTCGAGAAACTACTGATAACACTTATCAGTAAACCTCGAGAACCCTGGCCAGGGATTTAGATGTTATAGCCGATCAAACATAGCGCGACATCAACTCCCTATACCGGGAGAGACGAAACCCCTCCTATCGCTCACTGTCTCCATATGATTCGGGACTGTACCCAAAATCCACCTGTTTGCACGACTCAGTAGAGCCGTGGTAGGGAGGAAATTAAAGTACAGTGGGAATCACACAAGACTCTATGACGATCTCGGGTCTACAGACTAACCTGTACAAGTATCACTAGAGAACTGCTATCTGACAATAGGTATATATACCATCTAGGAGTTCTCAGCGAGTCCTGTTCGGTGTACCCATTCTCAAATGAGCACCTGTGTACAATCTTTGATGTCAAACATCAATAGTTGTGGAATCAACCATTGCCCCCAGGGTCAAGAAACGTACACACTAGTCTAATCTGGTAATACCGATGCCCTGTCTCGATATACCCTCGACTAGGAACTATTGAAGGATATGCTTGTAGACTGCCCAGGTCCCACCAGTATGATCTCATCATAATCCTGGTAGTCAAGCATAGTCCTAAGGGCTTCATCAACACATCACATGTTATGATAAAGATAAACCAGATAGCATACTATCATTTCGAGCAAAGATTGTTTCTGTACATATACATGTCTAGTATCCTATACAGTACAGGCCTCTAGGGCATACAAATCCAACAATGGCCAGTTTGGGCTAAGTCCAGTTATGTTTGAAATATTGGCCCTCTGTTGGTCCATTGAAGGAGAGGCTTTGCCTCTAGAAACTTAGCCAATTGGGCTAAAGCTAGTGTTAAACACTAAAGACCAACAGTGTTGAATACTGGGAATGAGATTAGCAAGTTAGTGTTAAACACTAAAAGATAACCAGTGTTAAACACTAGCAATAGGGCTTTCAAATCAGTGTTAAACACTAAAGCAAATTAGTGTTAAACACTGGTAATCAAAGATTTCAAATTAGTGCTAAACACTAAAGCAAATCAGTGTTAAACACTGGGAACAAAGTCTCCAGATTAGTGTTAAACACTAAGGAGAGAGGGGTCACGTGTGGACACGTGAGAGCGCCCTGATTTCCCTTATTTTATTCTGCAGATCAGTGTTTAACTCTTTTAATTCTGACGGCCATCACGTGTGAGCACGTGATGGAGGCCCCCGCTCTGGTCTGTTAGAATGCTCATTAGGGGTCACGTGGTGACACGTGAGGGCGCCCTAAATGTGGAGCCAGATCTCCTTTGTTTTATCCTCAAATCTGCTAATAAGTGTTAAACACTTTTCCTTTTTATTTCGAGCATCACGTGTTGACACGTGATGGGGATGTATGCGCTGACTGTTAAAACGTTTGCTAAGGGGTTACGTGGTAAACTGTCACGTCCCGAAAGATCGAACATGACCGGCACTTAAACTACGAAACGTCTCGAGGCGTACGTAATCTAAGTAAGCCGAAAACCCAGAAACCCAAACCAAAAAAGTAGTAGAGTGAAGGAAAACCAATTTAAAACAAGTAGTTTTAATAGCATAAGCCGAATTTTGCGGTTTTTTAGAACATCAAAATTTACTGAAAATTTCGGCAGAGTCTCCTTTGTAAATACTGGACCCCAAACGGGATACAACATGAATAGTATACGAAATCAATAGAAAGGCATCCCCATGCGGGAGCTAGCTCTTCGTCAATCGACGGTCACAACCACACAAGCAATATAATATACAACGCCAACGGCGAGGATCAAAATTCAAAAGGAAACTCAAAACCACAAGAAAACCGCAGAAATATAACGCGCGACTCTAAGGTCGAAGGAATAACATCACTGGTCTCTATCTCAAAATAAATACATGTTTGGTTGATGGAACTTCTAGATACAACAGAATAATGATATACAAGATATATAATGGGGGTACGATACAAGTAAACCCACCTACTAGCAAATCACCCGAAGGAAACAATGCCTGCAAAGCCGTAATGAAACCTGTACGGCAAACCTGCAAGAAACTGGGGCACAACGGGGGTGAGTTGCCAACTCGTGAATAGAAAAACATCTACGAATAGAAATCGCATAAATAACGCAACCTAGGTGAATGATCATAATATATCCTCAATTATATATATAACATGCAACCTATAACAAGGCTAGGGTAAATATCTAACCCGAGTGTAATCTCATGTGCCCGTGTCAGTGCCTCAGGTAGCAATATAGCATATGAATGAGGTATGAATGCATGAAAACAGAATACATGTAAATGAAGAACAGTTTTCATAATTTAGTGAGATTTCCTTGTATTTTTAAAATGAGGTATCATAATGAAATCAGCATAAAACAGTGCCTAGCATCGGCACAAAACGTAATCCCAATATCTCGATATCTCTGTATCACAGTCTCTGTACCTCAATATCTCGAAATCTCAATGTCTCAATCACAATATCTAGGGCGCCGTCAGTCGAGACCGGCCCCTACCATCCATCTCAAGACCACGACGGTATCCTCCGGATATCCGACGCGTCGGGTAAAATCACCGGTAGGTAGTGCTCCCCTGCCAGGCTCACATCGTCATCATCACGCGCTTCTTGCCCCGGGGTACCTTACCGGGTCCACCATGTACCCGAAACGGTTCATCCGTCTCCTCGAATCGGGTCTCGAAATCCATCAGCAAACTCATGGTGGACGACTCGTACATCATGGGAAAAACCGCACTTTTTATATTAAAAGAGAAAAGGTTTATTTATATTTTTGCGGTTTTCCTCCAAATCCAGAAAATCTCATGGAAATCCGAATCCAAAACCTCAATAACACGTAAAATAGTGAATATATCATGAGAATCCATGAATGCGGCATAACAATGAATAACAGTATGCATGAAGTAGCAGGTAATAACTACAATGTCTAAACTAACATATAAGGCAAGTACGCTATGTCAAGCAATAATATTTTCTAAGGTGTACATGACAATTACCGATGAAGATGTGTGTGAGCCGGCAAGTAAGTGTACGTGGTACATACGCATCATCGATAATGGTGCTGGTGTCCTAACAATATGATATCAACATTGCAATAAGAAATTATAACATAAGTATGCGATGCGAAGCGAACCACAATAATAAGCGGGAGCTGAATACTAGACGCAACTGTAACTAACCTGCATTAATCTAATATAAGTCCTACAAATGGTGCCTTTTGAAATAACACGAATCATGGGGTTTTGAAAATAGGGGCTACGGTGTTTTTATGAAAAGATACGTCTTTTGAAATATCCGTAGGATCCCTTGGGCTGTTTTTTAAAATACCCACGATTCGTTAGTTTTTGAAATAGGTAAGAATCGAATCTAATCTAACAACTAAACTAAACTAAAGGGCTAAGCCAACAAGCTGGACTACAGGTAAGGAAACCGTCTAACATCTGAGTCGATCCATATACATACCTGTATATATATTAGTCGGTGATCCCGCCTCAATAATATCATATCCGATACCATATCTATAATCAGACATCCCAAGTCAAGAGTGCGGATCAATCATCAAGATATAGCTCGTACGTAAATCCGTCGTACGGCATCCCCAGATCTAGGTACGGGTCAAAATCATATTCATCACACTATTCATCCGGTATCCTCTTTATCAAAGATCATAATCTAAGGTACTGACCTATGTCTAATACAATACTAATATCATCAATATAGTCATGATCTGACTACTGATCGACAATCTCGTACAAACCGATATCATTAGCACATATCATCATCAAGGGGTATACATCGCCCAATACGGCCTAGTATCAATATCCTAGCATATCATATCTTATATCACGATCACATGTCGACCATTTTATTTATAACACTATTCACCCGTATCGCCGCCCCAAGATCCGCTATAACACCAGGACGTACCTCAAGTACGAATCCTGCCATATCACCGATATCACAACCACAAAACAAATCTCATCGACTCAGCTCAATCCTAAGTATCATCCTCAAATCCGTATGTGAACACATAGTCCCATACCCATGTGAACACATAACTATAAAGAATCCCATGAGTACATATAAATAGGAATATATGCAAGTATGTATGTGTGTATGTGTAGTGCAAAAATTACCCGTTTTAGTACAAAACTCGACGTTTAAATGAATGTAGCGGCCGATATACTTATTAAATATCTTAAATAAGTCATATAAATCATTTCCATAATTTAATTTCACCAAACCATATATGTTCAAAAAAACTAGTTTGCAAAAATACCGATTTTAACTCTTTTTAAAGCAAAATTCACAATTTAACAATTAAGCATGGTTTTGCATGATCCAAAGTCATTAAACCACTCATTATAATATTAATAATGACATGAAACCATAATTATATTTTAATCTAAAGCATTTAACAATTTTCCAAAACTCTAGTTAGCAAAATAACTTAATTAGGGCATTTTATAAGTAATGGTTTGGAATTAACAACTAAATTAGCTTTCTATAAAACTTAAGATGTTAATCCACAACACAAAACCATGCACAATTTATCATAACCCATTTCCACAACAAAACCCTAACTTGAAATCTTTAATCATGCAATTAAACTCATCAAAACCTAATTAAGCACTTAGTTAATTTAGATTAAAGCAACTAGATAACAAATTTTAACAAAAGCATGAGATTATACCTCCCATGATGAGATCAAGCTCAAGATCTAGCCTCCTAAAATGCCATTTTGATCCCTAGATCCATGCTAGAAAGGCTAATGAGAAATGGATAGGAGTTGGATTTGGATTTTGGGATTTATTTGATGGGTTTTGAGGCAATTTTTAAGCATTTTTGAAGAGGAATGAGAGGAGAAAAAAGGGGGAGGGGGCTGCTGCTGGAAGGGCCGGCCACATGCATGTGGGGGAGAGGAGAGAGGGGGTGTGGTGTGAGGTATGGTGAGGGAAAAGTCCAAGTCAACAAAAGGTCAACTCTTTTATCCATTTTCTTTTCTTTTCTTTCATTTCTTTTCTTTTGCAAAACAAGTGGGGACAAGAGAGGGGGGGCTGCTGAATTCATCCAAGGGGGAGGGAAAATGGGGGTGTGTGAGTGTGGGTATGGGTGTGGAGTGATGGAAAATGACAAATACAATACCCCAAACATCCATTTAAACTATAAAAAAAAGCATTTTTCTTCGATATTTTCTAAACCGTTTTTGCAAACAATTTCGTTTCAAAAACCACATGATAAAATTTTATTTAATGTATTATGATACACAAAATTTATTTCAACTCATTCCAATTTGTAATTTTCCCTAATTAAATATATTAGTGACGACTTAAAATAATATTAAAATAATTATTTTCGGAAAATTTTTCAGAAAATTTGAAATTTCCCCAGTGGCTCAATAAACACCAAATACTAGCAATTATATAGCTAGAATATGTATATTTAATTTTAAAATAAAGATATTTGTATTTTGACTTTTTACAGAAACCCCCCTTATTTTACCGTTTTTTCGAAATTTCACCGAAACGATTTTCAAAACGTTACAATCTTCCACCCTTAAAGAAATTCGGTCCTCGAATTTAAATTAAAACTTCCCCCAAATACTAAAATATTTCAGCCAAAACCATCAAATCGCCGGGGCTCCGAAATCATAAATACATAAAATAAATCGTAGCGCAACGCATGCGCATGAAAAATGAGCATATAACTCAAATCAGAACTCCATCAAGCATCCCGCAATCATCGGAGTCATGGGAAAGACATCAATACCAAATCCAAAGCAAAACCAATATGATATAAATCGAAACTATACATGTAAAATATATTCAGGTACTGTCCTCTGACTAGTCCTGCTCAGTACGAAAACACATAGCAATATCATAAAAACGTACTGCTCTATAAGAAAAATCAATCCCAAAATACGCGTATGCATACTACGTGCGTCTTGTGCGCACGGAAATCAAAATCCAAATATGTGCCATACATATGCACAGAAACAACATCTAAGTGCATCGGGTGCGCACGAAACATCTGTCGTAGGCAACATGTGTGCCTGACAGCAAAATCAGGTGCATCTGACTTGCACGAAAAATCTTTATTTAGTGCATCTGGTGTGCACCAAAATCACACTTCAAAACATGCGCCCAACATGCGCGAAAATCCAAGGCACGAAAACTATCTCAAGTGCAATTGTGCAAAAATCATAAATACTCAGTAGGTGCAACCATGGCGCATGAAAACGATATCATGAAACTCAACCATCAAAACCAAATCATGCGAATAGATCACCCAAAACATCGAAATCAATAATGGCGGAATAGTACCGCTCAAGCGCATCCTCTAAGAATCTTGGGCCAACTGTCGCGGTCACTAGTGGGACGTCTCGTCGATGATCATGAACTCTGGCCTGCTGGTGTGCGTAACAATGACCACTCCTGGGTCAAGGTCTTCACTGTGAATTACCAATCTCTCGGTCCATCGGCTCATTGGCCCTGTCAGGTGTGCTAACGGGGATGATCCCGTTCTGGCACGTCTCTTGTCATCTCCCGGTCAATCATCACGACCACTCGTAAGACAGCATATCACTGGCGTCGGCCTCTGGCTCTCTGAATGTACGTGACACATCTGATCCTGGGTGTAAGTATCATTGCAGCAGTGTCCTGGAAGGAATCCTGCTCATGGTCTCTTCCATGCCTCGTCTCTGCCAACTGTCCGGAAGTCATCGTCCTTTCTTATATCTGCATCTTGCTCCGGAACGGCTGCATACCCATCGCGACTCCTTCTGGAAGATATATCCAGTACTCTGCCTCGGCATGCGCATCGCATCTCTGATGTCGGCGGAGGGGAACGTCATCATATCCAGATCTTATACGAACCTCTTACTCCATTTTTCTCTAATGTCAACCGCTTCGGACTCGTCTCGTCGTGGCTGCATGGACTGAGCTCCAACGGCTATCCTCGTATCGGGAGTCTCCCAAGAAATGCATCTCACCACCTAGCATCCGAATTAAGTCGAGCCATCCGATCGAGTCATCAAAACCTCATAATCCCCCAGGAGCTCAACCTCTTGGGCACAGTTTAATAGTATCGAGTACATACCACAGCATCGGTGGTCCAGCCGTAGAAGGGCAAACCCAAGCCTCACTAATGGCGCCGTGGAACTGCCGCAAACCCGAAGGTTCAAAGGCTTTCACACGGTCATTATGTCGAGTTAGGGTTTCATTCTTCTAGAGGGACTATAGAATTTCCTGCATGTCTTTCCGACTACTTTAAATTTGGAATAATAGGTTTCTGACATTCGATCGTCTCTGTCGACTCTCAACGTCTCCGTCGACTCTCAACGTCTCCGCGTGAAGTCGTCTCTAGCTGGAATCAATCTATCTGATGACCTCGCATCGGGGTAGTGAACGATCCACATGTCTTATTCATTCATCCTCGATGACTAGCGACCTTCTATCATCTCTTAGTATAACTCATTCTGCACTAACTCTAGCATCTGGGGCAATATCTCGTCGTTCGCAGCAATAACTGGCTCATTCGTCTGCACGCTGAACAGTGCCTCAATCATCATGAATAAGCAATATGCCAACGGTCATCAAAATCTGGCTTGCCTCTTATCATTGGCTCAATCCTCTGGTGCTGATTTGCACGTCCGAGTAATCTCATACAGCGATCCATCCAAACGCTCGTGGCACAAAAACACAATCAGACAACGCCTCTCAATGCAATCGTATGTCGCCGAAATTATGCCCTGGTCAGTCCTCGTTCTTGACGAGCTCGTGCTGACCGCAACTCTAGCTGTAGCTCTCCCTGCCCGTAATCGTGGCAGCAAAACCATAACTGGTACTGATGAGGCTAGATCGGAATGAATATAATACTGAGCAAAGAAATGTACATCCTAAGGCTTCTTAAGTGGAGTAGCGTATCGTAAATATGCCGCGGAACATACCTACGGTACGTCACTCTACTTTAGTCATCTATTCCATCAACCAAGGGTCATCCTACTCTCCGAAGGTAAAACCTAACGCTTTGATACTAACTTTGTCACGTCCCGAAAGATGGAACATGACCGGCACTTAAACTACGAAACGTCTCGAGGCGTACGTAATCTAAGTAAGCCGAAAACCCAGAAATCCAAACCAAAAAAGTAGTAGAGTGAAGGAAAACCAATTTAAAACAAGTAGTTTTAATAGCATAAGCCGAATTATGCGGTTTTTTTAGAACATCAAAATTTACTGAAAATTTCGGCAGAGTCTCCTTTGTAAATACTGGCCCCCAAACGGGATACAACATGAATAGTATACGAAATCAATAAAAATGCATCCCCAAGCGGGAGCTAGCTCTTCGTCAATCGACAGTCACAACCACACAAGCAATATAATATACAACGCCAACGGCGAGGATCAAAATTCAAAAGGAAACTCAAAACCACAAGAAAACCGCAGAAATATAACGCGCGACTCTAAGGTCGAAGGAATAACATCACTGGTCTCTATCTCAAAATAAATACATGTTTGGTTGATGGAACTTCTAGATACAACAGAATAATGATATACAAGATATATAATGGGGGTACGATACAAGTAAACCCACCTACTAGCAAATCACCCGAAGGAAACTATGCCCGCAAAGCCGTAATGAAACCTGTACGGCAAACCTGTAAGAAACTGGGGAACAACGGGGGTGAGTTGCCAACTCGTGAATAGAAAAACATCTACGAATAGAAATCGCATAAATAACGCAACCTAGGTCAATGATCATAATATATCCTCAATTATATATATAACATGCAACCTATAACAAGGTTAGGGTAAATATCTAACCCGAGTGTAATCTTATGTGCCCGTGTCAGTGCCTCAGGTAGCAATATATCATATGAATGAGGTATGAATGTATGAAAACAGAATACATATAAATGAAGAACTGTTTTCATAATTTAGGGAGATTTCCTTGTATTTTTAAAATGAGGTATCATAATGAAATCAGCATAAAACAATGCCTAGCATCGGCACAAAACGTAATCCCAATATCTCGATTTCTCTGTATCACAGTCTCTATACCTCAATATCTCGAAATCTCAATGTCTCAATCACAATATCTAGGGCGCCGTCAGTCGAGACCGGCCCCTACCATCCATCTCAAGACCACGACGGTATCCTCCGGATATCCGACGCGTCGGGTAAAATCACCGGTAGGTAGTGCTCCCCTGCCAGGCTCACATCGTCATCATCACGCGCTTCTTGCCCCGGGGTACCTTACCGGGTCCACCATGTACCCGAAACGGTTCATCCGTCTCCTCGAATCGGGTCTCGAAATCCATCAGCAAACTCATGGTGGACGACTCATACATCATGGGAAAAACCGCACTTTTTATTTTAAAAGAGAGAAAAGGTTTATTTATGTTTTTGCGGTTTTCCTCCAAATCCAGAAAATCTCATGGAAATCCGAATCCAAAACCTCAATAACACGTAAAATAGTGAATATATGCATGAGAATCCATGAATGCGGCATAACAATGAATAACAGTATGCATGAAGTAGCAGGTAATAACTACAATGTCTAAACTAACATATAAGGCAAGTACGCTATGTCAAGCAATAATATTTTCTAAGGTGTATGTGATATGGCAATTACCGATGAAGATGTGTGTGAGCCGGCAAGTAAGTGTACGTGGTACATACGCATCATCGGTAATGGTGCTGGTATCCTAACAATATGATATCAATATTGCAATAAGAAATTATAACATAAGTATGCGATGCGAAGCGAACCACAATAATAAGCGGGAGCTGAATACTAGACGCAACTGTAACTAACCTGCATTAATCTAATATAAGTCCTACAAATGGTTCCTTTTGAAATAACACGAATCATGGGGTTTTGAAAATAGGGGCTAGGGTGTTTTTATGAAAAGATACGTCTTTTGAAATATCCGTAGGATCTCTTGGGCTGTCTTTTAAAATACCCACGATTCGTTAGTTTTTGAAATAGGTAAGAATCGAATCTAATCTAACAACTAAACTAAACTAAAGGGGTAAGCCAACAAGCTGGACTACAGGTAAGGAAACCGTCTAACATCTGAGTCGATCCATATACATACCTGTATATATATTAATCGGTGATCCCGCCTCAATAATATCATATCCGATACCATATCTATAATCAGACATCCCAAGTCAAGAGTGCGGATCAATCATCAAGATATAACTCGTACGTAAATCCGTCGTACGGCATCCCCAGATCTGGGTACGGGTCAAAATCATATTCATCACACTATTCATCCGGTATCCTCTTTATCAAAGATCATAGTCTAAGGTACTGACCTATGTCTAATACAATACTAATATCATCAATATAGTCATGATCTGACTACTGATCGACAATCTCATACAAACCGATATCATTAGCACATAACATCATCAAGGGGTATACATCGCCCAATACGGCCTAGTATCAATATCCTAGCATATCATATCTTATATCACGATCACATGTCGACCATTTTATTTATAACACTATTCACCCGTATCGCCGCCCCAAGATCCACTATAACACCAGGACGTACCTCAAGTACGTATCCTGCCATATCACCGATATCACAACCACAAAACAAATCTCATCGGCGCAGCTCAATCCCAAGTATCATCCTCAAATCCGTATGTGAACACATAGTCCCATACCCATGTGATCACATAACTATAAAGAATCCCATGAGCACATATAAATAGGAATGTATGCAAGTATGTATGTGTGTATGTGTAGTGCAACACTACCCTAGGGTTCGCAACACTAAAATAATCCAACACACCAATATCCATCCTAAACATCGTTATTAATCCCAAATAACATATAATAATTGTTGGTGTGTACACGCATCCGTATACACCACCACGGACTGCGGGGGTGCTATACGCCATCCACCCGACTTCTCCCCGTAGATATAAATCTACTCACCTGGTCCTCGCTCGCCGGTGCCGACGTCGCCACGCGCTTGTTTGTCGTCTCGAAGTCCATATGGGGTACCAACATATCAAAACGCACCATATCGCATTAAAACCCGACTCATGACCAAAACGACGCACGAATCCCACATAGGTCAAAACCTATGGTTGCTCTCACAAACCAACCCAAAAACCCTCGACGTCGGCGTGCAAACGCCCGACCATCGAGAAAAACCCAAGTACACTCATTTTCACATTCACGAATACTAATTGAAATATAGAATAGGTTAAAATTCACAAAACCCCAAATTCACTTTAGAAGCCATTTTTCCGAAAATCTAGCAAGCAAAAATTACCCGTTTTAGTACAAAACTCGACGTTTAAATGAATGTAGCGGCCGATATACTTATTAAATATCTTAAATAAGTCATATAAATCATTTCCATAATTTAATTTCACCAAACCATATATGTTCAAAAAAACTAGTTTGCAAAAATACCGATTTTAACTCTTTTTAAAGCAAAATTCACAATTTAACAATTAAGCTTGGTTTTGCATGATCCAAAGTCATTAAACCACTCATTATAATATTAATAATGACATGAAACCATAATTATATTTTAATCTAAAGCATTTAACAATTTTCCAAAACTCTAGTTAGCAAAATAACTTAATTAGGGCATTTTATAAGTAATGGTTTGGAATTAACAACTAAATTAGCTTTCTATAAAACTTAAGATGTTAATCCACAACACAAAACCATGCACAATTTATCATAACCCATTTCCACAACAAAACCCTAACTTGAAATCTTTAATCATGCAATTAAACTCATCAAAACCTAATTAAGCACTTAGTTAATTTAGATTAAAGCAATTAGATAACAAATTTTAACAAAAGCATGAGATTATACCTCCCATGATGAGATCAAGCTCAAGATCTAGCCTCCTAAAATGTCATTTTGATCCCTAGATCCATGCTAGAAAGGCTAATGAGAAATGGGTAGGAGTTGGATTTGGATTTTGGGATTTATTTGATGGGTTTTGAGGCAATTTTTAAGCATTTTTGAAGAGGAATGAGAGGAGAAAAAATGGGGAGGGGGCTGCTGCTGGAAGGGCCGGCCACATGCATGTGGGGGAGAGGAGAGAGGGGGTGTGGTGTGAGGTATGGTGAGGGAAAAGTCCAAGTCAACAAAAGGTCAACTCTTTTATCCATTTTCTTTTCTTTTCTTTTCTTTCATTTCTTTTCTTTTGCAAAACAAGTGGGGACAAGAGAGGGGGGGCTGCTGATTCAGCCAAGGGGGAGGGAAAATGGGGGTGTGTGAGTGTGGGTATGGGTGTGGGGAGATGGAAAATGACAAATACAATATCCCAAACATCCATTTACACTATAAAAAAAGCCTTTTTCTTCGATATTTTCTAAACCGTTTTGGCAAACGATTTCGTTTCAAAAACCACATGATAAAATTTTATTTAATGTATTATGATGCATAAAATTTATTTCAACTCATTCCAATTTGTAATTTTCCCTAATTAAATATATTAGTGACGGCTTAAAATAATATTAAAATAATTATTTTTGGAAAATTTTTCAGAAAATTTGAAATTTCCCCAGTGGCTAAATAAACACCAAATACTAGCAATTACATAGCTAGAATATTTATATTTAATTTTAAAATAAAAATATTTGTATTTTAACTTTTTACAGAAAACCCACTTATTTTACCGTTTTTTCGAAATTTCACCGAAACGATTTTCAAATCGTTACAATCTTCCCCCCTTAAAGAAATTCGGTCCCCGAATTTAAATTAAAACTTCCCCCAAATACTAAAATATTTCAGCTAAAACCATCAAATCGCCGGGGCTCCGAAATCATAAATACATAAAACAAATCATAGCGAAACGCATGCGCATGAAAAATGAGCATATAACTCAAATCAGAACTCCATCAAGCATCCCGCAATCATCGGAGTCATGGGGAAGACATCAATACCAAATCCAAAGCAAAACCAATATGATATAAATCGAAACTATACATGTAAAATATATTCAGGTACTGTCCAAAGCTTTCATTTTCATTGATCTTTCTTTCTGCGTTTTGGGAGTCACGTGGGAGCACGTGATGGCATCAAAAAGTGGGGCCAGATCCCCTTTATTTTGTTCTGCAAACAAGTGTTAAACACTTTTAGTTTTCATAGCCATCACGTGTGGGCACGTGATGTATAATCATGCCCTGATTTATTAGAACATTTATTAGGGGTCACGTGGTAACACGTGAGAGCGCCCAGAATTGTTTCTGCCTTTGCTTTTGTGCCATATATAATGAGGGTCACGTGGGAACACGTGAGGCATTGCCTCAAAGCTTTCCTCTTCTCATTTTTAGGGGATCTGTTCAGGGGTCACGTGGGGCACGTGACCTTTGTCTTTTCATGCACAGAGATCTTTTAAGTCTCCTTATCTTTAAGAATTAAATTCTTATTTAAGGTAAAACCCTAATTTTTGTTTTGGAGGAATTAAATTCCTATTGTGAAAGAATTAAATTCTTATTTAGGGTAAAACCCTAATTTTATCCCAAAGGAATTAAATTCCTATAATTTTGTGAGAATTGAATTCTCAAAACTTAATTCCTCCTCTATGTTTTGGATCTGCCTGGCTGGATCTCAACCCCATGAGAATTAAATTCTCAATTCATGGGGAGATGTGCACTTTGCAGATCCTCCACCAGAGAAAGAACTAAGTTCTTTTCTTTATATAAGAGTTAAACTCTTTTGAGAATTAAATTCTCTTTTTAAGCCTCTCTTTTCTTACCTAGGGTTTTTCTTTTGCAGAGAATTAAATTCTCCTCTCTTTTCTTTTTTCTCTTGAGAATTAAATTCTCCTCCCTCTTTTTTTTTTCTCTCCCCCCAGGTAGATCCCTTCTCTTCTCTTCTTGGCTCCTATTTATAGGAGAAGGAAAAGAATCAATTTGTTTAGCAAATCTCTCATTGAAAGATTTGATTTGATTGTTGAGAGATTTGATTTATATTTATCATTAATCTGGGCCTTTAGATCATTCAGTAAATTTTATTCACCGTGGATTTTAAATCCAAAAGATATTCTATTTGTTATTCTGGTGAGATTTTCAGGAAAATCTTTCCTTGTCCAAGATTTTTCCATAAATTGGTGATTTTTAATCACCCTTGGATCTTTAATCCAACGGTCCCCATAATCCTTTTCCATTTGGAAAGATTTAGAAGCTTTTAGAATTTTAATTCTATTTCGAAAGATTTAAATGATCTTTTTTTTAGAATTTAATTCTGTTGAACAGCAAGGCTTTTACAGCCAGTCACGTGTTGCCACGTGACCCCCAATTGAGTCCTTATCTCAGTGTTTACTTACGCTTCAGTTGTAACCATCACGTGTCAACACGTGACCATTGGTCACGTGTGAGCACGTGACACCTCATTGAGGTATTTCCTTCAGTTGTTTGTTTACGTTTCAGTTTTAACCATCACGTGTTGACACGTGACCATTGGTCACGTGTGAGCACGTGATTCCTGATTTTTAATTAGGGAACAGATTTTAGAATTTAATTCTATTCATTATTTTAGAGGCCTTAAAAGCCCATCACGTATCTGCACGTGACCCATGGTCACGTGTGAGCACGTGATGCCCCATTGGGGTCTTTTCTGTGTTTTTATTATATTTTTTAACTCCTCCAGCGGGTTCTTAAAAGTCCATCATGTGTGGACACGTAATTCCTCATAACTTTTGATCCCGGATGAATTACGAGGCCTAAAATATATCAAATCGAAGGGTTTTTCGAGCCGCTTTCGATACCATCAGAATTTATCTGTTTCTCATTCGGGAGTTTGTCAAAAAACAGCCCCGAAGATACTGGTTCGCATTTCCTTAAGCATATCGCTGCCATTTGATACCTTGGACTCTTTTGCACAGAAATTTTTGGCGGGAACAAATGCCCCCCACTACTTTTCCCACGTAAGTATATACGTGGGTGAAGTAGTGTAGAGTAATGCATGGCGTATGACCAGTTTCGGATTGGTATATAACTTTCAGAATCTTGATCTGAGAAGATAACGAGCGGACACAAGCGTCGTCATTTATCATTGAATAAAATCTTGACTCTTAAGAGATATAGTTCCAAACCCTTAACTCCATGAGCCGCACCCTTTTATCTCTTTATGTCTTACTCTGGAGTGGAGTAGTTTATACGCTTATGAGTAAGTTCTCCATTTCAGTGGCATGTAGCTTTGGCAAGTGTGGCTCATAGATGGTCCATCTTGACCTCTTTGCAGGGCAGTGATGGCTTAGGAGACAGGGTTAGGATCTGCCACCTAAGACTTTTCAATTTTATGAGCCGTGAGGGTCTCATAAAGACTTTTCTCCCTACGGATCGAGAGGATCTCGTAGGTGTATTTTCTCCTTAGGAGTCGTGAGGATTCCTATGTGTGTTTCTCTTATAAGTCGTAAGGATCTTGTAAGAGAATTTTTCCCTCTTACGAGTCGAGAGGACCCGTAAGCGGTTGTTCCCCTCCTTGTCGAAATTCGACTTCGGAGAGTGAGACCCGTGGATAGTATGCAAGAGACCATTTTGGGCCGACTTGCAGGATCCCAGTGCTTAGGAAACAGGTTTTTTAATCCCTACTGCCTAAGGCTTTATCTCACGAGTCGAGACGAATCGAGAAGTTCTTGCAAAGACATCAATTTCCTCACGAGTCAAAATGAATCGAGCAGATCTCGCAAGAATATCCTAACGTCACAGTTAACCTCTGCTCTTTACGACAGAAGTCCGTTAGGGTCTGTGGTACTTAGGGTTTTGGCCGTCGTACCGTCGCATGAGGTGATGTATTCCTCGATAGGAAATCGTGCTGTTCGAGTAGCCCTGCGACTGCCGTGTCTCTGATCCCTTCGGGGGCTGGACAAGATGTCTTCAAGCAATCCTCCTTGGCAGTTTGACCGTCGGAAGAGTAAGTGCTAGGAATTTGCCATGCCGCTTTTTACTTGAGGTTAGGCTCATTTTGGAGAGCCCCGATGAGTCATAACCACTCCGCGCTGGTGTGGGATGATCTCCGATAGTCTTTCAGGCTTTATATGACTTGCCGTTAAGACCCTGAAGCTAGGAATTTGGCCTTTGCTTCGTATGCTGGCATTGCGTCCTCTGTATCGAGACGAATGTCGTGGTTGTCTCTAGGTTGCTGATGAACCGTCGAGATTTGGAACTAGGGATTTTGCCGTGGCTCCTTTTGGTGATGTTGCATCTGCTGTATCGAGACGAACGTCGAGGTGGTGACCACTCCATGTGGGATGATCTCCGGTGGTCTTTCAGGCTTTATATGACTTTCCGTTAAGACCCTGAAGCTAGGAATTTAGCCTTCGCTTCATTTGCTGGCATCGCGTCCTCTGTATCGAGACGAATGTCACGGTTGTCTCTAGGTTGCTGGTGAACCGTCGAGATTTGGAACCAGGGATTTTGCCGTGACTCCTTTTGGTGATGTTGCGTCTGCTGTGTCGAGACAAACGTCGAGGTGGTGACCACTCCGTGCTGGTGCGAGATGATCTCCAATTGTTATTGAGGCTTTATATGACTTGCCGTCAAGACCCTGAAGCTAGGAATTTGGCCTTCGCTTCATTTACTGGCATCGCGTCCTCTGTATTGAGACGAATGTCGCGGTTGTCTCTAGGTTGCTGGTGAACCGTCGAGGTTTGGAACCAGGGATTTTGCCGTGACTCCTTTTGGTGATGTTGTGTCTGCTGTGTCGAGACGAACGTCGAGGTGGTGACCACTCCGTGCTGGTGTGAGATGATCTCCAATTGTCTTTGAGGCTTTATATGACTTGCCGTCAAGACCCTGAAGCTAGGAATTTGGCCTTCGCTTCATTTGCTTTGGTGTGTCCGAATCCTGTTAGAGGAAGGACGCTGTAGTTGACATCTCGTCTGCTGTATCGAGACGAATGTCGAGGTGGTGCTCACTCTATGCTGGTGTGAGTTGATCTCCAATTGTCTTTCAGGCTTTATATGACTTGCCGTCAAGACCCTGAAGCTAGGAATTTGGCCTTCGCTTCATTTGCTTTGGTGTGTCTGAATCCTGTTGGAGGAAGGACGCTGTAGTTGACATCTCGTCTGCTGTATCAAGACGATCGTCGAGGTGGTGACCACTCCGCGCTGGTGCGAGATGATCTCCGAATGTCTTTCAGGCTTTACATAGGATTTATATGACTTGCCGTCAAGACCCTGAAGCTAGGAATTTGGCCTTTGCTTCATTTGCTTTGGTGCGTTTGAATCCTGCTGGGGGAAGAACGCTGGGGTGACATTTCATTTGCTGTATTGAGACGAACGTCAAGGTGGTGACCACTCCGCGCTGGTGCGAGATGATCTCCGAATGTCTTTCAGGCTTTATATGACTTGCCGTCAAGACCCTGAAGCTAGGAATTTGGCCTTTGCTTCGTTTGTTTTTGTCGCGTCCGAACCCTGCTGGAGGAAGGACGATGCAGTGACATCGCGTCTGCTGTATCGAAATGAATGTCAAGGTGGAGCTGGGATTTTGCCATCATTCCGCTTTGTTTCGACCATGGGGTCTTTTGTTGATGTTGCTTCTGCATCCTGTTGGACTGCGAAGGAACGCCGTTGGTGGCATTACGTCTGCTGTAACAAGACGAATGCTGAGGTGGAGCTGTGATTTCGCCGTCACTCCGCTTTGTTTCGACCATGGGGTCTTTCGTTGACGTTGCATCTGCATCTTGCTGGACTGCGGAGGAACGCCATCGTTGACATCTCGTCTGCTGTAACGAGACGAATGCTGAGATGGAGCTGGGATTTCGCTGTCACTCCGCTTTGTTTCGATCATGAGGTCTTCTGTTGACGTTGCATCTGCATCCTGCTGGACTGCGAAGGAACGCCATTGTCGACATCTCATCTGCTGTATCGAGACGAATGCTGAGATGGGACTGGGATTTTTCCATGTCTCCGTTTGATGGTGTAACATCTGTGTCATGCTGGAATGAGGAAGCCCACCGTTGTTGGCCTCCAGGCTGCAGATGTGGCCATCGAGATTTGGAACTAGGGACTTTGCCATGGTTCCGTTTCATTGCGACTCTGAGGTCGGTTGTTGACGTCATGTCTGCATTTGGTTGGAGTGAGGAGAAACGCCGTTGGTGATCTCTAAGTTGTCGATATCGACGTTAAGATCCTGAAGCTAGGGATCTTCGTTTGCTTCATTTGTTGACATCGTGTCTGTAATATTGCGACAAATGTCGAGATTGTCTCTAGGTTGTCTATGAACCGTCGAGATTTGGCTTTGTTTCCTGATGGAGCCTGTTGGGAAGGTATGGTTCCCTCTTTATCTGTGCCCCTGGATTGTATACAGGGATCGATGTGATTTCACATGTAGGGCAAAAAGTTTCATTCTTTCATTTTTTTATTCTTTCCGCGATGCTCTATCATTTCAGCTTTTTATATCGCGAAAATCGCGATTGCCCAATCATTTCGGCTATTTTTCGCGGTGCCCAATCATTTCGGCTATTTTTCTTTTTACTCGCTGCTTTTTATTGCGAGTTGCCCAATCATTTCGGCTATTTTGCATGTATACATTTTTACTTGCTGATTTTGTTTGCAAGTTGCCCCATCATTTCGGCTATTTCGTATGCATTTTTTTTTTTGGCTCGCTGATTTTTTTCGCGAGTAGGGGATTTGGGATCTGATACCAATCTTGGCATCAGCATCGCTGCGACTGGAATATTGCCAGGAGCGAATCATCATTTGCCGTGAAAGGACTTGGAATTTGATACCGGTTTAGGCATCAGCATCGCTGCGACTGGGATATTGCCAGGAGCGAATCATCATTTGCCTTGAAAGGGCTTGGAATTTGATACCGGTTTAGGTATCAGCATCGCTGCAACTGGAATATTGCCAGGAGCGAATCATCATTTGCCTCTGTCGATGTTGAACAAAGGTGGCTTAGTAAACAGGGTTAAGGGTCCTTTCGGCTAAAGCTTTTGACTTCATGAGCCGTAAGGGTCTCACAAAGGTATTTCTCCCTACAAGTCGTGAGGATCTTGTAGGTGTGTTTTCTCCTTGGGAATCGTGAGGATTCCTAAGTGCATGTTCTCTTGTAAGTCGTAAGGATCTTACAAAAGGGTTTTCTCCTTATAAGTCGAGAGGACGTACAAGTATTGTTTGCTGTACAAGCATATCCCTAGTCACGGATGGGACTTTGTTAGGGAAATATTTATTCGTGCCCGTGGATTGTATACAAGGGTCAATATGAGCCGCTTGTAGGGCAATATCAAAGGTTATGGGGGTTTCTTAAGAACAGGTTAAGGTTTCTGTAACTTAAGACTTTCAAATCTTATGAGCCGTGAGGGTCCCATAAGAGAGTTCTCCTTACGAGTTGTGAGGATCTCGTAAGTGTAATTTCTCCTTAGGAATCGTGAGGACTCCTAAGTGTGTTGCTCCCTTGTGAGTCGTAAGGATCTCACACGGGTGGTTTCTCCTTACAAGGTCGAGAGGACCCTGCAAGTGTTTTAACGAGGTTGCGCCCTTTCGGGTTTTCACAAACACTCGCAGGTAGCCCTGTTGTTTTTACTCACGGAGCCCTTTCGGGCTTTCATCCGTGCCCATTTTGCTTATGGACATACCGTTTTCCTCTTTTTTTTTTCTTTTTATTCTTTTTTCTAACGAGGTTGCGCCCTTTCGGGTTTTCACAAACACTCGCCGGTAGCCCTGCTGTTTTTACTCACGGAGCCCTTTTGGGTTTTCATCCGTGCCCATTTTTCTTGTGGACATACCGTTTTTTTTTGTTTTTTTTTTACCACGCCGGCCTGAGGATGCCGCGGGTTGATAGTAGTTTAACGACGTTTCGGTCATTTGCAAGTTTTAGGACATTGCGGTCCGTCGTTAGTTTAAGGACGTTTCGGTCCTACGCCAGTTTTAGGACATAGTGGTCCACCGTCGCCGTATTTGAGGCGAATCTCTAGTTTACTGACTTTTCGGTCTAGCATCGCCGTATTTGAGGCGAATCTATAGTTTACTGACTTTTCGGTCTATGGGGCTTTCCTTATGAATGAGCATGATGCCCCCGGCATATCCATCTTTCTCGGAGTATGTGGTTGTGGCGGGATCACCTTCCAGTTTTCGGACAGCGCGAGTTTGCCTTGTTGGTATTGGTCTTCAACCCAGTTTTTGAAGATATAGCAATTTTCGAGTGGGTGACCCATTACTCTGTGGTAGGAACAATAGTTAGGATTGTCAACGTCACCTGGCTGCAGCGGACGTTTTGGATCCGGCAGAGTGATGAGCCCGCTGCGCACCGCTAGCTCGAACAGTCTCTTTGTTTTATCTCTGGGAAACGAGTAAGGACGTTTTAACTTCTCATTGAGGTATCGCGACTTGTTGTTTTGACGACCAAACGGTTTCGGGTCACTCGGCTGTTGTTGAGCATTGGCGACGGAGGTCGCTTTTCCATTCCCCTTATCTCTTTTGTTCGATCCCTTGTTTGCGGGTCCGAGATTCTTTTCGGGTAGCGTGCGATTGCGCAGCTGAACGTTCTCGCAGCTCTTCTTTTCTTCCTCCTTTCCTGAGGTGGATTCTTTGAAGAGAGGGCTGAGAGTCATTTCTTCTTCAGAATTACTCCCGAAGGCGAGAGCTTGCGACCTTCTGCCGTCAACCATGTAACCGTTGCCGGCAGTTTTCATATGCTCATTTGTCGTGCTCTGTTTCAGACGAGCTTCGCGGTTCAATCGCTGAACGTGCTGCCGGTGAGCAACGTATCCCTGCCACCAGTTTTTAAAGGCATTGCATTCTTCAGTAGGGTGTGCAATCTTCTGATGATATAAGCAGAAGTTAAGATGCATGTCCGATTCATCAAGATATATATCGGTGGGAGAATTTCCTCTGAAAGAGGGGAGCTTCATTCCCATCGATATGGCTTTGGCGAATCTTTTCCTCATCTTGAACCTGCTTTTATTTGCGGCGGATGTACTTTGATCCGGTGGGAGTGTTTCGACCCTTTCATCTAGTCGCCGACGTTTGGCTTTCTCGAATATGGCCATCTCGCGCTCTCGATCAGCTTTGCTTTTAAGACGGGCTTCGTTCAGGAATGCATCAATCATTTCGTCTGATGGTCCTAGAAGTTCTGGCTCAGGATCTGCCCTCAGCTTCTCTATGTAAGGAGCTCCTTCGTCGTTTATCAACGAGTAAGAGATCACATGGCAGCTCGCCACATAATCTTCAGATTCATCTGACGAGTCTTCTCCATAGTCATCATCTCCGTCCTTAATGACGTGGCTAAGAAATTCTTGGCGTGTGATTGGAGTCCGCGTTTTTTGATTGTATTCTTCCAATGCGTCAATCTGCTTTTGCATGTCCGTGCACTTGTCACTAGGCTTCACGGGCTTTTTGGTCTTCTTCTTCGACGACTTTGACGGCTGAGTGTGAGCGCTTTGGCTATCATCACCGATCTTTGGAATTGGGCGCGGTTTCAGCATCCCCTCAATGATTTGAGGTTCGAGCTGGTTCTTCCATCTGACCGTCGGGCGCGTATGAAGATCACTCAGCATCCTTTTGGTTTTGGATGAAAGCACGACCTCCCACGGGGCTTCTTCAGCAAAAGAACAAGTTGCTCCCGGTGTGTCTGTCTTCTTAGGAGTGTACGGCTGTGGTGGGTTTACTTTCCACTTCTCAGACAGCGCAACCTTGCCTTGTAGGTACTGATCCTCGATCCATCCCTTAAAAATGAAACAATCCTCGATCGGGTAGCTTACCGTTTGGTGGTAAGGGCAATAATTGGGATCGTTAACATCGCCTGGCTGCAACGAACGCTTTGGACTCGGCAGATTGATGAGTCTGTTGCTCACCGCCAGCTCGAACAGTTTCCTCGTTTTTTCCTGGGGAAACGAGTAAGGACGCCCTAGTCTCTCCTCGAGGGATGGGCGTGGACGCACGTTGTTTTGACGAACAACCGGCTTTATGCTGCTCGGTCGTTGCTGAGTATTGGCAAGGAAGGTTGCTTTCCCTTTTCCCTTTTCATTCCAAGGCTCTGTCTTTGAAGAGGAAGGCCTATGGCCCATCTGGTCTATTTGGGCCAGCTTGTCAATCAAGGCCTGGAAGGTGGTCGGCTTGAAGAACATCATGAACTGGGAGATGGCCGCTTGAGGGTCAAGAGTGCCCACAAACATGCCTACCGCAGGTGCTTCTTCGATGCGTTGTTCGCATTTCGACCATAGGTTCCGCCATCGTGTTGCATATTGGACCCACGTTTCGCCTGGCCTTATCCTGGCATTGATCAGTGCTGTTATCGGGGTGCGTTCACTAGCACTCGCGAATCTTTGTGTAAACAGTAGCTCCATCTCCGCAAATGTTTTGACAGAGTCGTTAGGTATCTCCGAATACCATTCAAAGCCTATTTTTGCTAAGCTGCCGACGAATTGGCGAAGCAACAATTTGTCATCGCCTCTAGTATTGCCGCATAAGGCCCTGAATTGAGCGACATGCTGATGCGGATTCCCTGTCCCCTTATATACGTGAAACTTAGGGATCGTATATCCCGGCGGGTAACTAATTTGATCATACCAGCCCGGGTAGGGTCGTCCGGTTC
Source organism: Agapanthus africanus (assembly GCA_030015575.1). Classification (NCBI taxonomy): domain Eukaryota; kingdom Viridiplantae; phylum Streptophyta; class Magnoliopsida; order Asparagales; family Amaryllidaceae; genus Agapanthus; species Agapanthus africanus. The sequence continues at coordinate 139,367,385 of JASDDO010000012.1, forward strand.
TAGCAATTTTCCCTGCCGCTTCATTTGCCTGGTGAGCTCGTATATGCTGAGCTATATGGTCATCCAGTGCGGCCTTGTAAATGGTTTCTTCCTTGGCTGCTGAAAGTGCCGGAGGAGGATTCGATGTCTCTCCTTTGTCATCTTTAAGGACAATCGGAGGATCTTCAGCAGGAGGATCTTGCTGGATCATCATCCCTACCATATCTTGGAAGAGAAGCGCCATTTTTTTATGTTAGCCGCTTGCTCTGTGGCTTCTTTGTCCTTTTTTTCGAGGACTCTGCGTAGGTAGTCAGCATCAGTTTCTTGTTCACGACGCTGCTCTGATGATGCCTTCGAGCTTTCTTTTGGCCCGGTAAGTGCGGCCACTGCAATCATCATCTCCTGAAGCTTCTGTTGCTGCTCTTGATCTTTCGTTACGGATCGGGTGAGCGGTCGGTGACCCGTCGAAGCACGGCTTTCCTCCTTTCCAGAATCCATATAAACAGTGTGCATCACCATGCCCCCAGACTTGGGGTGTTTGTGCTCAGCGACTTTGTGGTCTGCCACGTTTACAGGGGCTTTCTCTGGCCTCCTTCTTTTCTGAGTGGTTGATGTTGAGGGGGCCGCCGCCGTGGGCACCCAAGTAGTCGTCATCTTTTGTGGCTTAACAGGACGGTTTTCTTCCCGTCAGACCTTCAGCTTCTCCTGTCGGTGAGAGTAATCTTGATCAATTACTGAGTCTTGAACCTGTCGCCTAAACCTTGTAAATTTTGGAGGACAGCCGCTGAAGGGGTTATTCTGGCTTCGCCTCTGTAACATTCTCCACCGGTGGCGGAGATCTTTTCAGTACGGCGGTAGGAGAGTTTCTGCGCACCCTGTTGAGTAGTTCAAAGCTGTTCTCGGTCGGAACAGCAGGATTGATCCCTGTTCACACCAGAATATTGCATTATTATATTCCCCATTCTTATATATTTTACAAATAAACGGGTGCTTTTGACGCATGTCTGCTACATGTTACAGGTTACAGGTTCTTGGACAGAAAGCAGTGAAAACGATGTAAAGACGATGAAAATATGGACTTTTGACCAACAAATGGGAGGATCTTAGTCAAGCCTACATCGAAAGACAGTTCACAATTAACAAGGCAACGCAAGACCCCAAAATATCAAGGCAAACGGTTAAAAAGCCATTGCAAATTGTTCACTGAAGATCTGGAACCAACCTAGAAGCCCAAATAGAAAAAGACATATAGAAACAGGAAGACAAAGTTACCAGGAGCCCACACCAGAAACTGCAAAGCCTAATCACTCCTTTTGGCCGCGGAACCGCGGCCAAACAGGGCCTCGGGCCGCGGTTCCGCGGCATGGTAGTGCAGTTAGGAGCGCAAAACTTTATAGTAATTTGTGGCGGCGTTGACCAAGTCTTTCTAGGGTTATTTTTGTAATTTTAGACATGCGAAACAAATGTAACCCTAGGGTTTCCTATTCATTATAAATAGGACCTCTAATCATTGTAATTTTTTATGCCTCCTTTTAATAAAATTTCAGAAATCCTTTTTGGAGAGCATCGGTGTTTCTTCTCCATTCAGAAATTCAGATCTGACAACCCTGCATGGATGATTGGAGGGATGCATCTGTAAGTAATTTAATTTCTTGCCCTAATGTAGTTTTCAATTCCTTGCCCTAGGTAGATTTAATTTCATGCCCTAGGAACTTGTTTAGGGTTTAGCTTTGAGGAAGGATTTTGAGAGATGAGATCTCTCATCTGTTTCTTACCCACCAAATATTTACAATAGGACTCCATGCATACATGCACATACCGCTCCCTACGGCACTCTATCCCTCGAGGTAGCGGTGATACCGTAGTATAAAGGCCCGGGTGTGATGTTTTTCATGGAGGTTAGGGTAAGGATCTCTAAAGGAAGGACAAGAACCTAGAGGAAGGAACACTTTCCCGAACGGATCTAATCCACTTTATTGATAATTACCATAACTCCTTCATTCGGGTATTGAAAGCGGTGAGATTTAATTACATTTCCAAACCATCCCTAAACCTAGCCCTAGCAAGAATAGATCTAGATAATTGCCCTAGCTTAATTAGATTTTTAGATTTAATAATTAATTCGAACACCCTTCGGAATTAACTCGTAAGCGCGAATCGGAAACTCACAAAATCCCTATGGACCGACCCGTACTCACCGGCTAGCTTCATGCGACGCCGTTCTTGATTGCGGTTACAAATATTTTTGATCTATCTTTTAGAAAACGCAAGCACGCTAAATCATTCAATCAAATGGCGCCGTTGCCGGGGATGGCGTAGAACTTTCCTTTTCGCAATTTCGGTTTAATCAAAATTAAAAAAAAAATTCATAAAAATCTAAAAAATCCAAAAAAATATAAAAATATATATATTTTGTTATTTTTGGAAGGGATACTTTGTTGTTTTAATTTTGCAGGATTTACAAAGACGATCTGGAAATTTGCAGAAGGCGAAACAGAAATCAGAAGATCGAAACAGAAGGGGAATCAAATAACAGAACAGTGAAAATTTTTTGGAGACCAAATTCCCCCAACCCGCCGCGATTCCGCGGCCAAAACCCACCTTAGGCCGCGGAACCGCGGCCTTCTAGTGGAATCAGAGCGTCAAATTTTTTTGGGGATTCGTGCTGATTAGACTGCCGCGAAAACGCGGCAATAACGCGTTTATACCGCGGAACCGCGCTCTTTTGGTGAGATCATCCTATGAAATTTGCATTGTAAGCTCTCTGTTATTTCTCCTCTGCAAATTTTAATATATTTTCTGAATAATGCCTGCAAGATTTTGTGTGCTTTAAAAATATATTCTCTTCCATATAACAAGTCTTGTGTAGGATTTTTGGGCCCCGCTCAAAATTGAAATTGATTGCAAGTAATCTTTTTTGTTGCATATCTTTTCTCGAATATCTTTTTGCAACATTTTTTTCCAAATAAAGATTCTTGTGATATGCTTCAAATAATAACCAATTGCAAGTAATATTTTTCTGTTGCATATCTTTTCTATAAAATATTTTGCTGTTGCATATCTTTTCTCTAAAATCTTTTTGCAACAAAATTTTTTCCAAATAAAGAAAAAAAAAATTAAAATAACAAGGACAAATATTTTATAGAGCTTGCAAAAATTTTTAGCCCCAAATAAATCCTTGCACCATCAAACCTTCCTTCTTGTCACCTTTCTTCTTCTAACATGGGTACCCGACACAATAAATCATTAGCCGAACTTTGGTATCCCAAACCTAATTTTGCGTCATATGTCAATGTGTTCGGTCAATTTAAAGACGATCCTTCCATGCCTAAAAAATCTTTGAAAGATCACATAGAGGAGTCTAGGAGAAACAGTTTGACTTTTCAACCCACTTTGTGTCAACCAAGTCAACCTTCACCACCTTCGTATGTTGACACCACTTCTTTAAGTCCTTCTGTCACTCCTAGGCCGATGTCCATTGCTGAGCATATTGCTCAATCTCGTAGCCGTTCTTTCACCCCTCTCCACACATCTAGTTCTAGGGATCAACAAGACTTTTCACCTTCTTATCCATATGTTGACCCTACCCCTGTCCTACCACCCACTTCCTACCAGTCCTACCCGACCTTCCCACCTTCATTAGACACAATTTCGACACAGCCATTAGGGAGTTTCACATATCCAACCAATTTTGAATCTTTTACTGAGACCCCTTCACCACCTAAGTCTAGTTTGAAAGAGTCGTTGGAAGCTTATATTGCTGCAACAAACAAAATGGTGAGGAATGTGGAAGCGTCCATGGCCGCCCTTATGCAACCGAGTGAACCGGTAGCTAGTTTCCAACTAGCTCCAAATTTTCCAATGTATGAGGAGGCGGTTGGACAGAGTGAGAATGAGAGAGGATTTACAAATCAAACCTACCCATACCCAATTGAAGCCCACAACTCCTGTTTTCCATCGATTGCTCTAAATAGTTCACCTGTTGAAAATAAAAATGAGTTGTGTGATTTTCTAGTGTTTGATTTGCCAGATTGTGAGGAACCCTTTTCGAGTGAAACCGCACCTAATCCTTCCGATCTTTACACCTCCACTCTAGAACCTAAATCGATAAATATCCATGCTGTTGATGAGGTGTCTAAAGAAATTGATTTTCACTTGATTAAGGATATAGACGCCGGGAATATTTCGGATGATGAACCTGTCGATTTGCTTGAAATTTTATGTTCAAATCATCATCCTGAGTTATTAAATGTTTCTCCCGAATCTCATATGCGTCTAGATTTTGATGATAATGGCATGGATGAGTTGAATATTGAGGATAGTATCGAGAAGAGTCTTGAGGATAATATTGAGGTTGAATCATTTTTGTTTGATGTGTCTGATTTTCCAATTCATTCTCCTGAACCTTTGACTGCTATATCACCCTCCCTCCTTCCCATCGTTCCTACCCCGCTTGAAGACTGTGAGCTTGAAAGATTTTCCTTTGAATCAGATACTGTTCTCACAGATAATAACACTTACGAGTGTTTCACTTTTTCGGACGATGTTGATGACTCACCGCTCGAGTTTGAGTCCTTTACATTTTCAGATGAGCCATCAGACTCGGTTGATTATAGTAGTTTCGAACCATTAATGGAATCTTTCAAGTTCGAAACAGTTTACTACGGTGAGAAAGATACTATCCCTAATTCACTCCCTTTCGTCTTTCCCATTGTTCAGACCGAACAAATGACCGTTACGCTTTCATCTCCTATACCAAGTTCGGCGTACCCATGTTTTCTTGCGAATCTTGAGGGATTTGATCCCATTTCTCGACGAGTAGATAGGTTAGCGCAATCGCTTATAACATATCGGTCATCACATATTGCGCTAATTTATTCACTCAATTTACACCCTCAAGATCGTACTCCACTTCCTTCTTCTTTTCGCCATTCTTCTCCCCCACCGAGACCATATTCTACCATTCTTCTTTCCACACGGTCTCGCGTGCTTCTCATTTTCTTGCACCAACTATACCATTTCCATTATAAGATTTTTGAATGGTTGGTGCTAACTTTTGGCTTATGCAAGGCCAAGCTTAAGTTTGGGGGAATCTTTGTATATATGTATATATTTTTTGTTTTCTTTCCTATAAAAAAAATTTTAAAAAAAAATTTCAAAACATTAAAAATATAAAAATTATAAATAAATAAACAGGGGAGTGCCGGTATTTTGACCCTCTTGGTTTAGCATGACAGTGAGGACACTGTCACGTTCAAGTTTGGGGGTATGCTCGGTACGTCTTCTTCCTTCGCATTCATTTGTATATATTTTTGCATTTGCATATTTATTGGAAAAACCCATAAAAATTGAAAATTTTCAAAAAATTATAAAAATTATTATATTCAATTTTGGCTATAATTGACTTGAGTTTGATAAATAGGTTAACTGCCTAGGAACAACTAGATCTTAGACTTAGTGAATTAAAAACCCTAAAGATAACATTCCTTAAAGTTTAACGGTAGAAAGTATATGCCTTGTAGTTTATTTAGAAATAGGAAAATTTTGGGTTCACTTCTTGGGCGAAGTCAAAATGAGGGAAGAGTATCGATGTTTTTATTAGAGTATAAGTTTGAAAAATAGTTCCTAGCTTAAGTCTAGATTCTGAAAATGTATACCCTACAATTTGCACAATCACGCACCTTGAAACTTGAAATAGTAGAAGAGACCTTGAAGTGCTCTTGTCTAAAGTCCTTAGTACAATGAAAATAAAAAAAAGGTGAATAAAGAATAAAAAAAATGGACACTGGTTTTTGTGATTACTTAAGGCTGCAAAAATAGAAAAATATTTAGCGAGGGTGCTTCATCACCTAGTGCCTTAGACCAACTGGTTTGGGAGTCACTACTAAAGCCTTGGGTGTTGCAAAACTAGGAAGTTCGCTTTAAAGTGCTAATGCGTCTTGTAATCGGTTGTTAGTACCTCAAGAAGTATTAACAGTCGCATGAAGGATGTGTAAGCAAATTTCATTTAAAAATTCATTAATTAATAAGTGCTTTGGACAATGGATGAGAGCATGATTGCTTGATTTGAATTTCTAAGTGTAGGGGTGATTTATACACACACGTGGGGGTATGTGATTGGAATTTAGATAAGAGAGAGGAATGAAGAATAGAACTTGTATCTTTAGTAGAGTTGATAGAAATTCCTAAGTGGAGATGGAACCCTAGAAGGAAAACTTAAGAGATGCCGAAAGCTAAGTAGATCTGCAGAACATATATAATCTTAAGTTAAATAATTAGGAAGTGTGAAGAATATGGGTGGATAATTTGTGGGTCGACGATAATAGAATTCCTTGTTAGAAAACCTAATTGGAGAACAAAAGTCGAAAAACCGAATTGATAGGATTTTGTGGGTGTAATCCGCTGAAAACCCTCAGGAGACAACACTCCTCCTACTAGGGACACCTAGAGGTTTAACGGCTTGTTGCACGTGCTCAGTGCAATCGCGTTTCCCTGCGAAAGTGCGGTTAGGATTTTAGTGAATAAAAATAAGTTTGCTCGAGGACGAGCAAAAGATAAGTTTGGGGGTATTTGTTCACACCAGAATATTGCATTATTATATTCCCCATTCTTATATATTTTACAAATAAACGGGTGCTTTTGACGCATGTCTGCTACATGTTACAGGTTACAGGTTCTTGGACAGAAAGCAGTGAAAACGATGTAAAGACGATGAAAATATGGACTTTTGACCAACAAATGGGAGGATCTTAGTCAAGCCTACATCGAAAGACAGTTCACAATTAACAGGGCAACGCAAGACCCCAAAATGTCAAGACAAACGGTTAAAAAGCCATTGCAAATTGTTCACTGAAGATCTGGAACCAACCTAGAAGCCCAAATAGAAAAAGACATATAGAAACAGGAAGACAAAGTTACCAGGAGCCCACACCAGAAACTGCAAAGCCCAATCACTCCTTTTGGCCGCGGAACCGCGGCCAAACAGGGCCGCGGGCCGCGGTTCCGCGGCATGGTAGTGCAGTTAGGAGCGCAAAACTTTACAGTAATTTGTGGCGGCGTTGACTAAGTCTTTCTAGGGCTATTTTTGTAATTTCAGACATGCGAAACAAATGTAACCCTAGGGTTTCCTATTCATTATAAATAGGAACTCTAATCATTGTAATTCTTTATGCCTCCTTTTAATAAAATTTCAGAAATCCTTTTTGGAGAGAATCGGTGTTTCTTCTCCATTCAAAAATTCAGATCTGACAACCCTGCATGGATGATTGGAGGGATGCATCTGTAAGTAATTTAATTTCTTGCCCTAGTGTAGTTTTCAATTCCTTTCCCTAGGTAGATTTAATTTCATGCCCTAGGAACTTGTTTAGGGTTTAGCTTTGAGGAAGGATTTTGAGAGATGAGATCTCTCATCTCTTTCTTACCCACCAAATATTTACAATAGGACTCCATGCATACATGCACATACCGCTCCCTACGGCACTCTATCCCTCGAGGTAGCGGTGATACCGTAGTATAAAGGCCCGGGTGTGATGTTTTCCATGGAGGTTAGGGTAAGGATCTCTAAAGGAAGGACAAGAACCTAGAGGAACGAACACTTTCCCGAACGGATCTAATCCACTTTATTGATAATTACCATAACTCCTTCATTCGGGTATTGAAAGCGGTGAGATTTAATTACATTTCCAAACCATCCCTAAACCTAGCCCTAGCAAGAATAGATCTAGATAATTGCCCTAGGTTAATTAGATTTTTAGATTTAATAATTAATCCGAACACCCTTCGGAATTAACTCGTAAGCGCGAATCGGAAACTCACAAAATCCCTGTGGACAGACCCGTACTCACCGGCTAGCTTCATGCGACGCCATTCTTGATTGCGGTTACAAATATTTTTGATCTATCTTTTAGAAAACGCAAGCACGCTAAATCATACAAATCAATCCCCACCATTGGAGCTGGCGGAGTTATCCCAGTGGGGGAGTTGCCCCCAGCCTTCCTCACTCGGCGCCAGTGGCGACGTCGAGCGTGTCGTGTGGATGGAATTGTCTCAGCCGTAGGGGTGACCTCCACATGCCCCCTGCTTTGAGGAGAGACCGTTATTTATGCTGGCCTGTCGAAGACTGACATCCGTTGAGAAGCAATGTCTAATCTGTCAAAGACAGACCTCTGGGTAGAGGAAGCAGCTTTGAGGACCTCGCCTGGAGCAGAAGCCAGAATGACCATCCTTGTAAAAACTGACTTTTTGGAAGGAGAAGCCTTTCCAATGATTTTGTCCGCTTGAGCCGGGATGGCTATCCGCTTTGGGATGGCAGCTTCGGGTATCGCGGGTTTGCAGACGTTCTGGCCCAGTCTGTTGAAAACTGAGGTATTGAAGCTGGGCGACCCGTTGAGAGGGGTCGCGGCAGTGGTAAGCCGATCAAAGACCGACTTCTTTGGGGTTCTTGCAACGTCATTGTGGCATTGAAGCTCAACGGTGGGAGCATGGTCCCGAATAATAATCCAGTAGTGGCCTGGGTTACCTGCTCCACTGGCATCTTGAAAAGGGAGGCCGCTTGGGGCCCATAAGTCACTCCTCCAGCAAGGACCGAGCGAGAGTTGCAGTTGCAGGCAGTGCAGTTTGAAGACATTGATCTTCTGTTTTCTGCACGGAGCAAGACACCAAATCTTAGTACCTCGAATCCACATGCAACCACCATAAACTGTGATTCGTTCGCGAACACGACACACGAAGTGTGGAGTGGAAAGAGGAAAAGGTCCCACCGGGCGTGCCAGAATCTGTTCCCCTCCGAACGGCGGCCAAGACATGGACTGTCTTGCCTGAGATTCGGGGCAGATGCTAATTGGTTTTATCCGTCCACCTCTCCGAAGATGCCAAGTTGATTTATGGCACCGTGTATCGAAGGTTTAGACGGATGCGGCCGATGTAGCAGACTTCGTCAGATTCCCCCTCGCTTGAGGGGTTTTTGATTGTGGGGACGCTCTTCCCTGCAGGCGCAAGCCCCTGCAGTTAATTACGCTACCGCATCGCGGTAACAACTTTCTCCTTCTCCAGCTGGTCACTTCGTGTCGTGGGTGTTCATTTTGTTTATGGTTGCCCGTGGATTGTATACGGAGACTATTTATTTCGTCGCCCGTAGGACGTGGACTAGTCCAAATCCGTATTTTCTTAGATTTGGGTTTGGGGTTTTGGTTTAAGGATGCGTTAGCCATATTTGAGGCTAAGATCAACTCAAACGTTTGTTAAGGATACGTTAGTCTAGTTTTAGACTAAGATCAACTTAACGGGATCGTTTAGATCCAACAAAAGAGCATTTGGACTCTATTGTTCCAGTTTAGGGTCATAGTGGTCCATTGGGTGTATGGTTGTCGGGACCCGTCACCTCTCTGACGACGTTGAAGGATTACAACGACAGGTGTCAGAGGAGTTCAGAGATGTACCCTTGAACCAAAGTTGATTGGGGGGATTCATAGTCCAATTTGGGACTAAAGTCTGTTTGAAGGTTTAAGGATACGTTAGCCATATTTGAGGCTAAGATCAACTTAAACGGTTGTTAAGGATACGTTAGTCCAGTTTGGGACTAAGATCGACTTAACGGGATCGTTTAGATTCAACAAAAGAGCATTTGGGGGCTCTATTGTTCCGGTTTAGGGACATGGTGGTCCATTGCCAGTTTAGGGACATGGTGGTCCGATACCAGTTTAAGGACATGGTGGTCCATTGGTTGTTTAAGGACATTGCGGTCCATTGGTAGTTTAAGGACATTGCGGTCCAATGGTAGTTTAAGGACGCATAAGTCCATGGGTTTAAGGATCCCACAGTCCATATGGGTGTGTTTAAGGACGCATTAGTCCGTTAGTTTAAGGACGCATAAGTCCGCGGGTTTAAGGACCCCACAGTCCGTATCTTGGTTTAAGGACGCATAAGTCCATGAGTTTAAGGACCCCACAGTCCGTGTTGATGTGTGGTTGTCGGGACCCGTCACCTCTCTGACGTCGTTGAAGGATTACAACGATAGATGTCAGAGGAGTTCAGAGATGTACCCTTGAACCAATGAGTTGGTTGAAAGAGCAGATGTGCTCAGTTCAAGATGATTTGAGGACTTATGGCCAGTTTGGGCTAAATCCAGTTATGTTTGAAATATTGGCCCTCTGTTGGTCCATTGAAGGAGAGGCTTTGCCTCTAGAAACTTAGCCAATTGGGCTAAAGCTAGTGTTAAACACTAAAGACCAACAGTGTTGAACACTGGGAATGAGATAAGCAAGTTAGTGTTAAACACTAAAAGATAACCAGTGTTAAACACTAGCAATAGGGCTTTCAAATCAGTGTTAAACACTAAAGCAAATTAGTGTTAAACACTAAATCAAATTAGTGTTAAACACTGGTAATCAGAGATTTCAAATTAGTGCTAAACACTAAAGCAAATCAGTGCTAAACACTGGGAACAAAGTCTCCAGATTAGTGTTAAACACTAAGGAGAGAGGGGTCACGTGTGGACACGTGAGAGCGCCCTGATTTCCCTTATTTTATTCTGCAGATCAGTGTTTAACTCTTTTAATTCTGACGGCCATCACGTGTGAGCACGTGATGGAGGCCCCCGCTCTGGTCTGTTAGAATGCTCATTAGGGGTCATATGGTGACACGTGAGGGCGCCCTAAATGTGGAGCCAGATCTCCTTTGTTTTATCCACAAATCTGCGAATAAGTGTTAAACACTTTTCCTTTTTATTTCGAGCATCAAGTGTTGACACGTGACGGGGATTTAGGCGCTGACTGTTAAAACGTTTGCTAAGGGGTCACGTGGTAAACACGTGAGAGCGCCGAAAGCCTTCATTTCCATTGATCTTTCTTTCTGCGTTTTGGGAGTCACGTGGGAGCACGTGATGGCATCAAAAAGTGGGGCCAGATCCCCTTTATTTTGTTCTGCAAACAAGTGTTAAACACTTTTAATTTTCATAGCCATCACGTGTGGGCACGTGATGTATAATCATGCCCTGATTTATTAGAACATTTATTAGGGGTCACGTGGTAACACGTGAGAGCGCCCAGAATTGTTTCTGCCTTTGCTTTTGTTCCATATATAATGGGGGTCACGTGGGAACACGTGAGGCATTGCCTCAAAGCTTTCCTCTTCTCATTTTTGGGGGATCTGTTCAGGGGTCACATGGGGCACGTGACCTTTGTCTTTTCATGCACAGAGATCTTTTAAGTCTCCCTATCTTTAAGAATTAAATTCTTATTTAGGGTAAAACCCTAATTTTTGTTTTGGAGGAATTAAATTCCTATTGTGAAAGAATTAAATTCTTATTTAGGGTAAAACCCTAATTTTATCCCAAAGGAATTAAATTCCTATAATTTTGTGAGAATTGAATTCTCAAAACTTAATTCCTCCTCTATGTTTTGGATCTGCCTGGCAGAATCTCAACCCCATGAGAATTAAATTCTCAATTCATGGGGAGATGTGCACTTTGCAAATCCTCCACCAGAGAAAGAACTAAGTTCTTTTCTTTATATAAGAGTTAAACTCTTTTGAGAATTAAATTCTCTTTTTAAGCCTCTCTTTTCTTACCTAGGGTTTTTCTTTTGCAGAGAATTAAATTCTCATCTCTTTTCTTTTTTCTCTTGAGAATTAAATTCTCCTCCCTCTGTTTTTTTTCTCCCCCCAGGTAGATCCCTTCTCTTCTCTTCTTGGCTCCTATTTATAGGAGAAGGAAAAGAATCAATTTGTTTAGCAAATCTCTCATTGAAAGATTTGATTTGATTGTTGAGAGATTTGATTTATATTTATCATTAATCTGGGCTTTTAGATCATTCAGTAAATTTTATTCACCGTGGATTTTAAATCCAAAAGATATTCTATTTGTTATTCTGGTGAGATTTTCAGGGAAATCTTTCCTTGTCCAAGATTTTTCCATAAATTGGTGATTTTTAATCACCCTTGGATCTTTAATCCAACGGTCCCCATAATCCTTTTCCATTTGGAAAGATTTAGAAGCTTTTAGAATTTTAATTCTATTTCGAAAGATTTAAATGATCTTTTTATTTAGAATTTAATTCTGTTGAACAGCAAGGCTTTTACAGCCAGTCACGTGTTGCCACGTGACCCCCAATTGAGTCCTTATCTCAGTGTTTACTTACGCTTCAGTTGTAAGCATCACGTGTCAACACGTGACCATTGGTCACGTGTGAGCACGTGACACCTCATTGAGATATTTCCTTCAGCTGTTTGTTTACGCTTCAGTTTTAACCATCACGTGTTGACACGTGACCATTGGTCACGTGTGAGCACGTGATTCCTGATTTTTAATCAGGGAACTGATTTTTAATCAGGGAACAGATTTTAGAATTTAATTCTATTCATTATTTTAGAGGCCTTAAAAGCCCATCACGTGTCTGCACGTGACCCACGTGTGAGCACGTGATGCCCATTGGGGTCTTTTCTGAGTTTTTATTATATTTTTTAACTCCTCCAGCGGGTTCTTAAAAGTCCATCACGTGTGGACACGTAATTCCTCATAACTTTTGATCCCGGATGAATTACGAGGCCCATAATATATCAAATCGAAGGGTTTTTCGAGACGCTTTCGATACCATCAGAATTTATCTGTTTATCATTCGGGAGTTTGTCAAAAAACAGCCCGGAAGATACTGGTTCGCATTTCCTTAAACATATCGCTGCCATTTGATACCTTGGACTCTTTTGCGCAGAAATTTTTGGCGGGAACATGCATGAAGAGAAACATAAATCTTTTGTTCCTCTTCGCAATAGAAGAAATATCCCTTGGAGTTCTTTGGATATCCCACAAACTTGCACTGTACTGAGCGTGCCTCGAGTTTGTCCGCATGCTGCTTTTTGACAAAAGCTGGACATCCCCATGTCTTAATGTGCTTAAGATAGGGTTTCTTCCCACACCACATCTGATATGGTGTGGTAGACACAGTCTTAGTTGGAACTCGGTTCAAAAGTTATGCAGCTGATTCTAGTGCATATCCCCAGAATGATCGCGGTAACTCAGCGTTACTCATCATGGAACGTACCATATCCAATAGGGTACGGTTCCGTCTCTCCGATACACTGTTATATTGCGGAGTGTATGGAGGAGTAAGATGAGAGAGAATTCCATTCTCTTTTAAATAATCCAGGAACTCGGCACTTAAGTATTCACCACCTCGATCAGATCTTAGTGTCTTGATACTTTTGCCTGTTTGTTTTTCTACTTCATTCTTATATTCCTGGAACTTTCCAAAGGCTTCGGATTTATGTTTCATTAAGAAGACATATCCGTACCTTGAAAAGTCATCCGTAAAAGTAATGAAGTAAGAATAACCGCTTCGCGCATGTGTAGACATTGGACCGCACACGTCGCTGTGTACGAGTCCCAAGAGCTCGCTCGCTCTTACTCCGTGTCCAGTGAATGGAGTCTTTGTCATCTTTCCTTTCAGACAGGATTGATAAGTGGCATACGATTGATATTCGAACGAATCCAAATATCCTTCTGTATGTAACTTCGTTAACCTTCTCTCATTGATGTGACCCAGTCTACAATGCCATAAGAAAGCTTGGTTTGTTTCCGAAGACTTTTTTTTGTGTGTATTCTGGACATTGAAAATTTGTGGTTGGTTTAATACGTATATACCATTGCTTAATGTACCTGACCCAATCAGAACTTGATTAAGGTGAATATTTACAACATTGCTTACAAATGAAAATTCATAACCTTCTTTAGATAATAAAGATACAGAAATGATATTACAAGTTGCATTGGGTACAAAATAGCAATCACGCAAAACCAAAACGTGTCCATCTGACAACCCCAGGTGATAGTCCCCGACGGACTCAGCATCCATGCCAGCTCCGTTTGCAACTCTGAGGGTCATATCACCTGCCTTCAAAACCCTACGCCTTCTCAGTGCCTGTAAAGAATTACAGATATGAGATCCTGATCCGGTATCCAATACCCAGGATGTAGAGTTTATTGATAGACAGTTTTCAATAACATACACACCTGAAGCTGAAGCCGCAACTTGCTTCAGATCCTGGGTTCTGGCATTCCAAGCCGTGCAATCCTTTTTCCAGTGTCCACTCTTATGACAGTAAAAGCATTCTTCCTTTCCCACAAGCTTTCCCGCTACCTTTGTTGCCTTTGTCTTTCCCTTCGTATCCACTTTACTAACACCGCCCCTTGGTTTGGCGGGGGCTTTCTTCTTCTTTCCCTTGGCTTTCGCCTTGGACCTAGAAGAGGAAGATCCTCCTACAAACAAAGTGGATGTTTCCTTACCTTCTGTAGGGTGCCTTCTGCACTCCTCAGCATGTTGAGGAGTTCTGAAAGTTCAACTTCTTTTTCTTGCAAGTTGAAGTTCAGGATAAACTGGGCATAAGTGGAAGGAAGGGACTGGAGAACCAAGTCCGTGTAGAGCTCGTTCTCTAACGTGGTCCCAAGGTCCGCGAGCTCCTCAATGAAGCCAATCATCTTAAGCACGTGTTCCGCTACCGATGATCCGACGGCCAATCTCGCCGAAAACATCTTTTTCGAGACTTCGTATCTGGCGATACGAGATTGCTCTCCATACAGTTCTTTTGTATGGAGAAATATGGATTCAAGGTCCATATTCTCGTGCCTCCTCTGATGTTCATTGTCCATAGAGGCAAGCACGAAGCACTTGGCCTTCGCACAATCGATTTCCCAGGTCTTACGGATTTCCTTATCCGCGACGCTGGTTTTGGGACCTGGGACAGGGGGAGCTTTGGTGGTTAGGAGATACCCCAACTTGTCATAAGTGATGGCCATTTTGACATTCCTGAGCCAATCTTTGTAGTTTGGCCCTGTCAGTATGTTTTTATCTAGTAGTAACTTAAGTCCAGTCATGATGTTTGGTCACTGCAGTTAGGAGAGAGAGAAGAAACACTTTAGCATGATGCTCTTGCAAGTTTAGAGTTGTTTTTAATTTGTCTTAACAGGATGGCTCCCACTGTCTCTCGAATCCCTCCTCAAACCAAAAAGGAAGAATTAGTCAGGATCAATCTTACCGTACAATACATGCTTAACCGTTCAGCAAGGCTAGTGTCGTTACTTCGAGGGAGGTTTTCCAATGCTTTCGCGAAGTTTCTTAATTAAATAACCTCTTTTCCCTGTGGGCGTAGCCCCACTAACACCTTTCTAGACACCTACTTGGTTTATAGCATTGATCGTTAAGTGAGAAATTTCCCGAGGAGCAGCATATACTCACAGTAGGATCGGGATCCAAATATCATTGCGTGACAAAACTGAAGGAATCCTACCAGAATCATCACACTCCAAATGGTATGCAACGCTAGCAAGTTTCAGTTCTTTTGAAACTCCCGATGTGGATTTTTGCCCCATGCTCTTATGACCTTGACTTTGGCCAACAAATCATAAGTCACATGTCAAGTTCTACCCGTCATTCTCCAGGTTAATTTGAACCCACCCGTACCTATCCTTGACTTTGGCCAACAAGGCAGTACGACTGTCTCAAACCAACACATCTATCTATGCTGCATATGAATACCCTGTTAGTGTATATGCCATAGAGGCCATTACTGTATCATACTAGTTTGTATATTACTTAATGGAAGCTTGGGATATTCACCTTGTATAGACAATCTTGCTCAATATAGTAGTATGCTACTTGGTTTGTTTCTACTATAATGTGTACATGTGTTTATTTTAGTATATCACCTATACACATTAGTGGAGCCCTTAGGATCTTTGCTTGATTACCAGCGTTGTGATGGCAGTCACACCCGTGGGGGCTGGGTAATCTATAAGCACATCCTTATGCAGGTCCCTAGTCGTAGGACTATCGAGACAGGGCATCGATACTCCGGAGTAGACTAGCGTATGCGCTTCTCATCCCAATGTGGGATACGGTCTGTCCCACAGCCGTCAGTACGTCGTACTTGAGATAGTATGTGGGTGCTCGTTAGGTTACGAGTATACTGGACAGGACTAGTCGGGAACTATTGGTTGGTACTATACCTATCATCAGTTATCAGTTCCCATGTGACATGAGTACAGCTTAGTCCGCTGACTTGACACTGTCACTTCGCCTCGAGTGTGTTCCCACTGTACTTTGATTACTACCCTACCACGGCTCAAAGGAGTCGTGCAAACAGGTAGTTTTTGGATGCAGTCCCAAAGCACTTGGAGGTAGTGACGGTTAGACAGGATTCGTCTCTCCCGGTATTGGGGGTTGACATCGCGCTGTGTCTAGGAGAACCATTACACGAGTAGTCCCTGGCCAGGGCAAGCGAGATATACTGGTAGGTTTCCAGTTCTATCTCAGGGTGTTCTGGGCTACACTCCGACACGACTTGTACCGCTATTAGGGGACTGACGTTTGCCGCACCCTAGGCCCACCATGCGATGTATCAGACGAACAGACCGGACTGTACGGAGATTGTCACATTCAGGCTCAGTAGGAGTTCAGAAGGGTTTCACCTCGTCCGTCTTCTTGTCGGCATCTACCTGGGGACCGTTACACACATCTAGTGCTGCTTGCGGTCTGTGGTTAAACCCACTGCCAGCGTAGTGTCGAGTCTTTAGAGTCCCACACAGAAAGCTATTCTCCTTTAGGCAAAAGAGTAGAGGTCGCATGGTTTTGCGACAGGGTTCGGTCACATCCGTGCACTTGCGTACGTTCAGTGTCCGGACAGTTAACACTAGCGGGCTTTGGTTTAAGCCAGATCCTAGTGTACGTTTTGGGATTGGTTTTATCTCGTTAGTATTCATGTTCCTCGGAACACGGATGCGGGTGTGTATGCACAGTTGACAGAGAGACAGAGGCAGAGGATTCTCATTGAGGTTGTTGACTGTTGACTATTGACTTTTTCTAAACCCTAATGAGAATAAGAAATATGATTAATGATAATATTAATTAAGCATTATTGTGTCATGGTTGAGATGAGGGGTTGACTTTGTTGACTTGTTGACTTTGTTGACCGGTTGACTAGGTTGGACTAGTTGACCATCATCATTACAATGGCTATCATTTCATGGCAAAGACTTTTGCTTGCTTGTTTGTTTTTGCAAAATGAGTGCATGAAATGATATGGCCATTTTGACTTGAACCATCACATAATACTCAATTACTATTATGAGTAATCATGGTTTTGGATTATGAGAGCTTGGATGGCAAAAGACTTACTCATATTCTCTCATTTCATTTCTCTCTCTTGCTTGAGCTCTCCCTCTTGCTCTTCCTCTTGCTCTCTCTCTAGCTCAAGGCAACACCCTCTCATGAGTTGAGAAATATTGGCTTAGAGATAAAAGAAAACCCATATCACTTCTCTACTCATCCTAGTTCACAAGGTTTAGCAAACCAAGTGTTCTAGTTTCTTCAAGTTCGAAGAAGAAGCCAAAGGTAGAAGCTTTCAGGTGGATCCATCTTCGGCGCAAGGAGACGACGAGGTGAGGCCGATCCGTACACCGGAAAGAGTTGAAGACGAAGGAGTTCAAGAAAGGTATAACCTCTTAACCGAGTAGGTAAAACTCTTGTTAGGTTTGTTAGTTAGTTGTTTAACAAAGATCCGTATTTTGAGTCCATGTTACCATCTCTTGAAAAAGCGTTTTTCATCATTTCCGCAAGCCCGTAAGTACCGGGAGAGGTAACATGGACTTACAGTGGTATTAGAGCCTAGTTAACACTATCTAACATGTTAGCAAAGTAACTAGAAATTCGATCGGAGAAAAAGTCGCGAAATACGCCCCAAATGCCTACTTTCTGCCGAATTTTTTTCTGTTCCAAAAAATGATAAATCTTATCTTAAAATTCGGCTCAGGGTTTTTAGAAGCGACTGTAGAAAAATGGTCCACTGAACCGATCAACGCGCCGTGGAACCGCGGCGGGAGCTTGCTCCTGCCGCGGATCCGCGGCCGAGTTGACTCGGCCGTGGGCGATTTTTCTCACAGTTTGTTCAGTGGGGGTATTTTTGGATTTTTACAATATGTTTTTTCTGCCCAGATTTTCCAGAAAGCAAAATTAGTTTTTGGGGCTTGAAAATCCGTATTTTGATCGAACTTCTAAAGACTTAAGCTGACGGGTATATATCTGTGATGTGTTATATGTATTGAACGTCCGCTAATCGCTATACGTCGATTAGTGGGGGTTATACATATCTGTGATCTGTAATGTTGATGGTATGTGTATATGAATTCATTGGATTGTCGCGGATGAATAGCCGGGGGTTGTGAGATGAGAGTTTTCTTTTCTTTTAATTCATGTAATATGTAAATTGATGTAATATTATTTTTGGCCGCACAACCGGGTCGGGGTTGTAGCCGTCATTGTATAATTTCTTTTTACTGTTTTTGCTCCTAGGATAGACCCAAGATGGGGTGCACAAACTACCGGGTATCTCGAAGTGCCGAGTGGCCTACTCACGTCGTTGAGGGAGGTTGCTCCGCTTCGGATATTTGGCGGGTAGTTTGCCGCACCCGTAGGGGTCTAGGATGGGGTATTGGCTATTCATCGCGATCGTGTAATCCGCTTTTCGTTACAGGCTCGTACGAATTGCGGATTCCTAGTATATCCAATGTGTTCATCTGTGATCTGGAATGGCTATCATTGCAATATATCTATATATGATATTATTTAGGCGTTGCTTATGTTTTGCATCCGCGCTAGTCCAGCCCCCGCTATGTCGTTAGTTAAGTAACCTAACGGGTAATGACGGGGCCCCATGGCGAATGCGGATGGCATAAGCGTACGTCATAGTTTGGTTGTTTTCTGCAATGGTAGGATTAAATGATGGGACGCATTGGAATTAATGCAAGAAAAAATAAACCAAGTAAAAGTCGTTGGAACACTTTCAAAACCACTCGGTTTCTTTTCAAAAATAACTTTTAAACGCGGAGCTTAAGCCACTCCTTTTAAAAGCTATCTCGTTCCTTCAATTATATCAAGTTCACTACGTTCACGGTTTCGCCAAAACCATTCATAGCCCTCCGTCGTTTCACATGAATGGTCAATAAGTATTCAAGCTATGTTTGTTGGCCAAAGTCAAGGCATAGTGATTGGTAGCTATTGGGTATTCATGTGCAGCATAGATAGATGTATTGGTTTGGGGCAGTCGTTCTACCTTATTGGCCAAAGTCAAGGGTATGTGCGGGTGGGCTCAAATTAACCTGGAGAATGACGGGTAGAACTTGACATGTGACTTATGATTTGTTGGCCAAAGTCAAGGTCATAAGAGCATGGGGCAAAAATCCACATCGGGAGTTTCAAAAGAACTGAAACTTGCTAGCGCTGCATACCATTTGGAGTGTGATGATTCTGGTAGGATTCCTTCAGTTTTGTCACGCAATGATATTTGGATCCCGATCCTTCTGTGAGTATATGCTACTCCTCGGGAAATTTCTCACTTAACGATCAATGCTATAAACCAAGTAGGTGTCTAGAAAGGTGTTAGCGGGGCTATGCCCACAGGGAAAAGAGGTTATTTAATTAAGGAACTTCGCGAAAGCGTTGGAAAACCTCCCTTGAAGTACCGACACCAGCCTGGCCGAACGGTTAAGCAAGTATTGTACGGTGAGATTGATCCTGACTAATTCTTCCTTTTTGGTTTGAGGAGGGATTCGAGAGACAGTGGGAGCCATCCTGTTTAGACAAATTAAAAACCACTCTAATCTTGCAAGAGCATCATGCTAAAGTGTTTCTTCTTTCTCTCCTAATTGCAGCGACCAAACATCATGACCGGACTTAAGTTACTACTAAATAAAAACATACTGACAGGGCCAAACTACAAAGATTGGCTCAGGAATATCAAAATGGCAATCACTTATGACAAATCGGGGTATCTTCTTACCACCAAAGCTCCCCCTGTCCCAGGTCCCACCTCCAGCGTCGCGGATAAGGAAATCCGTAAGACTTGGGACATTGACTGCGCGAAGGCCAAGTGCCTCGTGCTTGCCTCTATGGACAACGAACATCAGAGGAGGCACGAGAATATGGACCTCGAATCCATATTTCTCCATACAAAAGAACTGTATGGAGAGCAATCTCGTATCGCCAGATACGAAGTGTCGAAGAAGTTGTTTTCGGCAAGATTGGCCATCGGATCATCGGTAGCGGAACACTTGCTTAAGATGATTGGCTTCATTCAGGAGCTCGCGGAACTTAGGACCACGTTAGAGAACGAGCTCTATACGGACTTGATTCTCCAGTCCCTTCCTTCCACTTACGCCCAGTTTATCCTGAACTTCAACTTGCAAGAAAAGGAAGTTGAACTTTCAGAACTCCTCAACATGCTGAGGAGTGCATAGGGCACTCTACAGAAAGGTAGGGAAACATCCACTTTGTTTATAGGAGGATCTTCCTCTTCTAGGTCCAAGGCGAAAGCCAAGGGAAAGAAGAAGAAAGCCCCCCGCCAAACCAAGGGGCGGTGTTAGTAAAGTGGATACGAAGGGAAAGACAAAAGCAACAAAGATAGCGGGGAAACTTGTGGGGAAGGAAGAGTGCTTTTAATGTCATAAGAGTGGGCACTGGAAGAAAGATTGCAGGGCTTGGAAAGCCAGAACACAGGATCTGAAGCAAGTTGCGGCTTCGGCTTCAGGTGTGTATGTTATTGAAAACTGTCTATCAATAAACTCTACTTCCTGGGTATTGGATACCGGATCAGGATCTCATATCTGTAATTCTTTGCAGGCGTTGAGAAACCGTAGGTTTTTGAAGGCAGGTGACATGACCCTCAAAGTTGCAAACGGAGCTAGCATGGATGCTAAGGCCGTGGGGGACTATCACCTGGGAATGTCAGATGGACATATTTTGGTTTTACATAATTGTTTTTTTGTACCCAACGCAACTTGTAATATCATTTCTGTATCTTTGATTTCTAAAGAAGGTTATGAATTTGCGTTTGTAAGTAATGTTGTAAACATTCACCTTAATCAAGTTCTGATTGGGTCAGGTACATTAAGCAATGGTATATACGTATTAAACCAACCACAGATTTTCAATGTCCAGAATACACACAAAAGAAAGTCTCCGGAAATAAATCAGACTTTCTTATGGCATTGTAGACTGGGTCACATCAATGAGAGAAGGTTGACGAAGTTACATACAGAAGGATATTTGGATCCGTTCGAATATCAATCGTATGCCACTTGTCAATCCTGTCTCAAAGGAAAGATGACAAAGACTCCGTTCACTGGACACGGAGTAAGAGCGAGCGAGCTCTTGGGACTCGTACACAGCGACGTGTGCGGTCCAATGTCTACACATGCGCGAAGCGGTTATTCTTACTTCACTTTTACGGATGACTTTTCAAGGTACGGTTATGTCTTCTTAATGAAACATAAATCCGAAGCCTTTGGAAAATTCCAGGAATATAAAAATGAAGTAGAAAAACAAACCGGCAAAAGTATCAAGACACTGAGATCGGATCGAGGTGGTGAATACTTGAGTGCCGAGTTCCTGGATTACTTAAAAGAGAATGGAATTCTCTCTCAGCTTACTCTTCCATACACTCCGCAACATAACGGTGTATCGGAGAGACGGAACCGAACCGTATTGGATATGGTACGGTCCATGATGAGTAACGCTGAGTTACCGCGATCATTCTGGGGATATGCACTAGAATCAGCTGCATACCTTTTGAACCGAGTTCAAACTAAGACTGTGCCTACTACACCATTTCAGATGTGGTGTGGGAAGAGACCCTATCTTAATCACATTAAAACATGGGGATGTCCAGCTTTTGTCAAAAAGCAGCATGCGGACAAACTCGATGCACGTTCAGTACAGTGCAAGTTTGTGGGATATCCAAAGAACTCCAAGGGATATTTCTTCTATTGCGAAGAGGAACAAAAGATTTATGTTTCTCGTCATGCCCACTTCTTGGAAACTGAGTTTTTGGAAAATCAGATAAGTGGGAGCGCAATAGAACTGGTAGAAATTCCAGAACCATGAGCTATTACTGAAAGCTTAGTAGAACCAGAGGGTTCAAAAGAACATGACATTCCTACGCCGCTCCACAGAAGTAGTAGGCAGTCTCATTCGCTCGAGAGATACTACGGTTATCTCATAGACGGGGATAGAGAAGATTGCATCATTGATTATGATGAGCCGACTAGCTTCCAGCAGGCCATTCAGAGCGTTGACTCGGTAAAATGACTGGATGCAATGCGGACCGAAATGGAGTCTATGTACACCAACAAAGTATGGACGTTGGACGTTGCTCCAGATGGGGTAAAACCCGTAGGATGCAAGTTGATCTTCAAAAGGAAGATTGGTGTAGATGGACAGGTTGAGACCTATAAAGCTAGACTGGTTGCAAAGGGTTTTCGTCAAAGACATGGTTTGGACTATGACGAGACTTTTTCTCCAATAGCTATGCTGAAATCCATTCGGATCCTTCTTGCCATTGCTGCCTTCCACGATTATGAGATTTGGCAGATGGACGTAAAGACCGCTTTTCTAAATGGAAATTTAGAGAAGTGTATTTATATGGACCAGCCAGAGGGTTTCATTCAGAGTGGGAGCAGCGGAAAGGTGTGCAAGTTGCTTAAGTCCATCAACGGACAAAAGCAGGTATCGCGGAGTTGGAACATCTGTTTTGATGAGACGGTCAATAAATTTGGCTTTATCAAAAATCCAGATGAACCATGCATCTATAGTAGATTTGTAGCGAGAACTGTAGTATTCCTCGTTTTATACGTGGATGACATTTTTTTAATAGGAAATGACATTCCTATGCTATAATCTGTCAAAAGGTTCTTGTCACACAGGTTCTCCATGAAAGACCTGGGTGATGTCTCATGCATTCTAGGGATCCGGATCTATCGTGACAGATCCAAGAGGATACTGGGACTCTCACAGTCCAGGTACATCGACACCATACTGAAAAGATTCAGTATGGAAGATTCCAAGCGCGGTAATTTACCGGCTTGTCACGGGATCACCCTCTCCAAAGAGATGTCTCCCAAGACTGATTTGGAAAGGGATCGAATGTTTATTATACCCTACGCTTCTGCGGTAGGCTCTATAATGTATGCGATGTTGTGTACCAGACTAGATGTAGCTTATGCACTGAGTGTGGTAAGCCGGTATCAGTCAAACCCTGGGGAGAAACACTGGATAGCAGTAAAGAACATTCTCAAGTACCTGAGAAGGACTAAGGAGATGTTCTTGGTGTATGGCGGAAAAGACCTCCAGATCGAGGCCTTTGCTGACTCCAGCTTCCAGAGTGACAAGGATGATTCTAAGTCCATGTTGGGTTATATCTTTACTCTCAATGGAGGGGCGGTGTGTTGGAAGAGTTCCAAACAGGAAACCGTTGCTGACTCGATGATGGAAGCGGAATATATCGCTGCTGCAGATGCCGCAAAAGAAGCAGTCTGGATAAGGAAGTTCTGAACGGAACATCAGGTGGTTCCGTCCATTGTTGATCCAATACCGCTGTATTGCGACAACAACGGGGCTATAGCTTTAGCAAAGGAACCCAGGTCCCATCAGAAGTCCAGACACATCTTGAGGCGGTATCACCTGATCAGGGAGATCGTGGGTCGCCAGGAGATCGAGGTTCGGAGAGTTTCGACGGAAGATAACACTGCTGATCCACTCACAAAGGCCTTATCCCAGACTCAGTTCGAACGGCTGATCGAGATGATAGGTCTTCGATACGCCAGTACATTGCCTTAGTGCAAGTGGGAGATTGTTAGTGTATATGCCCTAGAGGCCATTACTGTATCATACTAGTTTGTATATTACTTAATGGAAGCTTGGGATATTCACCTTGTATAGACAATCTTGCTCAATATAGTAGTATGCTACTTGGTTTGTTTCTACTTTAATGTGTACATGTGTTTATTTTAGTATATCACCTATACACATTAGTGGAGCCCTTAGGATCTTTGCTTGATTACCAGCGTTGTGATGGCAGTCACACTCGTGGGGGCTGGGTAATCTATAAGCACATCCTTATGCAGGTCCCTAGTCGTAGGACTATCGAGACAGGGCATCGATACTCCGGAGTAGACTAGCGTATGCGCTTCTCATCCCAGTGTGGGAGACGGTCTGTCCCACAGCCGTCAGTACGTCGTACTTGAGATAGTATGCGGGTGCTCGTTAGGTTACGAGTACACTGGACAGGACTCGTTGGGAACTATTGGTTGGTACTATACCTATCGTCAGTTATCAGTTCCTAGGTGACATGAGTACAGCTTAGTCCGCTGACTTGACACTGTCACTTCGCCTCGAGTTTGTTCCCACTGTACTTTGATTACTACCCTACCACGGCTCAAAGGAGTTGTGTAAACAGGTAGTTTTTGGGTGCAGTCCCGAAGCACTTGAAGGCAGTGACGGTTAGACAGGATTCGTCTCTCCCGGTATTGGGGGTTGACATCGCGCTGTGTCTAGGAGAGCCATTACACGAGTAGTCCCTGGCCAGGGCAAGCGAGATATACTGGTAGGTTTCCAGTGCTATCTCACGGTGTTCTGGGCTACACTTCGACAAGACTTGTACCGCTATTAGGAGACTGACGTTTACCGCCCCCTAGGCCCGCCATGCGATGTATCAGACGAACAGACCGGACTGTACGGAGATTGTCACATTCAGGCTCAGTAGGAGTTCAGATGGGTTTCACCTCGTCTGTCTTCTTGTCGGCATCTACCTGGGGACCGTTACGCACAGCTAGTGCCGCTTGCGGTCTGTGGTTAAACCCACTGCCAGCGTAGTGTCGAGTCTTTAGAGTCCCACACAGAAAGCTATTCGTCTTTAGGCAAAAGAGTAGAGGTCGCATGGTTTTGCGACAGGGTTCGGTCACATCCGTGCACTTGTGCACGTTCAGTGTCCGGACAGTTAACACTAGCGGGCTTTGGTTTAAGCCAGATCCTTGTGTACGTTTTGGGATTGGTTTTATCTCGTTAGTATTCGTGTTCCTCGGAACGCGGATGCGGGTGTGTATGCACAGTTGACAGAGAGACAGAGGCAGAGGATTCTCATTGGGGTTGTTGACTATTGACTATTGAATTTTGCTAAACCCTAATGAGAATAAGAAATATGATTAATGATAATATTAATTAAGTATTATTGTGTCATGGTTGAGATGATGGGTTGACTTTGTTGACTTGTTGACTTTGTTGACCGGTTGACTAGGTTGGACTAGTTGACCTTCATCATTACAATGGCTATCATTTCATGGCAAAGACTTTTGCTTGCTTGCTTGTTTTTGCTAAATGAGTGCATGAAATGATATGGCCATTTTGACTTGAACCATCACATAATACTCAATTACTATTATGAGTAATCATGGTTTTGGATTATGAGAGCTTGGATGGCAAAAGACTTACTCATATTCTCTCATTTCATTTCTCTCTCTTGCTTGAGCTCTCCCTCTTGCTCTTCCTCTTGCTCTCTCTCTAGCTCAAGGCAATACCCTCTCATGAGTTGAGAAACATTGCCTTAGAGATAAAAGAAAACCCATATCACTTCTCTACTCATCCTAGTTCACAAGGTTTGGCAAACCAAGTGTTCTAGTTTCTTCAAGTTCGAAGAAGAAGCCAAAGGTAGAAGCTTTCAGGTGGATCCATCTTCGGCGCAAGGAGACGACGAGGTGAGGCCGATCCGTACACCGGAAAGAGTTGAAGACGAAGGAGTTCAAGAAAGGTATAACCCCCTAACCGAGTAGGTAAAACTCTTGTTAGGTTTGTTAGTTAGTTGTTTAACAAAGATCCGTATTTTGAGTCCATGTTACCACCTCTTGAAAAATCATTTTTCATCATTTCCGCAAGCCCGTAAGTACCAGGAGAGGTAACGTGGACTTACATACCCAATAGCTACCAATCACTATGCCTTGACTTTGGCCAACAAACATAGCTTGAATACTATTGACTATCCATGTGAAACGACGGAGGGCTACGAATAGTTTTGGCGAAACCGTGAACGTAGTGAACTTGATATAATCGATGGAACGAGATAGCTTTTAAAAGGAGTGGCTTAAGCTCCGCGTTTAAAAGTTGTTTTTGAAAAGAAACCGAGTGGTTTTGAAAGTGTTCCAACAACTCAACTTTGGTTTATTTTCTTGCATTAATTTAATGCGTCCCATCATTTAATCTTACCATTGCAGAAAACAACGAAAATATGACGTACGCTTATGCATCCGCATTCGCCACGGGGCCCCGTCATTACCCGTTAGGTTACTTAACTAACGACAGAGCGGGGGCTGGACTAGCGCGGATGCAAAACATAAGCAACGCCTAAATAGATATCATATATAGATATACACATTCGTCACATGAAATGATAGCCATTCCAGATCACAGATGAACATATTGGATATACTAGGAATCCGCAATCCGTACGAGCCTGTAACGAAGAGCAGATTACACAGCCGCGATGAATAGCCAAGACCCCACCCTAGACCCCTACGGGTGCGGAAAACTACCAGCCAAGTACCCGAAGCGAAGCAACCTCCCTCAATACCGTGAGTAGGCCACTCGGCACTTCGAGATACCCGGTAGTTTGTGTACCCCACCTTGGGTCTATCCTAGGAGCAAAAACAGTAAAAGAAATTATACAATGACGGCTACAACCCAATCCCGGTTGTGCGGCCATATAAATAATATTACATCAATTACAAATTTACATGAATTGAAAGAAAAAGAAAACTCTCATCTCACAACCCCCGGCAATTCATCCGCGACAATCCAATGAATTCATATACACATACCATCAACATTACAGATCACAGATATGTATAACCCCCACTAATCGACGTATAGCGATTAGCAGACGTTCAATACATATATCACATCACAGATATAACCTGTTAGCTTAAGTCATTAGAAGATCGATCAAAATACGGATTTTTAGGCCCCAAAAACAAATTTTTCTTTCTGGAAAATCTGGGCAGAAAAGACATATTGTAAAATCCCAAAACAACCCCAGAAACACACTGCATGAAAATTGTGCCACGGCCGAGTCAACTCGGCCGCAGATCCGCGGCGGGAGCATGCTCCTACCGCGTTTCCGCGGCGCTTTGACCGGGTCGGTGGACCAATTTTCTTGGGTGTCTTGTAAAAAGCCTGAGCCGATTTTTAGTGTAAGATTTATTAATTTTTGAACAGAAAACATAATCGGCAGAAACTTGATTTTTCGGGTTCGTTTCGCGACTTTTTCTCCAATCGAACTTCTAGTTACTTTGCTAACATGTTAGATAGTGTTTAACTAGGCTCTGATACCACTGTAAGTCCACGTTACCTCTCCCGGTACTTACGGGCTTGCGGAAATGATGAAAAACTAATTTTCTTTTGGTGGTAATATGGACTCAAAATACGGATCTTTGTTAAACAACTATCTAACAAACCTAACAAGAGTTTTACCTACTCGGTTAGGGGTTATACCTTAACTTGAACTCCTTCTCTTGGTCTCCTTGTTGTGGTCGGATGGTTCTCTCCTCGTCGTCTCTTTGTGCCGAAGATGGATCCACCTGAAAGCTTCTACCTTTGGCTTCACTTCAAACTAGAAGAAACTAGAACACTTAGTTTGCTAAACCTTGTGTACTAGGATGAGTAGAGGAGTGTGTTGGGTTTTATCTCTATGGTTCTTTCTTCTCAACACATGAGATAAGTGAACCATGAACTAGAGAGAGAGCAAGAGGAAGAGGGAGAGCTCAAGCATGGGAGAGAATTGAAATGAAAGATTGAGCAAGACTTTTGTCATCCAAGCTCTCATAATCCAAAATCATCATAACACATAATAATAATTGAGTATTATGTGATGGTTGTTATCATATCAAGTGGCCATATCATTTCTTGCATTAAATGCAATGTGTGAACAAATAAGCAAGCCAAGGTCAATGCCAAGAAATGATAGCCATTGTCATGATGATGGTCAACAAGTCCAACCTAGTCAACCGGTCAACTAAGTCAACAAGTCAACAAAGTCAACCATCAACAACCATGTCACAATAATACTTAATTAATATTATTGTTAATCATATTTCTTATTCTCATTAGGGTTTAGCAAAAGTCAACTGTCAACAACCCTAATGAGAATCCTCTGCCTCTGTCTCTCTGTCAACTATGCATACACACCCGCATCCGCGTTCCGAGGAACACGAATACAAACGAGATAAAATCAATCCCAAAACGTACACTAGGATCTGGCTTAAACCAAAGCCCGCTAGTATTAACTGCCCGGACACTAAACGTGCACAAGTGCACGGATGTGACCGAACCATGTCGCAAAACCATGCGACCTCTACTCTTTTGCCTAAAGGCGAATTCTTCTCCTCTCTTGAATATTTCTATAGTTGAAAAGAAAAAGGGAAACAAAATTCTAAAGTGAGCAAACTTCCTATTTCATCAATGTATACCAAACTAGCCCTTTAGTATAAATTGTTTCCTTCACTAATTCCTTAGTTAGTGAAGAGGTGGCTTGAGTTAGAGATTCCTCAAGATGGATCATCTTCGGCTTCGAAGATCCTTAATCAAGCTTGTTCCTTTCGCCTAGTGGAGCCTAAAAAGAGTTCGAGGGACCACTACTTGAAACTAAGGGAATACTACTAGGAGCTTTAGAAGTGAAGGACTGGTCTACAAAGGTTGTATTCCTTGTTCACTTAGTGTCACGTCCCGAAAGATGGAACATGACCGGCACTTAAACTACGAAACGTCTCGAGGCATACGTAATCTAAGTAAGCCGAAAACCCAGAAATCCAAACCAAAAAAAGTAGTAGAGTGAAGGAAAACCAATTTAAAACAAGTAGTTTTAATAGCATAAGCCGAATTATGCGGTTTTTAAGAACATCAAAATTTACTGAAAATTTCGGCAGAGTCTCCTTTGAAAATACTGGCCCCCAAACGGGATACAACATGAATAGTATACGAAATCAATAAAAAGGCATCCCCGAGTGGGAACTAGCTCTTCGTCAATCGACGGTCACAACCACACAAGCAATATAATATACAACGCCAACGGCGAGGATCAAAATTCAAAAGGAAACTCAAAACCATAAGAAAACCGCAGAAATATAACGCGCGACTCTAAGGTCGAAGGAATAACATCACTGGTCTCTATCTCAAAATAAATACATGTTTGGTTGATGGAACTTCTAGATACAACAGAATAATGATATACAAGATATATAATGGGGGTACGATACAAGTAAACCCACCTACTAGCAAATCACCCGAAGGAAACTATGCCCGCAAAGCCGTAATGAAACCTGTACGGCAAACCTGCAAGAAACTGGGGCACAACGGGGGTGAGTTGCCAACTCGTGAATAGAAAAACATCTACGAATAGAAATCGCATAGATAACGCAACCTAGGTCAATGATCATAATATATCCTCAATTATATATATAACATGCAACCTATAACAAGGCTAGGGTAAATATCTAACCCGAGTGTAATCTCATGTGCCCGCGTCAGTGCCTCAGGTAGCAATATATCATATGAATGAGGTATGAATGCATGAAAACAAAATACATGTAAATGAAGAACTGTTTTCATAATTTAGTGAGATTTCCTTGTATTTTTAAAATGAGGTATCATAATGAAATCAGGATAAAACAGTGCCTAGCATCGACACAAAACGTAATCCCAATATCTCGATATCTCTGTATCACAGTCTCTGTACCTCAATATCTCGAAATCTCAATATCTCAATCACAATATCTAGGGCGCCGTCAGTCCAGACCGGCGCCGTCAGTCCAGACCGGCGCCTACCATCCATCTCATGACTACGACGGTATCCTCCGGATATCCGACGCGTCGGGTAAAATCACCGGTAGGTAGTGCTCTCCTGCCAGGCTCACATCGTCATCATCACGTGCTTCTTGCCCCGGGGTACCTTACCGGGTCTACCATGTACCCGAAACGGTTCATCCGTCTCCTCGAATCGGGTCTCGAAATCCATCAGCAAACTCATGGTGGACGACTCATACATCATGGGAAAACCGCACTTTTTATTTTAAAAGAGAGAAAAGGTTTATTTATGTTTTTGCGGTTTTCCTCCAAATCCAGATAATCTCATGGAAATCTGAATCCAAAACCTCAATAACCCGTAAAATAGTGAATATATACATGAGAATCCATGAATGCGGCATAACAATGAATAACAGTATGCATGAAGTAGCAGGTAATAACTACAATGTCTAAACTAACATATGAGGCAAGTACACTAATATCATGTCTAAACTATTAGCTAACAGGTTATGTCAAGCAATAATATTTTCTAAGGTGTACGTGACATGGCAATTACCGATGAAGATGTGTGTGAGCCGGCAAGTAAGTGTACGTGGTACATACGCATCATCGGTACTGGTGCTGGTGTCCTAACAGCATGATATCAATAATGGAGTATGAAACATAATATAAGCATGCGATGCGAAGCGAACCACAATAATGAGCGGGAGCTGAATACTAGACGCAACTATAACTAATCTGCATTAATCTAATATAAGTCCTACAAATGGTGCCTTTTGAAATAACACGAATCATGGGGTTTTGAAAATAGGGGCTACGGTGTTTTTATGAAAAGATACGTCTTTTGAAATATCCGTAGGATCCCTTGGGCTGTCTTTTAAAATACCCACGATTCGTTAGTTTTTGAAATAGGTAAGAATCAAATCTAATCTAACAACTAAACTAAACTAAAGGGCTAAGTTAACAAACTGGACTACAGGTAAGGAAACCGCCTAACATCTGAGTCGATCCATATACATACCTGTATATATATTAGTCGGTGATCCCGCCTCAATAATATCATATCCGATACCATATCTACAATCAGACATCCCAAGTCAAGAGTGCGGATCAATCATCAAGATATAGCTCGTACGTAAATCCGTCGTACGGCATCCCCAGATCTGGGTACGGGTCAAAATCATATTCATCACACTATTCATCCGGTATCCTCTTTATCAAAGATCATAGTCTAGGGTACTGACCTATGTCTAGTACAATACTAATATCCTCAATATACTCATGATCTGGCTACTGATCGACAATCTCGTACAAACCGATATCGTCAGCACATATCATCATCAAGGGGTATACATCGCCCAATACGGCCTAGTATCAATATCCTAGCATATCATATCTTATATCACGATCACATGTCGACCATTTTATTTATAACACTATTCACCCGTATCGCCGCCCCAAGATCCGCTATAACACCAGGACGTACCTCAAGTACGAATCCTGCCATATCACCGATATCACAACCACAAAACAAATCTCATCGACTCAGCTCAATCCCAAGTATCATCCTCAAATCCGTATGTGAACACATAGTCCCATACCCATGTGAACACATAACTATAAAGAATCCCATGAGTACATATAAATAGGAATATATGCAAGTATGTATGTGTGTATGTGTAGTGCAACACTACCCTAGGGTTCGCAACACTAAAATAATCCAACACACCAATATCCATCCTAAACATCGTTATTAATCCCAAATAACATATAATTGTTGGTGTGTATACGCATCCGTATACACCACCACGGACTGCGGGGGTGCTATACGCCATCCACCCGACTTCTCCCCGTAGATATAAATCTACCCACCTGGTCCTCGCTCGTCGGTGCCGACGTCGCCACGCGCTTGCTTGTCGTCTCGAAGTCCACATGGGGTACCTACATATCATAACACATCGTATCGCATTAAAATCCGACTCATGACCAAAACGACTCACGAATCCCACATAGGTCAAAACCTATGGTTGCTTCCACAAATCAACCCAAAAACCCTCGACATCGGCGTACAAACGCCAGACCATCGAGAAAAACCCAAATACACTCATTTGCACATTCACGAACACTAATTTTAATATAAAATAGGTTAAAACTCACAAAAACCCCAAATTCACTTTAAAAGCCGTTTTTCCGAAAAACTAGCAAGCAAAATTTCCCGTTTTAGTACAAAACTCGACGTTTAAACAATTCTAGCGGCCATAATACTTATTAAATAACTTAAATAAGTCATATAACCCATAACCACAATTTAATCTCATCAAACTATATACGTTCAAAAAAACTAGTTTGCAATTTTACCCAAATTTCAACCATTTTAGCAAAAATGCATAAACAACAATTTAGTTTGGATTTGCATGATCTAAAATATTAAAATACAATTTAAAATTTTAATAATACCATGGATACCCTAATTAGATTTTTATCCCAATTGATTAATTAAATTCCCAAAACCTAGTTAACCAAATTAACACAATTAGCAAAATTTTAGACTAACAAATAGCAACTAGTAACCAATTTGGGTTTTGCATTCAATTAACATGCTAATCTACCCATTAAAACCATGATCAAACACTACAAACCCTAACTTGATCACAACCCACTCTCTTGAATTTTCAAACAGACAATAAAACCATAAATAAACTTATAATTAAGCTAGACTAAAGTATTTAGCAACAATTTAACAAAAGGTCAAGGTTTATACCTCACAATTTCAAGAGATCTATCATGAACCTAGCACCAAAATCTTGGCCTCCAAAATGAAAACTTTTCACCAAAATCCATGCTAAAGGAGATGAGAGAAAATGGGTAGGAGTCGGATTTGGATTTTAGCTTGATTTTTGAGGTATTTTGATGAATTTTTGATGCAAAATGAGAGAGGGAGAGAGAGGGGCTGTTGGTGGTGCAGGAAATGGGAGGGCTCGGCTGAAATTGAGGGAAGAGGAGAGAGAGTGAGGTGGGGAAAGATAACATCTAGTCAACCTAGTCAAAGTCCACTCTCATTTCTACATTTTCTCTTTTCGTTTCTTTTCTTTTCTTTTGCAAAACAAGTGGGGACAAGAGAGGGGGGGCTGCTGAATTCAGCCAAGGGGGAGGGAAAATGGGTGTGTGTGAGTGTGGGTATGGGTGTGGGGTGATGGAAAATGATAAATACTATACCCCAAACATCCATTTACACTAAAAAAAAGCCTTTTTTTCAATAATTTCTAAACCGTTTTGGCAAACGATTTCGTTTCAAAAACCACATGATAAAATTTTATTTAAAGTTTTATGATGCACAAAATTTGTTTCAACTCATTCCAATTTGTAATTTTGACTTTTTACAGAAAACCCCCTTATTTTACTGTTTTTTTCGAAATTTCACCGAAACGATTTTCAAAACATTACACTTAGTGTAAAGCTTGTTTACTAGTTTAAAAACTCTAATTCTCTAGTTCGATTCTAGGATAGCATGCAATAGCACGCTAGATTTTTTAAATTGTATATTTGATGCTTCTAAAAACCTAGTAGTGGTGCTAAGGCATAATTTCATGGTATCAGAGCCAAGCTAGAGCATTAGGAGTGGCCTAGACGACGTTAAAGTGTTCGATCGAACATCGAAACCCACATTTCCCAAGTTTTTGTAAATTTTTTCAAAAGTTGGAATTTTTAAGATTAAAAATATTCAGAAAATCATGCAAGGTTTTTAATGGAGCCACAAGAAAAACGAAACCCTAAGTCCTCAGAACCGCCGCAGAACCGCGGCACAAACCCTTGTTTGGTCGCGGTTCCGCCGCACTTTCTAGGAGTTGAGGGTTTATTTTTCTTGGGCTACTCCATTTTTATATTTTGCACATCCTGGGTATTTTTAGTGAGGCTCAAGTTGTTGAGGACTCTGGAAGTTGTGGGTGTTTGATGAATCGATCGAAATGTTTAGCATCATCTAGTATACAGTAATATGTGATACAATATTTGGAATCCACAATAATTAGTTTTGTGAAAACTAGATAATATATTGTAAATCTAGCAATTTAGTCTCATTCGATAATTGCCACGGAGTTTCGATTCAGATCAAAACCTCATCGCAATATCGTGTAGTACGCGAACACTCACCGGGTAACACTACTAGATAGCCACGCCCCATAGCCCCGACCAAATGACTGTAGGAGAACCCTGTTGCAAAAAAGCATCCTCTCGGGTGCTCACGGCTGCGGTATTCCGCCTAAGTGCACTTCGTCAACGGCATCGGGGATGTGGCCATCTACTAAAGTTTCCGACGAGCATTCAATCATTTGTTGGGAATCTTGTAGAATTGCCCGACTTGATATTGAAAAGTGTTTTCAATTCAAGACTAAAAAAGGTTTATATTGTTAGGCATGAAATCCGGAGTATGAGATATTCATGGTTTATGATGTCTAAGGTGATTGCGGATTCTAATTATTGTAGTTTTTCATTTCTTTTCTGCGACCGTAAGTGTAATATGTGGTGTATCACCGGTTTCGTTGCTATACGTCAACAACAATTGAGATACGCATATTTACTTACGTTGATGACATGTGATGTTATGTGTTGCTATAATATGTTATATTGGATCGTCGTGATTGAATAGCCGGGGGGGGTTTGCGTGAGATAAGAGTTTTTCATTTTCATTCATGTAAAAATTTGTATGTAATATTCTTTTATTAGGACACTTCCGGGTTGAGGATGATGTCACCAGTGATGTATATTATTTACTTTTCCGTATTAGGATAGACCCAAGGTGGGGAGCACAAGTAACCAGGTTCTAGAGTCCATTGGGAGACCATCTCAAGGAGTCGAGACCGGGTCTCCTAACTGTAGAATTGGTAGGTTGCATACCGCTCTCGTAAGGGTCTAGAGATGCGGGTTTAGCTATTCATCACGACCGTGGAATCCGTATTTTTTACTGGCTTGATTTAAAACACGGACCTCCTAGTATATCATATATTTAATATGTTGACTTCTATTACAATGTTCTGTGATGTGATCATATAACTACGTGAGACGAATCCTTTATATTATATATATAATATATAATAAACGTTGCTTACGTTTTGCACTCGCGCTAGTCTTACCCCCTCTCTGTCGTTAGTTAAGTAACCTAACAGTGCATGACGGGACCCCGTGGCGAATGCGGATGGCATAAGCGTACCTTCTATTTTCGTTTCTTCTGTGATGTTTAGGAAACATAAATGATGGGACTTCATTAATGAGATTAATCAAAAAGAAAGAAACCTAAAGATATTGTAGAATCAAATTTTCAAAAAGATAGCTCTAGTTCTTGTTTTGCATAGTGGTAATCCTTGATAAATATCCAACA
Organism: Agapanthus africanus; assembly: GCA_030015575.1. Classification (NCBI taxonomy): domain Eukaryota; kingdom Viridiplantae; phylum Streptophyta; class Magnoliopsida; order Asparagales; family Amaryllidaceae; genus Agapanthus; species Agapanthus africanus. The sequence goes on from JASDDO010000012.1 coordinate 139,402,401, forward strand.
ACTCATTTGATGAGGAAAGAGCCTAGATCCCTTCACCGGAAGTGACCTCTTTAGCAAAAGCTAGCAAAAGCAAGCAAATGCTACAACCCACTTGGTTTATTTTGAAAAAAACTCGATTTTAAAAGCGGGGCTTAAACCACTCCTTTTCAAATCACTCGATTCTACAACGATATCATGTTCATTACGCAAAAGTTTTTCTTAAAAACCTGTCGTAGCCCTCCATCATTTCAGATAAGAGCTATTTAGTATTCGTGCTACGTTTGTTGACCATAGCCAAGGCGTAGTGTGCGGTATCTAATTAGTGCTTATCTCCAACCATATGATGTGATTGGATTATGTTAGTCGTAAGGCTTTGTTGACCATAGATAAGGGTCGTACGGGTGGGTTTAATTCAATTAGGAAATGACGGGTTGAACTTGGCTTGTAAACAAACTTTACACTAAGTAAAATAGGAATACAACCTTTGTAGACCGGTCCTTCACTTCTAAAGCTCTAAGTAGTAGTCCCTAGAACTCTTCGTAGGCTCCACTTAGTGAAAGGAACCAGCTTGCTTAAGGATCTTCGAGGACGAAGATGATCCACCTTGAAGTATCTTTAACTCAAGCTTCCTCTTCATTAACTAAGGAATTAGTAAAGGAAACAACCTATACTAAAGGGATAGTTTGGTATAGGTTGATGAAGTAGGAATTTTGCTCACTTTGGAATTATATTTCTCTTTCTCTTTTTCACTCCAAGAAAATCAAGATGAGGAAGAAGAAGAATTAGTTGTGAACTGGAACTAATAGTGAACCAAGGGTGAAAATAAATATCTCATAGATATTTGTAGAGAGTTAACCATGGTTAAAGATAATGGTTAGGTTACAAAATATCTAGATTAAAACAAATTATTGGAATGAGTCATGCCTTCTACATGCTTCCACAAGCATCCAAGCCATGCTCATTTTCCACTAATTTATATTTCACTCTTAATAAATAATTACCCTAAATATCCTTGGTTTGGTGTAAGTCCCTTACACCCATGTTCTATGTATCATCCATCATGACACAATAATATATGTAATATATATGAGAATAACGGAGGAAAGAGGCCATAGGAGGGAATTTCCTCCAATGGTGTCGAAAAAATACGCCCTCCGCCGTATTTTCCGACGATCGGAATCCATCATCTTCATCGTTATCATCTAAGTGCGGATACACCAAATTTCATGTGATTCTACAACTTATTCACCGTTTATTTAGCAATGTAAAATGTTCTATTGTCGGTAAACCGTTAATTTTGAACCCACTAATTCAACGGTGAAAAAGTTGTAGAATCATATGAAATTTGGTGTTGTTAGTTATATGTATGCCCTAGAGGCCATTAATCTACATGTGATGTATATTGTAGTCGATGTTTGGACATATATAGGGAGGACTTTCTTACTCGACATGATCGTATGCTATCTGGTTGCACTTTATCTTAACATGATGACTTGTATAAGTGATGTTGTCTTGCTCTCAAATGTTGATAAAGCCCTTAGGATGTGTACTTGACTACCAGGACTATGATGGAGATCATACTAGTAGGGCCAAGGGTAGACCACAAGTACACCATATAATTGTTCATAGTCAAGGGTGTATCGAGACATGACATTGATATTCCATAGTAGACTAGCGTATACGCATCTTGACCCATATGATGGGCAATGGATGATCACACGTCCATTGGTGTTTGACATCAAATATGGTATGTAGGTGCTCAGTGGAGACTGGGTATACTGAACGGACTCGCCGAGAACTCCTAGATGGTATTATACCTATCGTCAAATAGCAGTTCCGTGGTGACACTGGTACAGGTTAGTCTGTCGACCCGAGATCGTCATAGAGCCTTGTGTTATTCCCACTGTGCTTTGATTTCCACCTTACCACGGTCAAAAGATCGTGCAAAATGGTGGTTTTTGGGTACAGTCCCGAGTCACATGGAGGCAATGAGTGATAGGAGGGGATTCGTCTCTCCCATTATTGGGGGTTGACGTTGCGCTATGCTCGATTGGCCATAACATGAAATCCCTGGCCAGGGTTGCTGAGATTTACTGGTAAGTGTTATCATTAGTTTCTCGAACCGTTATAGACCTTGCATCGGCATGACTTATCAGGCTATTGGGGTCTGACATCTTACCACCCCCAGGCTGTGATATGCGACATATCTGATGAAGAGACCGGACTATACGGTAGTGTTACTGATTGGATTCGCAGAAGTATGAGCAGGCTTGCTTGTTGATCTTTTGATCGCTAAATACCCGGGTGGCCGTTATGTTTAGCAGACTGCTTGCGGCTTATGGGTGTTTGATATGATCATCACATATTTTCAGCGTATTGACGAGTCTTTAGAGTCCTACACAGAGATTTCCTGGTTCATGCGAAACGAAGTAGGATCACATATGTGATATGTGCGGGACCGAGATTAATACAAGTATGTGATACTGTATTCTATTCTCGCGATATGTGATATCGTACGGTTGTATGAGATATAGCCGGGTTATCGGATCAAGTGTTGATTCGATAAGTTGATTCATTTGATATTAGTCGGTTGTATGAGATATAGATGGATTATTAAATCAAGTGTTGGTTTAATAATATAATGTATAATTATATATTTGATATATTAATGTGCATTAACTAATATTAGCTCACTTATGATTTCTTTTCTCACTTGATTGTGCACATAGTATATATGTGATATATATTAGTGTACATAGTTTTGTGTCATGCTTGATGATACATGATACATGGGTGTATAAGACTTACACCATACTTGATATAATTTAGGGTTTATATTTATCTAAGTAATTCAAAAATGGATGGATATTTGGCATAGCTACAAGCTTGTAATACCTTGTAGAAATATTGACCAAGTCCACCATTTTTGTTTCACTTGTAGATATTTATTAACCCAACCATTATACTAACCATGGTAAACTCTCTACATGGGTTGGTGTATGACACTAGCTCACCCATGGTTCATATTCTGACCTCACTTAAGTTCATTCTCTCATTCTTCACTTGAGCTTCTTCTTCCTCATTGAGAAAGCTCACTTGCTTTTTCTAAGGTGAGAAAATATTGTGAGAAAAAGAAAACTAAAGAGAGCCCATTTAATACTTCATCATCCTCTACTATTAGCCATTTAGTTTTGGGTGTTTGCTTCACTAAACCCTAATTTAGTGAAGAGGTAGTATGAGCTTGAGTCTCCTCGATGTAGATCATCTTCGGCCTCGAAGACTTCGAGCAAGTTTGCATCTTTCACCTTGTGGAGCCACTCAAGAGTTCAGGAGATTCTTACCCGCAGCGAAGGGACTTCTACACGTAGCATTTGAAGTGAAGGACCAGTCTATAAAGGTTGTATTCCACATTCACTTTGTTTGCAAAGTTGTTTGCATGTTGTTTTGTTTAAAACTCTAGTTAAGATTCTAGGGTTAGGGTTCTTTAGTTCGGAAAAATTTTGAAAACGGCATGGACGATACCTCCCGAAACCTTGCTGCTGCGCCAAGTAACCCTAGAGTGGTATCAGAGCTAAGCTAGAGTTTTAAAGGATGTTTGTTAGATTACGAAACCGAAACTACTCCGAAACTTGCAACACCAATACCTAGTTTCTGTCGAATTTTTAAAGGGCTCTAAAAATCTTTTAAACAACTGCAGAATGTTATATGTGATATAACATGAACACTGTGAAAATTTGAAGAATTTTGGTGCAAAAGTGGCCTGCCACACAGGCATAAAAACCGGCGAGCTTGGCCCAATTTGGGTGTTTTGGCTTCAAATTTTCTGGGTGTTCTAGTCTTTGGGTTTTGGTGTTTCAGGTGTTGTTTGTTTTTGCTAAATTTGCATGTGAAGTTAACTTTCTGCAAAGGCAACTCGGAGTGTTTTGTAATCATAAACCTAACATGTATTTGGGTTATTTAGACGAAGTTAAAAAGTTTGAACGGATATCAATTACCCAATTTTTCCCCGCTGGAAATTTTCCAAGTGTTGGATTTTTTCCGAGTTTAAAATTTTCAGAAAACAATGCAAGCGATTTTGTGGACCCTCTAGAAGAACGATACCCAAACTTGACTTTTTGGATCGCGGAACCACGGTAATACCCTAGTGTTTGCCGCGGTTCCGTGGCGACATGAGTGAGGCATGGGTCGGCCCTTCTACAGTTGGTTCATAATAGCTGTGGTATGTTCTGACTACTTTTTGAACTCCGCTCAAGAGTTGAGCTTGTTGGGAAATTTTGGGTGCTTGCTTATTCGATCGAAAATTTTAACTTCATCTAGCTATCTTTGATCATCATACAATATTTGGAATCCATAAATAGTTATGAGATAACTAGTTTGAATTTTATAAATCTAGCATTTTAGTCCCATTTGATCGGTTGCCACGGGATTTTGATGTTGATCAAAAGTCCGTCGTAATTACGTAGTGTACGCGGATACTCTCCGGGTAACCTTACTAGATAGCCACGTCCCATAGCCCCGATCAAGTGACTATAGGAGAACCCCGTCGCTAAAAGCATCCGTTCAGGTGCTCGCGGCCGCGCTGTTCCGCCTTAGTGCACTTCATCGACGGCATCGGGGGTGCGACCGTCTACTAAAGTTTCCGACGAGCATTCAATCAGGTTATCTGGAATCTTGTTGAATTACCCGACAGGTTATTGGAAAGCGTTTTCAATATCGTGACTAAAATACGGGGTTTATAATTGTTAGGCATGTGATGTCTACGGAATTCATTTGGTTAGGCATGCAATCCAATGTATGTGATACATTGGGTTTATGATGTCTAAAGTGGTTGCGGGTTCCAACTGTTGTAGTTTCTCACTATCATTTCTGCAACCGTAAGTGTAATATGTGATGTATCGCCGGTTTCGGTGCTATATGTCAACGATAATTGGGATACGCATATTTACTTACGTTGATGACATATGATGTTATGTGTTGCTGTGATATGTTATATTGGATCGTCGTATTTTGAATAGCTGGGTTTTTTTTTATGTGAGATGAGAGTTTTTCATTTTCATTCATGTAAAAGCTTGTATGTAATATTCTTTTATTGGGGCACTTCCGGGGTGAGGATGATGTCACCATTAATGTATATTATTTACTTTTCCACATTAGGATAGACCCAAGGAGGAGAGCATAAGTAACCGGGTTTTAGGGTCTAGTAGGAGACCATCTCGAGGAGTCGAAACCGGGTCTCCTAACTCTAGAATTGGTAGGGTTTCTTGCCACTTTCGTAGGGGTCTAGGGATGTGGGTTTGGCTATTCATCACGACCGTAGAATCCGTGTTTTATACTGGCTTAATTTAAAACACGGAATTCCTAGTATATTCAATATTTCATATATGCTCTTCTGATGCTGATATTTTGTGATGCGATCACTTGATATGTTCTGAGACAAATGCCTATATTATATATATGAGATATAATTAATATTGCTGCTTTCGTTTCATATGTGATTCTTAGGAAGCATAATTGATAGGACTTCATTAATGAGATTAATGAAATAAAAGAAAGCTAAACATGTTGTAAAAACTTGTTTTAAAAAAACGGGTAGCTCTAGTTCTTGCTTTGCATAGAGGTATTCCTTATAGAATATCCAGCACCTTATTCGATAAGGAAAGAGCCGAGATCCCTTCTCCGAGAGTGACCACTTTAGCGAAACCGGCAGATGGTACAACCCACTCGGTTTGTCTTTTGATTGCTTCTATAGTTTTTGCTTTGCATAGTGGTATTTATGAAATATCCTGCACCTTATTCGATAAGGAAAGAGCCGAGATCCCTTCACGGGGAGTGACCTCTTTAGCAGAACTAGTAAAAGCCTAAAAAACACTCATTTTCAAAATCACTCGATTCTACGACGATATAAAGTTCATTACGCAAAAGGTTTTCTTAAAAACCTGTCGTAACCCAGCGTCGTTTTAGGAAGTAGAGTACATAGTATTTGTGCTACGTTTGTTGACCTTAGTTAAGGCGTAGTGTGCGGTAGCTAAGTGATGTCTTCCTACATAGCATATGATGCGATTAATTAGGACAGTCATGTGATTTTGTTGACCATAGTTAAGGGTCATGTGGGTGGGTCTAATTAATCACGAAATGACGAGTAGAACTTGACTAGTGCTTATGATTTGTTGACCAGAGTTAAGGTCATAAGTCACCAGGGGTAAAATATTATCGGGAATTTCAAGTGTTGAAATTTGCAATGAGATTGCATACCTTCTATGAGATAGTTGGATCTCGATACCCACTGCGAGTAAGAGTTACTCCTGGAAGAGTTTTACACATTACAATTAGCCAATCAAGTAGGTGTCTAGAAAGGTGTTAACGGGGTTATGCCCCTGGGAAAACGAGGTTTATTTTAATTAGGTCCGTGCTAAAGCATATGGAACCTCCCTCAAAGTACCGACACTGGCCAGGCCGAGAGATTGGCAAACTTGTAGGGTGTAATTAATCCCGGCTAGTCTTTTAGGGTTTGAAGGGAGATTTGATAAAAACAGTGGGAGCCATCCTGATTAGATAAAATAATAACCAATCTAATCTTGCAAGAGCGCACGCAGAGTGTTTTCTTCTCTCTGTCTCTCTCTCCTGGTAGCGACCATGTCACGCCTTAATCAAGATAATAATATGGATGCATTGACCGAACCTACTTATTATACTGTGCTAGGGAACGTTGGTTCCGCTCTATCTTATAACTGTTATAAGTCCGAGCAGGAAATAGGGGAATTTCCGGATTCCCATGCCACCCAATCAAAGAAAGTGCATGTTGATGCATCTTCTTCGGGTGTGTTCATTACAGAGAACTGTTTCTCAGTATCCTCTATGTCCTGGGTATGTGATACCGGATCAGGATCCCGCATATGTAATATGTTACATGGGCTACAGATAGGTAGAGAACTGGGAATGGGTGATATGTCTCTAAGTGTAGAGAATGGTGCAAGTGTTGCAGCCAAATCAGTTGGCAACTGTCACCTTATATTAATACATTGATTCTGAACGAATGTTATTACATACCAAACCTTATATACAACATTACATTGGTTTCTTTAATGAGTTAAAGAAAGATATAATTCTGTATTGGAGGATAATGTTATGAACACTTTCCTGAATCAAGAGTTGATTGGATCAGGCACGTTATATAATAGCATATACGTTCTAAATCAAACCACGGTTCAAAGTATGTAAAACACACACAAGATGATCAGTTCAGAAATGAACGAATCCTTCTTAAGGCATTGTAGGCAAGGTCATATCAATGCGACACGACCAGCTAAGTTACATAAGGATGAATATGAGAATCTGTTCAAATTTTTATCTTATGCTACTTGCGAGTCTTGTCTCAAAGGTAATATGACAATTACTCCGTTTACTGGAAATAGAGAAAGAGTTACTGAACACTTGGGACAAATATATGAGGATGTATATAGTCCTATGTCTATAAATGCCAAGGTTGGTTCTTCGTACTTCGTTATATTCACTGATCATCTCTCAGGATTCGGACATATGTTCCTGTTGAAACACAAGTCTGAAATTTTTGAGAAATTCATAGAATATAAGCTTGAAGTTAAAGAACCATACGGGTAGAAGTATTAAGTCCTTCGATGTGATCGAGGAATAGAATACTTGGGCATAGAGTTCCTGGATTAATTAAAGGAGAATGTGATTCTCTCTCAGCTTACTCCTTCGCATACACCACAGGACAATGGTGTATCGGGTAGGAGGTATCGCACCCTATAAGATATGGTGCGCTCTATGATAAATATTGCCGAGTTACCTGTTTCTTTTTGGTGTTATGCACTTAAGAAGCTGCATACCTATTGAATGGGGTTCCATCCAAATTAGTGCCTACCACTCCATATAAGATATGAAATGGGAAGAGACCATGTATTAAACGAGTTAAGATATGGGATTGTCTAGCCTATATTGAAAAGAAAAATCCGGACAAACTCGAGTCAAGGTCGGTTCCGTATAAGTTTGTTAGGATATCCCACTACTACAAATAAGGGTTGCCCCTACGGATTTATCGGTAGGGGCAACCCACTGCCCCTACGGATATATACGTAGGGGCGAAAAAAGACCCCGTAGGTGCAAAGGCCGCAGGTGCAAGTTGAGGTCCTGGACTTGGCCCTACGGATAAATTTATGCCCCTACGGATAACTCAGTAGGTGCTATAGCCCCTACGGAGTATCCCGTAGGGGTAATAAAATCATATATTTAAATTTTTTTTTTGAATATATTGTATATACCTACGGATATAACCGTAGGTCCTCTTAGTCCCCTACGGATACAGCCGTAGGGGATATAAAGTAGCCCCTACGGCTGTTTCCGTAGGGGCCACTTCCAACACAATGCACTGAGATCGGGGGGAAAATATCAGGGAACCTGATATTTTGCCCCTACGGATATATACGTAGGGGATAAACATTGGCACCTACGTACATATCCGTAGGGGCACCCCCAACACCCTGCACTGATATCAGGTGGGAAAATATCAGGTTTCCTGATAGTTTGCCCCTACGGATAACGCCGTAGGGGCAATATATATACCTACGGAGTAATCCGTAGGTACATGTTTTCTGTATTTTTTTTTAAAAAAGGGCTGCTAGATTTTTTCCCGCCCTGTGCACAATACTATATACATCAATCAAATCATATATTGCAGTATTCATAATCACATCCCACGCATATATATAATATACAAAAGAAACCCAAAAACCCAAAAACTGAATATGATATAAATTCAAACCAATATCAATATCGTTTCAAAATGTAGTACAATGTGATATAAATAAATACATGTTTCAAAAAATAAGAACCAAAAAGCTACCCTAGTTCGGTCCAGCTCCACCTCCGAGTAACGTTCGAATAACGCGCGCCTGCTCCTCGGTAAATACACTATCCAATACTGCAAATAAAGGAGTCTTAGCGGCATGTGGAGCTGGCGTCGTGGTCTGCGCAGCCGCCGTCGAGGTAGTCGCTTGCGGAGCCGCGGCTGCGGGAGTCTGAGTGGGCGGTGGAGCTACAGGAGCTGTCTGCGGAACCGCAGCCGATGTAGTGGCTTGCGGAGCCGCAGCCGAAGGAGATGCATGTGGAGGCTCGGCCGATCTACCCTGTCGCGTCTGGACATAACATGTGTAAGAAGCGTCTAAGAACTGTGTATTATTCGAATTCGTTTCATTATTAAGTTATTTCGAAACCCTGTTTGGATATCTAGTTTGGAAAAGCGTTGTTTATTTTAATTACATATGTATGTATGATTAATCAGACTTAAGTCTAAAACCAAATAAGCTCAACCTACGTACTAATAAGGGTTGTGTTGATATGTATATAATATGAAATGATATTTACTATAAAGTAGTATACATACCAGCATCTCCTTCAACTCCTGAACGGTGGCCCTCAAGCTATCCAGTTCCTGATGGACATGCCGGCCACTGGAGACGGAGGAAGTAACCGCCGGGGTGGAGTCCAACCTCATATGGGCCCTGCTAGGGCCCAATCCCCGGCCTCTCTCCCAACCTCCGTGGTGCCCTCCGTGTGCGGCGTCCAGAACTGTGGTCAGCAGCCTCGGATCGTTCTGTCCGGTAAAATCGATCCCCGAGGCCTGGGCCTGCTCAACCACCCGCTCCTACACCCACATTAAGCAGTAAAGTATAAGTATAAAATTTAAACTTGAACCTTCCAAAACTAAAATTTCAAATTTGGGTAGAAAAAATATTAACACTTACGCAGTACTCCTGGGTAGCGACGTCGGGACATCGAAGCTCGCCCGTGGCGGGATCTGTCGAGGTGCCGTGGACGGCAAGATATGCGGACAGCACGCTCGGTGTACCACCTGACGCCACGGTCCGAGATGTCTGCAATATTAGAAAGTAACTCTTAATATTAAAAATATTAGAGAATAACTCTTAATATTGCAGAATATTAGAGAATAACACTTAATTTACCGATAACTCCATGGCTCGAGTAATGTTCCTCGAGCCACCTGTGTAAGTGGGGCGACCCCTCTTCGCCGACTTCCTGTTCTCCGTATTCTGAGCGGCCTGTTTCTGCACAACGCATTAACATTTAGTTTTCTAATTAAGAAACACAAAGAAATAAATTATATCATAAATAATGAATTAAATTTAAAATACATACTTGTTTGCGTTCGGAGTCGAAATAAGCGCACAATAGAGGCCATGTCTCTACGTCGACTCTCGCAAACGCCGGAGTAGATAGGAGGGCCGCTCTCTCTGCCTCGGGGGTCGCTATCCACAGGGAGTAGCAGTCGGCCTTCAGCTCATTCCTGTTGTATCGGACCTTGGCCTGCATGTTCTTCATCAGGCCATTGTACAGAGCATGAAGGTCGAGCACCCTCCCCGAGTGATCAGGGTCGGCTACAGGCTGAAAATCGTAATCCAACTGAAAATACAAAAAAAAACATTGTTATTAGATTGCAAGTGTTAATAATAAATATATTGGATAGATCAAATGAAAATATATATTAATACATACCCGAGCCTGTTCAAAGAAGAGGGCGAATGAGCGCTGGTGCTGCTCGCCCCACTCAACGTGAAGTGGATAGTTCTTCACGATCCGGCTCTCGTCCCCCAAATACCGGCCGAACCTCTCGGCATGAGGACCGGTATAGCGATAGTCAAGGGTAAAAAATAGGGGGAATGCTGCCTCCCCCCTAGCTCTATTAGGCCTCAGCCTATGGGACTGATTCGGGCCTCGAGTCCCCCTCTGGGGATGTAGAGGCCCTGCGTCTGCACGAAATATCAAGACAATCAATAATAATACAAAGTTGTATTAAGAAATCAAGGTTAAACAAAAATTCAAGTGTGATATATACCTCCGGTGAATAACGCACGAGCCTGGGCCCGAGCAGCAGCACGAGCGGGACGATAGTTCCTCCGGTGAGGAACAACCGGGGTCCCGGACCCGGACGCATCCCCTCCAACTATAAAATAAACATCGACGCTAAATCTCCATGAAGTTCATATTTATTCTATAGAGCATATGTAAAATAAATAAATATTTTAAATTTATTCATACTAACCTGCAGACGATGCGGAGGGTACGGAAGCGGCAGGAGTGGCCCCTATGGAAGGTGTGGACGCACCACCTATAATTAGACAATTAAAAATAGATTTTATAAGTAATTGCAAAAAGAATGTGTAGATCAATAATATAACGTTCTAAATCAATATGCATGAACTATAGGACATATAAACATACCCGCAGGTGCGGTGGTGTCACCACCTACAGCTAGACAATAATAAAAATTGCTAAGTAAGAGCAAAAGGAATGTGTATATTTATGATATAGCATTCTAAATCAATATACATACACTATATGATATATGAACATACCTGGAGGAGCGGGGGTGGCCTCTGTCCCAGATGTGGACGCAGGACCAACAACTAGACAATTAAAAATAGATTTGATAAGTAATTGCAAAAAGAATGTGTAGATCAATAATATAACGTTCTAAATCAATATGCATGCACTATATGATATATAAACATACCTGGAGGAGCGGGGGTGGCCTCTGTCCCAGATGTGGACGCAGGACCAACAACTAGACAATAAAACATTGACAATATAAGTAATTTTGACATAAACAGGCATGAATATCTGTAATATTAAATTGAAAATGGATATGCGTGCAGTATACCTGGAGGTGTGGCAAAATCCACACGGAAGGAGGCATCCGAAGGGGTCTCCGATCTGGGTGCAAGACCGGCCCTCTGAAGCTCCCTACGGAGCTCTCCGGGCAGCAGAACCGCTCTGCCTCTGCCTCTGCCTCTGCCGCGGCTGGAGCTCCTGCCGCCCCTCGCTGCTCCCGACATCGTCATCCAATCTAGATAAACGGTTCGTGGACGCATTAGACAATCATTAAAAGTATTGACTATATATGATCTAGAGCGTAAAATGTGAAGTAATAATATAACATTACTGATAACCTTTTTCGTTTCGTGGGCGCATCATACATATCTACTTGGATTTCATCGTCGATGTCATTTCTAACCCACGTAACTTCATGATCGGTCGAAGACAACCCGTCCTTCGAAACAGACGGTCGGAGCACTTTAAGCCTTCTCTCTTCTTCGTCCTCATCGCTGTCCTCGTATTCTGGGACATCGTAGACATCTCTAGGTTTCCATCGGCATACAACACTCCACCCCGGATGCTTCAAACACTGTGAGTAGTATACTTGGAACGCTTGGTTCGGAAAGATAAACGGATCGTCTTGACCGTAAAATCGAAGTGTGTTCACACTGGTCAATCCATATTCATCTTTCCAAGTCCCAAGACTGCTTCTCCACCTGTCTGTATCGGTTCGCGGATCGTACCAAGTACAGTGGAATATATAAAAGGGTTCTGATCGTCCGGGATAGTGGATGCCGAGTATACAATTTAAGTACCCATAGTAAATCACACCGTCCGATCCTACCGTCGCAATACCACTATTCTGAGTGATTCTAGATGTTTCTATGTCCTTAATTTCGAATTTGTATCCAAGGACACCAAATCCTTTGTAATGTGCAACCTCCATACTAGGAAATTGAGCTAAACATCTTGAATCACTCTCAAATGATGCAGACAAGTTCGGATCGTGGATCTAACAAAACAAATTTTACGATAAATACATAACGATACAAGTTTAGATTAAAACTGATAGCAATAAAATGTAATTCGAATAACTTACATGCTCTGTGACCCAATCACAAAAATTATCCTGATGGTATTTTTCCAAACGCTCTTCGTTCCAATCAGGATGCCCCTCACGTACCTCGTTAAAATGAGTTCTGTTTTCGACAAATAATTGTGACATTAATATTATGTCATTTCATACACACAAAAACACAGATATAACAATTAATCCAAAAGAACTTACTCTCTAATTTGTTCAAGACATTCGCAATTAATCAAGATAAACCGGTATATCTTGTTGATAAACATAGTGTCTACCCTCTTATACTCGGCTTTACCATATGGCCCGTCTTGAATTCTTCGAGGTCGGTTAAGCCTTGTCTCAATGTTCTCGTCCAGATAGCGGGAACAAAATGTGGTTGCTTCATCAAGAAGATAACCTTGCATGATAGAACCCTCTGGTCGATTTTTATTGCGTATATACTTCTTAAGAGTGTAAAGGTACCTAATAAGAATATGTTGAATAAATAAACACGGGCATACATGACAAAAATAAATTTATAAATTGCGCGAAACGAAAAATTACACGTACCTCTCGACGGGATACATCCATCGATATTGTACCGGTCCGGCTAACTTCGCCTCAGTTGCAAGATGAACCGTCAAGTGTATTATGATATCGAAGAATGACGGTGGGAAAATACGCTCAAACTTGCAAAGTATCAACGCAATAGAATTTTCTAGTTTATCCAGCGTCGCAACCTCCAGCGTTTTAGCACACAACTCCCTGAAAAAACAACATAGGTCGTTGATTACTAGACCAACCGAGTCGGGGAGAGAAGTCCTGAGGGCTAATGGAAGAAGGTGCTCCACGATAACATGGTGGTCATGACTTTTCAGCCCATCGATCTTGCCCTTCACAATTTTTATTTTCTTGCTGAATGATCCTGAGAAACCTGTGGGGACTTTCAAATCATTCAACACCTGCAGGAATCTTTTCTTCTCCGGTTGTGACATATGATAAGCGGCATTGGGAAGTACAAACTTGCCCGGTTTACCCGCTACCGGTTTAGGGTGCAGTTCACTTCTTATTCCCCACTCTTGTAGATCCATCCGGGCATTCATGTTGTCTTTCGATTTCCCGTCTTTACACAGAAGCAAGTTAAGTATGTGCTCTGATACTCCCTTCTCTATATGCATGACGTCCAGACAATGACGCACTGAATTTGTAGACCAGTACGGAAGCTCGAAGAAAATGCTTAACTTGTTCCAATATTGTGGTTTGACCTGTCTCGTCGGATCCATCCCGAAGGTCACGTTATTGTAACCATCCCATTTAGCAGTCACGTCATCTCCGGACAATGGGGATGGAGGCCCAAGAAGCTCCTGATGACCATCAAAGTGAACCGTGTCTAACCTGTAGGGGTGGTCTGGAAGCAGAAAACGTCGATGGCCGCAATAACAAACCTTCCTGCTAAAATTCAAAAATTTTGATGTTGTGTGTTCATGGCAATGAGGACATGCTTTGTGACCATGTACGGACCAACCTGAAAGCATTCCATATGCAGGAAAGTCATTAATTGTCCATATTAAAGCCGCACGCAGTATGAAGTTTGTATTTGTGTTTGAATCATATGTCTCTACACCATCAATAAACAAAGTTTTCAGCTCCTCAATCAGAGGTCGGAGATAGACGTCGATATTGTTCCCCGGTGAGTTTGGTCCGTCGATAAGAAGAGGCATCATAAAGTATGATTGGTCCATAGCCAACCAAGGCGACAGATTATAAATTATCATTACAACGGGCCATGTACTGTGACTTCCAGCCATATAGTTGAATGGGCAGAAGCCATCGGCAGCCAGTCCGAGCCGGACATTGCGGGGATCGCTACTGAATATTGTGTGCCTCCTATCGAAATCCTTCTATGCCGGTGAATCTCTTGGATGGCTCATTTTTCCATTTTCGCTTGGAGGAGCACGATGATGCCAAATCATTGCCTCGGCTGTTTTCTTGCACCTGAATAGCCTCTGTAGCCTCTGTGTTATGGGAAAATATCGTGCTATCTTCACAGGTATATCAGGCTTCTTATCAGAATCTTTCGGCTTATACCTGGCCTCTCCGCATGTTGGACACTCTTTCAAATCTGAATTCTCTTTCCGGTACAACACGCAATTTTTAGGACATGCTTGAATCTTCTCGCACTTTAGACCCAAATCAGACATCATTTTCTGGGCTTCGTACCAGCTTTTGGGCACATTATTTCCCGGAGGCATAGAATCTTTCAAGAACGAAAGAAGCATTGTGAATGACTTGTTGCTCCATCCATTTAGGCACTTAATTTGGAAAAGTTGGACGAACCATGAGAGGGTGGAATACTTCGCATTCTCATAAATTGGTTTCCTAGCATCATTCATGAAATTTTCATATTTATCCGCACGCGGTCCTTGACCGGAAGGAATGTCATCTTCGGTACGAATAGATTCACCTAGGGCAGCCTCTACCATATCCTCCATTTCTTCTGATGGAAATAAATTTCCGTATCCTGCCGTATTACCGAATTCTTCTTCTCCTGCCGCATTATCGTGTTCTCCTTCTTCTACCGCAGTACTGCATTCTTCTCCTTCCCCGTGATATTTCCAAATTGAATAAAGTCTAGTAAACCCATGTTTTACAATATGAAGCTCTGCCAATTCTACCTTCTGCCAGTACTTATTGCCACATCTATCGCACGGACAGAGAATCTTATCTATTATGATCTTATTATGTGCTCGTGCAAATTCAAGGAAAGCAGCAACCCCTGCGACAAACTTAGGTTGCATACGTTGTTTCCAATCCACATACATCCAGTCCTTAACTCTGACGTACTCATGGGCCATGTTAGACTGAATAACATATAAATTGTAGGTTATGCTGACTATATTGAGAAATATAAGAACGGGATAGTTACTGACAAAGGAGAAAATCCATGTATATGCTTTGTGTGTGCGTTTGTCGTTGAAAAGAATAAATTATCGCACGTTATGTTGACCGATAGACGGGGACTAAGTGGCGCTTTTAATTAGTTTCATATATGGGTATCGATGGGAATATGAAGGTTTCATATTATCATATATTGGTTTTAACCCGAACATCTCGAGTCGCTTTCTGATTATGCGTTTGTATGTATGTGTTCCGGCTGTCAGGGGTAGGCTTCTATCCCATTAAGAATGTATAGAGCGAACGCCCATCACTTGTGCTTTCAACCGTTTCAAGTAAATTTCGGCAGCACCTCCCCGCTGTTCTCCGAGTACACTGTAATAGAATAGATAATCATTTCAAAGCTGTGAAACAACGTTGAAATGAACATCTAATGTATCTTTGTACACGGAGAACCAGCGGAAAGGTACCGACGAAATATCTCGAAACGGATGAAAACACAAGTGAATGAAGGCGTTTGCTTTATACATTCTTAATTTGTCCACACGGGACAAATCTATGGGTTACCATACGATTGAATTTTCTCGTCGCGCAGACTATACGACGGTTGTTAGTATCGAGCTATACTGTCCGATATTTAACAACCTTCGTATAGTTCTAGGTCACGACGAGCATCGCACGTATGTTAACCGATAGACGGGGACTAAGTGGCGCTTTTAGTTTCATATACGGGTATCGATGGGAATATGAAGGTTTCATATCATCATCGAGTATCATATATTGGTTTTAACCCGAACATCTCGAGTCGCTCTCTAATTATGCGTTTGTATGTATGTGTTCCGGCTGTCGAGGGTAGGCTTCTATCCCATTAAGAATGTATAGAGCGAACGCCCATCACTTGTGCTTTCAACCGTTTCGAGTAAATTTCGGCAGCACCTCCCCGCTGTTCTCCGAGTACACTGTAATAGAATAGATAATCATTTCAAAGCTGTGAAACAACGTTGAAATGAACATCTAATCTATCTTTGTACACGGAGAACCAGCGGAAAGGTACCGACGAAATATCTCGAAACGGATGAAAACACAAGTGAATGAAGGCGTTTGCTTTATACATTCTTAACTTGTCCACACGGGACAAATCTATGGGTTACCATACGATTGAATTTTCTCGTCGCGTAGACTATACGGCGGTTGTTAGTATCGAGCTATACTGTCCGATATTTAACAACTTTCGTATAATTCTAGGTCACGACGAGCATCGCACGTATGTTAACCGATAGACGGGGACTAAGTGGCGCTTTTAGTTTCATATATGGGTATCGATGGGAATATGAAGGTTTCGTATTATCATCGAGTATCATATATTGGTTTCATATTATTTATAGTTTACTTTATTTTATTTAATATATATAATTAAATATATTGATATATAATATTTGCAACAGAGAATCAAATTACCGAAATGCCCCATTTCATCTCCAAAGCTATTTATTTCCCCCAAATTAAAACCCCTCCAAAATCCCAAAAGAACCTTATATGGATTGTATGTAAGCTGAAGTAGAGGGGAGCAACAGAGCATTCTCCATTTTATACTAACTTTCTTGATCTAGTCTTGTATGAGCCATAATCCTATATACCATCGGATCTTTTGAAATTAGATGCCTGGTGTGCGTATGCAAGCATGGACCTAGTCTGTTTTCTATTTGACATGAGGTATCCAATTCCCCCTAAATTTTAACTCGGAGAACTAATTATCTATCTATATCAAAAAATTGAAGCAGCAATTAAGCAGTGCCATTTCCTTCTCTTCTCCCAAAACCCAGCTTGCCTTCAATCTCTCCAACTCATCCTAACCCCAACCCAGCCCCAGCCGAACCCCAACCCAACACCAAACCCTAACCCGGCCTAACCCTAACTCCAACCCAGCCCCAGCCGAACCCCAACCCCAACACCAAACCCCAACCGAAACCCTAACCCTAACCCTAACCCCAACACCAGTCGTCGAACCCCAACCGCCGATCGAACCCGTACCCTAACCCTAATCCTAACCCTAACCACAACCGATACCTAATCCTAACCCTCATTGATCGCTACCCTAACATCATTATAATAATGTTTAAGTAATTACCTGTAGGCGACGACGGAGACGCAATCGGCGACGACAAGGGCGGTGGCGACAACGAGAATGGAGCACGGTGGCGACCACGAGATCACTGCGCAGGTGTGGCGACGACGATTCGGCTTGGATTCGGTGACGACGAGATCACTGCGGCGGCGGCGGCGGCGACGACGATCTCGATTTGGGAAATTTGGTTTCGCGCGAGAATAGGAAAGAGAAATAATCAGCGTAGGGATCGATCTATTAAATCCCTATTTATATACCCCTACGGATATACCCGTAGGTGCTTGGTTTGCGCCACCGTAGGGGCAAAAAAAACTTTAAGATTTAATAAATTTTAAATAAATATTGAACGACCGTAGGGGCAACCACTTTGACCTACGAATTAATCCGTAGGTCCAAACTTTTATTGCCCCTACGGATGATATTATCCGTAGGGGCAACCCCTTATTTTACTAGTGTCCCAAACATTTGTGAGGGAATATCTTCTACCAAATGGAGGAACAAAAGATGTTTTGTTTCTCAGCATGCCACCTTTTTAGAAAAAGAATTTCTTGTGATGAAATTTGTGGACAAGAGGTTGAACTGGAAGGAGTTCCAGCTACAAAAACTAACAACTGATGATTTGGTGAAACCAAAGAATTCAATAGTCTCCAACGAACCTCAGCCTCTCCGCGAATCTGGTAGGGTTCCTCATCCACTTGAGAGATACTACGGTCTTCTCGGTGACAATGGGTGCGAGGATTGTATCATGGTAGATGATGGCCCAACTAGGTTCAGGCAGGCCTTCACGAGTGGCGACTCTGTGAAAAGGCTGGATGCTATGCGATCAAAGATGGAATCAATGTACACCAACAATGTATGACTTTGCATGTTGCACCTGAAGGGGTAAAACCAATTGGGAGAAAATGGATCTTGAGAAGATTCTTGGTGTAGATGGAAAAGTTGAGACTTTCAAAGCTATGCTTAAGTCCATCAAAATCAATGCACGCATCGCGGAGTTAGAACAATCTGTTTTGATGTGGCAGTCAAAGAGTTTGACTTCATCAAAATGGTAGATGAACCTTGTATAAACAAGAAGGTTGTAGAGAGTAAGGTTGTCTTCCACGTATTGTACGTAGATAACATACTCTTGATAGGAAATGGTTTCCTATGCTATACTCGGTCAAGCTCCTCTTATCATAAGGATTCTCCATGGAAGATCTGGATGATACCTACTACATATCGTGGATTATGATCTATGGTGATAGATCTATGTGGATGTTGGGAGTGTCCCAAATCCAGGTACATAAACACCGTACTAAAGGGGTTTAGTATGGAAGATTGTAAGTGTGGTGGTTCGCCCACTTGCTAAGGAATCACTCTTTCCAAACAATCTGTTTTCCAAGACTGATTTGGAGATAGCTCGCGTGCAAGGGATATCTTATGCTTCAGCAGTAGGCTCTATCATGTGTGCGATGTTATGTACCAGACTATATGTAGATGACTCACTAGGTGTAGTGATCAGGAATCAATCGGATCTTAGGAGAATTACTGGACAGCTGTGGAGGACATTCTTAAGTACTTGAGAAGCACTAAAAGAAAGTTCTTGGTTCGAGCTCCCAGAGAGATAAGGATGGCTGAGAGTCAGTCAGAGGCATTGTCTTTACCCTCAGTGGAGGGACGGTATATTGGAAGACTTCCAAGCTAGATACCATGGCATACTAGACGATAAAGGCTGAATACATTGCTACCAACGATACTACCAAAGTGGCTGTCTGGACATTTCTTGTTCATGAGATGAACAAGGTTCCTACCATTGAGCATCTAATAACTGTTATTATGACAACAATGGAGTTGTGGCTTTGGCCTAGGAACGCAGGTCCCATCAGCGTTCCAGACATATTCTAAGGCTTGTATCACCTGATCAGGGAGATGGTTGATATCCAACGGATCAAGATCAGGAGAGTTGACACGAAGGTTAACACGACGGATCCACCCACCAAGGTCTGCTTCCCTAAATACTATTTGAGAGATTTTGGGATGGTTGAGTATGGGATACTACAACCACTGCTATATCATTGATTATGAGATACTGCAACAAATGGCCTTAGTGCAAGTGGGAGATTTTTAGTTATATGTATGCCCTAGGGGCCATTACTGTACATATGGTGTATATTGTAGTGGATGCTTGGACATATATAGGGAGGACTTTCTTGCTCGACATGATAGTATGCTATCTGGTTGCACTTTATCTTAACATGTTGACTTGTATAAGTAATGTTGTCTTTCTCTTACATGTTGATAAAGCCCTTAGGATGTGTACTTGACTACCAGGACTATGATGGAGAACATACTAGTGGGGCCAAAGGTTGTCCACAAGTACATCCTATAATTGTTCCTAGTCGAGGGTGTATCGAGACAGGACATCGATATTCCAGAATAGACTAGCGTATACGCATCTTGACCCATATGATGGGTGATAGATGATCCCATATCCAGTGGTGTTTGACATCAAAGCTGGTATGTGGGTGCTCAGTGGAGACTGGGTATACTGAACGGACTCGCCGAGAACTCCTAGATGGTATTATACCTATCGTCAGATAGCAGTTCTCTGGTGACACTGGTACAGGTTAGTCTGTTGACCCGAGACCGTCATAGAGTCTTGTGTGATTCCCACTGTGCTTTGTTTTCCACCTTACCATGGTCAAGAGATCATGCAAAATGGTGGTTTTTGGGTACAGTCCCGAGTCATATAGAGGTAATGAGCGATAGGTGGGAATTTGTCTCTCCCGGTATTGGGGGTTGATGTTGCACTATGCTCGATTGGCCATAACATAAAATCCATGGCCAGGGTTGCTGAGATTTACTGGTAAGTGTTATCAGTAGTTTCTCGAACCGTTATGGACCATGCATCAGCATGACTTATCAGGCTATTAGGGTCTGACGTCTTACCACCCCCAGGCTGTGAAATGTGACATATCTGACGAAGAGACCGGACTGTACGGTAGTGTTTCTAATTGGATTCGCATGAGTATGAGCATGCTTGCTTGTTGATCTTCTGATCGCTCAATACCCAGCTTATGAGTGTTTGATATGATCATCACATACTGCCGGCGTATTGACTAGTTTTTAGAGTCCTACGCAGAGGTTTCCTGGTTCATGCGAAACTAAGTAGGAGCACATATGTGATATATGCGGGACCAAGATTAATACGAGTATGTGATACCGTATTCTATTCTCGCGATATGTGATATCGGACGGTTGTATGAGATATAGCCGGGTTATCAGATCAAGTGTTGATTCGATAAGTTGATTCATTTGATATTAGTCGGTTGTATGAGATATAGCCGGATTATTAAATCATGTTTTGGTTTAATAATCTAATGTATAATTATATATTTGATATATTAATATGCATTAACTAATATTAGCTCACTTATGATTTCTTTTCTTACTTGATTGTGCATATAGTATATATGTGATATATATTATTGTACATAGTTTTGTGTCATGCTTGATGATACATGATACATGGGTGTATGAGACTTACACCATGCTTGATATAATGTAGGGTTTATATTTATCTAAGTAATTCAACAATGGATGGATATTTGGCATGGCTACAAGCTTGTAGAAGCTTCTAGAAACATTGACCATGTCCACTATATTTGTTTCACTTGTAGATATGTATTAACCCAATTGGTGTATGACACTAACTCACCCGTGGTTCATATTCTCACCTCACTTGAGTTCATTCTCTCATTCTTCACTTGAGCTTCTTCTTCCTCATTGAGAAAGCTCACTAGTTTTTTCTAAGGTGAGAAAATAGTGAGAAAAAGAAAAACTAAAGAGAGACTATTTCCTACTTCATCATCCTCTACTATTAGTCATTTAGTTTTGAGTGTTTGCTTCACTAAACCCTAATTTAGTGAAGAGGTAGCATGAGCTTCAGTCTCCTCGACGTAGATCATCTTCGGCCTTGAAGACTTCGAGCAAGTTTGCATCTTTCACCTTGTGGAGCCTCTCAAGAGTTCGGGAGATTCTCACTCGCAGTGAAGGGACTTCTACACGGAGCATTTGAAGTGAAAGACCGGTCTACAAAATTTGTATTCCGCATTCACTTAGTTTGCAAAGTTGTTTGCATGTTATTTTGTTTAAAACTCTAGTTAAGATTCTGTGGTTAGGGTTCTTTAGTTCGGCAAAATTTTGAAAACGGAATGGACGATACCTCCCGAAACCTTACTGCCGCGCCAAGTAACCCTACATGTGCAACCATATCTTAGATGATAATGAGGAAGATGATGGGTGCTGATCGTCGGAAAACACAATGGAGATTGTATTTTTTCGACGCCATAGGAGGAAATCCCCTCCTATAGCCACTTTCCTCCATTATTCTCAATATATATATATACATACAAATATATATATATATATCACATAATTATATATATCTTTTAGTTATGTATATACCCTAGAGGCCATTATTGTACATATGATGTATATTATAGTGGATGCTTGGATATATATAGAGAGGACTTTCTTGCTCGATATGATAGTATGCTATCTGGTTGCTCTTTGTCTTAACATGTTGACTTGTATTGTGTTACTGTCTTGCTCTCACATGTTGATAAAGCCCTTAGGATGTGTACTTGACTACTGGGAATATGATAGAGATCATACTATTGGGACCACAGTAGTCCACAAGTACATCCTATAATTGTTTCTAGTCGAGGGTGTATCGAGATAAGGCATCGATACTCCAGAGTAGACTAGCGTATACGCTTCTTGACCCATATGATGGGCGATGGATGATCCCACATCCATTGGTGTTTGACATCAGAGTTGGTAAACGGGTGCTCAGTGGAGACTGGGTACACTGAACGGACTCGCCTAGAACTCCTAGATGGTATTATACGTATCGTCAGATAGCAGTTCTCTAGTGACACTGGTACAGGTTAGTCTGTAGACCCGAGATTGTTATAGAGTCTTGTGTGATTCCTACTGTGCTTTGATTTCCACCATACCATGTTCAAGAGAACGTGCAAAATGGTGGCTTTTGGGTGCAGTCCCGAATCATATGGAGGCAATGAGCGATAGGAGGGGTTTCGTCTCTCCCGGTATAGGGGTTGATGTTGCACTATGTTTGATTGGCCATAACTGGAAGTCCCTGGCCAGGGCTGATATGGAGATCTACTGGTAAGTGTTATCAGTAGTTTCTCGACCCGTTATGAGCCTCACATCGATATGACTTATCGGTTCTCGGGGTCTGACGTTAACCACCCCTAGACTGGATATGCGACATATCAGACGAAGAGACCGGACTGTACGGTAGTGTTACTGATTGGATTCACAGGAGTGTGAGTAGGCTTGCTTGTTGATCTTCTGATCGCTCAATACCCGGTTGGCCGTTACGTTTAGCTGACCTCTTGCGGCTTGTAGGTGTTTGATATGATCATCACCTACTGCCAGCGTACTAACGAGTTTTTAGAGTCCTACACAGAGGTTTCCTAGCTCAGGCGAAACGGAGTAGGAGCACATATGTGATATGTGCGGGACCGAGATTGATACGTGTATGCGATACCGTATTCTATTCTCACGATATGAGATATCGTCGGGTTATATATGATATAACCGGATCATCGGATCAAGTGTTGATTCGATGAAATAATACATATTATATTAGTCGGTTATATATGATATAGCTGGATTATTAAATCAAGTATTGATTTAATAATTTAATGTATAATTATATATTTGATATATTAAATTACATTAACTAATACATGATCACTTAAGTATTTCATTTTCTCACTTTTGAATACATTTAACATATATGTGATATATGTTTATTGTATTATTTTCTTTAGCATGCATAAATATATATGTGATATATATTAATGTGTCATGCTAGGTTATACATGCAACATGTATGTATGAGATTTATACCATGCTAGGGTTTATGTTATGGTTTTAATTATCTTTTTAAGTAATTCACAAATGATATGGAATTAGTCATGGTTGAGCTTCATGGAAGGTAGTAGAACATTAACTAAAGTCCACCTCTTTTGTTTTTACTTAAGATATTTCTTAACTTAACCTTTAACCCTAGCTCATGGTTTATTCTCCACATGGATTAGCCATGACATAAACTAACCTAAGGTTGCATTTCTAACCTCATCTCATTGACTTCATCTTCTTCATTCATCTCATTCTTACTCTCTAGCTCTTGAGAAAAAGAAGAAATATTATGAGAAATTAAATACAAATGTGAGCAAAATTCCTACTTTATCATCCTCTTCTATACTAGCCATTTAGATTAGGGTGTTAGCTTCACTAATTCCATATTAGTGAAGTCATAGCTTGAGTTTGTGTTTCCTCGAAGTAGATCATCTTGGATTTTGAAGACTTCAAGCAAGCATACATCATACACCGTGTGGAGCCTCTCAAGAGTCCGGGAGCTCGATGATCTATAAAGAGCTATAGAAGTGAAGAAACGGACTAGAGAGGTTGTAATCTCTAATCACTTAGTTGTAAAGAAGTTTACATCTAGTTTACGTATGATTCTCTAGTTAAAGATCTAGGTTAGGGTTCTTTTAGCATGGCAAAATTTTAATTTGGCATGGGCGATACCACTCGAAACCTTGTTGTTATGCTTAGGAATCCTATAATTTCAACATATATATATATATATAAGAGAAGAAATTCTTTAGTGAGCTAATATTAGTTAATATGTATTAATATATCAAATATATAATTATATATCAAATTATTAAATCAAAAATTGATTTAATAATCCGGCTAATCATATATAACTTACTAGTATCATTTATATGTATATCAATTTATCGAATCAACACTTGATTCAATAACCCGGTTATATCATATATAACTGACTGATATAATATATCGCCCCATACAGGATCAAGAAACATACACACTAGTCTACTCTGGAATATCGATGCCCTGTCTCGATACTCCCTCGAGTAGGAACCATTAAAGAATATACTTGTGGACTATCCTGGCCCCACTAGTATGATCTGCATCATAGTCCTGGTAGTCAAGTACACATCCTAAGGGCTTTATCAACATGTATCAGAGAGACAGTATAATAAGTGTACATGTTAAGATAAAGAGCAACCAGATAGAATACTATCATGTCGAGTAAGAAAGTCCTCTATATATATGTCCAAGCATCCACTATAATATACAATCATGTACAATAATGGCCTCTAGGGCATACATATGACTAACACCAGCTCCCACGTATATGATCGCCATCATAATGCTGGTAGTCAAGGAAGAACCCTATGATATGACCATACCAGGTTCCCCAAAGAAGGAGGTTCTCTCAGTTCTTATCATGTTTTCGGATCAAAGCAAAGACTTCCTCATCAGGAGGCGATTGTGGGAAAGCGACTTTCGAACAAGTGTAAGGAAAGTAAGGAAGACTAGCCATTATACCAAAAAAGTAGTCAAAAAGAAAAGACAAGTGTTTGTCAACAAAAATTGACACAAGACCAAGATTGTAGTGTTACTAACTCTAAAGCTAGTAGACCCTACAATATCAAAATAGCGGCTCATTAATAGTGGAGCATGTGCCCTTTGAAAGAATCAAATAGGATTCTCATAAAAGAATGAGCAGCTGGAATTAAACTCCCAAGGTTCTAAAAGTGAGTTCTTTAATAACAAAAAGTTCAACTCTGTTTAGAATGTGAAATAGGGATTAAAACCCAAAAAACCCCAAAGAGGAAGAATATTCAAGAATAGCATTAGGGCTAAGCCCTTTAAAAAGAAAATTAAAATAAAATAAAATTCCCAAACTCCTAAAAGAGGAAACTGTTTCAAAAATCAAATCAGATCTAAGCTCGGTAAACAAGAAAATGATAATGGGATTAAATCCCAAAATTCCCACTTGGGAAGCTTATGGGTTAAGCATCAAACAATGGAATTAAATTCCAAGAATCCCCAAAAACAATAAATGTCAAAATCTGACAACGGGGTAAAACCCCTAAAAAGAAAATCGGAGTTAAACTCCAAAAATGTCCATCGAATAAGATCTTGAATCAAAACATCAAGATCTATGATTTATAAAAAATGATGATGAATTCAAAGATCTCCAAAAGGGAGATGATCATTCCAAAATCAAGAGCTAAGCTCCGTTAAATATGTTACTTGTATTAAACTCTAAAATCCCAAAAAAAGGGGATAATGTTCAAAATATGTTTTAGAGATAAGCTATGTTAATAATCTTACCAAAAATTTGGCAGAGTCGATTGTACTGGAAAAAACTTTGAGGGCAGAGAACCAAGCTCTGAAAGTGAATTAAATTCTCAAAGAAAAAAATGATAATAAAGAAGATTAAGAAAACATCGGTCACTTCAGAGCCAAAAGCTTTGTTTATAAGTGATAAGGGATCGTTTTAACCCCCCCATATCCGTAGGTGATCCAACAGCTATAAAGCCGGCACTGTTGCTTTCACGTGCAAGACACGTGAGAGCAACAGTGGGGACCATTTGTTCCCTTAAAAAATAGAAGGGCGGCCCCTATGTGTTAAACACATGCACTCACACGCAAGACCGTCTTTAAATAGAATTAAATCCTATAAAAGCACACACGGGTTAAACACGTAAGCACTCATGTGCAGAGCACATGAGCGTTGGAGCCCATAATCGTTCCCTTATAAAAATAGAAGGGCAGCCCCCACGTTTTAAACATGTGAGCACTCACATGCAAATCACGTGAGTACCCTAACCATAATTACATGGCAGCGCCCATGTGCTAGGCATGAGAGCGACGCTGCCATATATATGGCAGCACTCACGTGCCGTACACGTGAGTGCCTCAGTAGAATTAAATTCTATATGATAGAATTTAATTCCATTCAGGAAATATTTCCCCCTGATCTTTCTAATATAGAAAAAATTCTCTGTTAAACTGAGAGCCTTTGGATTTAAAATCCAACGGTGATTATAATATCACCGATCAGATCATCTAATAGAATTAAATTCTATGTTAAGGAAAATATTTTCCTAATCTTATTAAAACAAATAAGAAATATTTTCTGTTAAACAGAAAGTCAATGGATCAAAATATCCAACGGTGAATAAAATTACTTAAGTGATTTTTAAGATCAATTAAATCAATTGATATCTCTCAATGAGAGATTTACTCAAACTAAGTAATAGTTTTCCTCCCATATATAAAGGACCTGATGCTTTAAATCTCACATAGACAAGACCCTTATAAGCTTCTCAGAGAGAGAAAATACTCCCAATAAGCTCTGCAAAAGCCAAGAATTTAATTCTCCATAAAGAAGAAGATCATCTTCCTGCTTAAACTCTAGGTAAAAAACGATAGAGATAAAAGAATTTCCTTTACCTATCATATATCTAAGGGTTTAACCTTTTAAAAGAACTTAGTTCTTCCTCTGGATCTGAGATCCATTAGACAAATCTCCCATTAAAAAAAGAGAATTTAAATCTCATTGGGAAGATCTTGTTCTTCAGACTCAAGATCCAGGAAAAAACAATGATGAACAGAATAAAAGAACATAGAGGAAAGAAAGAAAAAGATGGAGTTTATACTTCAGGAACTTAGTTCCTTCAAGATATGATTTTAGAAAGAACTAAGTGTTGGGTTATGCCAGCGTCCGGGCCATCTTCCATGGCCGTTTGCGAAACAAAAATTTTCAAAACAGGCTCTAGAACAACCCTATAACCCGGATCTGCCATAAACCTAAAACTAGCAAACTAAAGAGGAGTTTAGAATGGTTATACCGAATGATCCGAGTTCTTCGGTCTTCTACCATCTTTCTAAGCTCCTAGAGGCCACCATGATAAAGCTTGATCGCCGGTCACCCTCCATCGAAGATGATCCACCTAACGATTTGTAGTTCGAGCTCTAACCTCATAGCCGAGATAACTAGGATACCTAGTTCGCTAAACTTGATAGCCTAGAGAATGTAGAATCTAATGATGGATTAATTTGTCTCCAAACATCCAAGGTTTATGAACACATGAGAATTTTACGGTGGAGGTAGAAGAAGAAGCTTGAGGACATGAGAGTGTTATGAACATGAAGCAACCATAAAAAAGTGGCTAAGTGTTGTGAGCAAAAGAAATGAATCAATCCTCTTAAAATATCTCACAACACAAACAAATATCAAGCATGCCACAATAGTGAACCATGAGTCACCCCCACGAGTCACCAAAAAGCCATGCTTCCATAAATGCCAAATCACACCTCATCCCACCACCTCATTTAACCAATTAACAAAATGGTTATAAACAAAAATGAGGTGGCATCTTCTAGATGCACCTTGAAATAAATTACAAGAATACCCCTCATCCGTATATACATACCCGTATCCGTATTTCGAAAAATATGAATACACAGAGACGAAAATGATCCAATAATATAATACTAGAATCCGGCTTAAACCAAAGCCCACTAGTATTATCCGTATGAATCATGATACATGCACAAGTGCACGTATATGATCAAACCCTGCCGTAAAACCATACAGGCTCTACATCGTTTCGTCCGAAGTAGGGAAACCCTCTGTGCGGGACTCTAAAGACCCGTCAATACACAGGCAGTGGATTTAACCATAATCACCTCAGTGGCACTAGTTATACGTAACGGCTATCCAGGTATTGAGCGAAAGGAAGGCCGAGAAGAAAACTCATCCAAACCCCTACTGATCCTGTCCATGACAATCTCCGTACAGTCCGTTCTGTTCGTCTAAGAGTATCGCATATCAAGTCTAGGGGGGTAGATAAAGTCAGACCTCTAATAACGCGATATTTCGTGTCGGTATAAAGCCCATCACCAACTAAGAAACTACTGATCCAAATCAGTAATTCTCGTCTACCTTGGCCAAGGATTTTTGGTGATGGCCACCCGTGCACCTCGACATCAACCCCCAATATCGGGAGAGACGAATCCCCGACGATCCACTCACTGCCTACATGTGGCTCGGGATTACACCCAACTAAAAGCTGTTTGCAGGACTCCTTTAAGCCCTGGTAGGGTAGTAATCAAAGCACAGTGGGAACTCACACGAGACAAAAGACGATCTCAGGTCGACAGACTAACCTGTATACATGTCACCTAGGAACTGCTATCTGACAATATGTACAATACCAACTAGCATATTCCCGGCGAGTCCGTCCAGTGTACTCATAACCCATTGAGCACATGTATACTATCTTAGGTAACAAACTGACACCAATGGCTTGTGAGACCAGCCACAGCCTTTCGTCGGGGTCTCGATAAGTACACACTGTTAGATATGTATGCCCTAGAATCCATTATTGTATATGTATACATGTGGATGCTTGGACATATATATGTACAAGACAATCTTGCTCGATATGATAATATGCTATCTGGTTTGTCCTTATCTTAACATGTGTGTATGTCTTACTTGTTATTACATATCATTTATTTTCACGGCCCAGAAATTGGCACGTGACCGGTACGAAAATCACGCAACATCTAATGGCGTGACATAATTCAAGTAAGCCGAAACCCAGAAATCTAAACCTTTTTGCGGAAAATAGTAGAGGTGCAGTTTTGAAATAAAGGTATAATGAAATTAAGTTTTCTTTAAATTCATAAATAATGATATATGATGATGCAAGTGAATTACATACTAGTTGAAAACATTTTTCGTCCTTTAAAAATTTAGGCAACACCTCCTTTGTATATTTGATCTAAAACCATATACATGCAATATATATATAGGCATCTCCAAGCGAGAGCTAGCTCTTCACCAATCGGCGGAAACACAAACACGAAACAAATAGTAAATATACGACGTCCAATGGTGAAGAAAAAACACAGAAAGAATAATAATAAAGCAAGACGTCAAAAACCACAAATAGCGAACATACACCCATCGCTCTAAGTCTCTCAACACAATTCTTTCTAGGTCGACAAATATACAAATCTAGTTTCTGATTGATGGAGTTTGACTAGATACAATAGAATAATAAAAACAAGAGTGGATACAATCCAAAGTGTCCCACCTACCATAGCAAAACACCCTGAATGCAAGCTATGTGCCAGCGATACCTCTACTGATCCAAGCAGTCAAACCTGCAAGAAACTGTGGCATAATGGGGGTGAGTTGCGAACTCATGAAGAGAAAACATCAGCAGGTAGAAATCGAATAAACAGAGATTCCTAAGTCATACTGTAACATGAAGGTACTATTATGATATCTAGGGTGTCCATATATGCATACGTATCAACAATATAATCGATACCAATGACAACATGTAAAAGATCAAACGTCTGAAATCATGTGCCTGTATGTATGAGGAAAATCAACCAACATGTGTCCATCAACGACTCATCAACATGATGGAAACTGAGTGTCCAACATCGACACTCCAAAACATCATGAAACATGTGTCCAGCATCGATACGTAAATCCTCATATCTCAGACGCCGCATCCTCTGGTCGACCCTCAGGCGCTGCATCTTCTGATCGTCCATCATATCCATATCACGACTCTTGTCGGTATCCTCCGGATAACCGACGAGTCCAAACTATCACCGGTAGGTAGTGCTCTCCATGCCAGGCACATCGTCATCCTCATAAATTTCTTGCCCCGGGGTACCTAACCGGGCCCACCATGTACCCGCAGACGGTTCATCCAACTTCTCGAATCGGGTCTCGAAAACAAGCTCAGAACCGAGAAAACTCATGGTGGACGCCTCAAAATCACATCACGAGAAACCGCGTTTTTAAAACAATTCATAATTTCCTTTGAAATATAATCGCGGTTCTCAAATCCAGAAATCTCATGAAAACAGCATCTCGATGCATATAAGCATAAAGTATGTTGTACGCAAACATAGAACAGTAATATGAGCATTATCAAGTATATCATGCAGCATGTCAAGTGATAGTACTGAACAATGAATGTACTTTACGGTTATGAATAATATCATGATATGGCAGTTCTACTATGCAAGTGCCATGGATATTACCGATGATGAATGTGTGAGCCGGCAAATCTGTGTAAGTGTAACATGCGCATCATCGATAATAGTGCAGGTGTACTAGCAGACGATATCATAATGCGGTAAATACCGGAAACATAACACGTATCTCACGAGGGATAATCCAACATAAACATGAACTATAATAAAGTATACATTTAAACATGAACCATATGGCCAGTTTTAAAAGAATCGAATCGTAGTTTTGAATGTGGGGGCTACGGTGTTTTGAGGAAAATACTCTATTTAAAAATTCATAGCGACCCTTAAGATTTCCGTTTAAAAAATATATACGATTCGTCAGTTTTGGAAATAAGTATGATTCAAGTGGAATCTTTACGTTGGCGATCCCGCCTCATAGCATCCGATATGGCAATATCCTCGATCATCATCCTCAAATCATGAGAGCGGATCAATCATCCGGTAAAACTCATCGCGTACGGTAATCTATCATATGGTGACATCAAACAGAATAAGGATTCTATCGTCCTATTCATCAATGAGGGTACGGATCTAAAATCTCGTACATCATATCTTACCGATCTCATAACACATCTATCTCAATCTTATCGTATTTATCGATCTCATGTCACATCGATATCGATCTCATATCACGCCACTATACATCTCATACTTGTCCTCTTTCAATCACATATATATATCATGATTCACATCCTCATATCAAACGTTTCCGCTGATATCCCCTTATATCCTCACATTGGCATCTCAAATCATGTCATCTTGTATTAATCATATCATCTTTTACTAACTCTTTGATCATATCCGTAGGTTCCTAGTATAGGTTTTTCCACCTATATTCTATATATAGGTTTCCATTTTATAATTGCGGGGGTGCTATATGCCATCCACCCGACTTCCCCCATAGATATAAATCTACTCACCTGCAATATTCTCGCTTAATCGAAGTCGATGTGCTTCGTCATCTCAGAAGACCATGCGAAAGTACCTACAAATCAACACATATCGTAACGTTATTAAAACCAAGTCCAAAAATCGATATGGCAAATGAATTGCCTATAGGTTAGAACCTATAGCTTATGTATACAAGAACGACCAAATAACCATCGTCGTTGACGTATAAACGTCCAACGAACAAATCCAATTTCAAATATCAAAACCAAGTTTCAAATATCGGAAAACATTGCCAAAACCAACTCAAACAGTTCCCAGATTTTTGCTCAGGTGTAACATTTCAGAAAAATAAAATATTATTTTTGGGAATTTAAATAATTAAAATAATAAATATTATGAATATTTTAATGTGTGGTGGCTAGTTGTAATGATATGGTATAATTAAATACAGATAAATTGGGAAATATTGGAAAATTAAATTTAATGGTGATTTTCGGAGGGATTTATGTGATTTAGGAAAATTATAACGTATTTATAATTAGTTATATACAAGTTTATTTCTAAACTTGATTAATAATCATTAATTATGCATTAAGCGTGATTATGCACATGATATGCACCATGTTATATTGCTAACACTTGTGTCATTTTTTAACCATAACGTCTAGTGTTTCTTTTATATGCATATGGTTTTATTTGTTTTTGGTTTTAAAAGAAAAGGAAAAGAAAAGAAAAGATTAAACAAAGAAGTATGGGCAAGAGAGAGAGGGTGATGGGTCTCCTAGAACCATGGCTCATTGTCCCTCTTCATTTTTTTCCTTCATCATTTTCCCTCCTTCTCCTTACTTGGCCGCCCTCCTCCCTCCACCACCTCAACCTCCTCACAACTCCATCAAAAATACATCAAAACACTTCACTTCCTTCATTAAAAATGTGCACAAGCTCACTGCAAGCTAGGGAACCAAGAAAGTTTGGATTTTGAAGACTTGGGGCAACTCAAGAAAATTCTTGAGTTGCCAAATGAGGTAATTGTTTCACAATTAGAATAGTATTTCATTTCCCTTAACATCTATTTAAGTTTAGAATCGATTTAGTGTAGTTTAGTGATCTTGTAAAATTCTAAGATGAGGTTTTGAGGAATTCTTCAGTGGTGATGATGCATGTGAGTGTATTAGTGACTACAAGCCCCCTTTGGTGTTAAAACCTGGACCAACCAGAGACTAAACCCCAGACTTGAAACTGTAGAATTTGTCGATATCGAATTTTTTGTGGATTTGTGAGGATATTTTGGGATCTACTATAACTCGTGAACCCTGAAAAATATTTTGCCAACACGGTGATACAAGCAGGTACCCTAGAAGCTACAACTGAAACCCGGGACCCCAATTCCACTTTAGGGCCGCAAATTTAATCCCTTGGGCTGCAAATTGCGGCCTGGGTACTTCCAAATTGATTCATGCTTGGTATGTGGTCCCTTTATCTTTAAATTAGACCTACCCCATATGAAAAATTAGCTAATTTCACCTAGGGTAAAATCTGGAAGTGTTTTACATCGTTTCTGATTTCGGTTTTGCGAATTCTGTAACTTGAACTTGGGTATTTTTGTGTTGCCTTGATCGATTGGCATTTGTACGTCGATGTCGAGGGGTATTGGTTCTTCTTGCATGCATAGACCATAGGTTCTAACCTATGTGTGATTCGTGTGCCGTTTTAGTTTTCGTGCGCAATTTCGGTTTACGATACTATGTGTGATATGTGTAGGTACCCATGTGGAATTTGGACAATGAGGAAGAGAATGGCGACATCAACTTCGGCAAGTAAGGATCAAGGTGAGTAGATATATATCTACGGGGGAAGCCGGGTGGATGGCGTATAGAACCTGCTGGGTTACCTACAACGGTAGCAAGGTTTCGGGAGGCATCATCCATGCCAAGTTTAAATTTTGCCATTGAAGATAACCCTAAACCTAGGAACTTCAACTAGAGAATCAAACAAAACAATAAAGTAAATATCTTTACTTCTAAGAGTTTAGGATTACAACCTTTGTAGTCCGTTCTTTCTCTTCATAAGCTCCATGTTGAGGTCCCTTCACTGCGATCATTAAGAACCCAGACTCTAGAGAAGCTCCATGAGGTGAATGAGGCATCTTGCATGAAGTCTTCCTTTTCTAAGATGATCTACCTTGAAGAATCTCAAACCCAAGCTCACACTTCTATAATGAAGGTATTAGTGAAGTGAACACCCTAATATAAGTGGCTATAATAGATGAGGATGATGAAGTGGGAATTTTGCTCTCTTTTGTTTTCTTAATCTCACTTTAAATCATCATAAGCAAAAAAGTGTTAGTTATATATATGCCCTAGAGGCCATTACTGTACATATGACGTATATTGTAGTGGATGCTTGGACATATATAGGGAGGACTTTCTTGCTCGACATGATAGTATGCTATCTGGTTGCCCTTTATCTTAACATGTACTCTGATTGTCTCTATGTTACATGTTGATAAAGCCATGTTCATACCATAATATTGCATTATTATATTTCCCATTCCTAGTCATTTTACAAATAAACAGGTGCTTTTGACTTATGTCTGCTACATAGTTGCAGGTTACAGATTCTCGGGACAAAACAGTGAAAAAGACATAAGATGATACAAAAGTGAGACTACGACAAATAATTGGAAGAATCTTGATCGTGGCCATATCTTGAGGAACATTGAAGATCAATTAACAAGTTCACGAAGAACAAAGGCAGCGCAAGGTTCAAGACTTCGTCACGAAGCAACGGTAAAAGTCCACTACAATTATTCACTGTGGAGATCTGGAAGAAACCTAGAAGCTAACCTGAGAAAAGAACCAAAGAAATAGGAACCCAAAGACACACAGAAGCAGCACAGAAGAACTGAGAATCCAAGCTCACTGTTTGGCTGCGGAACCGCGGCCAAACATGGGTCTTGGCCGCGGTTCCGTGGCCATTTAATGCCCGGGTCGATGGAAATTTGTTACTGCGCGTCGGTGCGTTGACTAGGTCTTTTTCTTAGGGGGTATTTTTGAATTGCAGATGTGCGGTGATTGTAACCTAGGGTTTCTATGAATCTATAAATAGGAACTCTAAATATTGTATTAGGTCATGCCTCCCTTCATTAATAAATTTTAGAATTTTTTTGGAGAGCATCGGTGCCTCTTTTCAATTCATGAATTCAGATCTGACAACCCTGTGTTGATGTTTGGAGAGAGCCATCTGTTAAGTAAGTAATTTTTCATTCTTTGCCCTAGGTAGATTTAATTCCTTGCCCTAGATAATTGTTTAGAGTTAGCTTTGGGGAAGGCTTTTTGAGAGATGAGATCTCTCATCCCTTTCTTACCCATCACATATAATCAATATGACTCCATACATACACGCACACACCGCGCCCTACGGCACCCTATCCCTCGAGGTAGCAGTGATATCGTAGTATGAAGGCCCGGTTGCGTGCGTTTTCCATGGAGGTTAGGGTAAGGATCTCTAAAGGAAGGACAAGAACTCAGAGGAAGGAACACTTTCCCGAATGGATCTAATCCCCTTTATTGATAATTACCATAACTCCTCTTAGATCCTAATTTGGGTATAGAAAGCGTTGAGATTTATTTACATTTCCAAACCATTCCTAAACCTAACCCTAGCAAGATTTAGATCTAGATAATTTTAGTATAGATAGATTTAGTTTTTTAGATTTAATAATCAATCCGAACACCCTTCAGAATTAAATCGTAAGAGCGAGTAGGAAATTCACAACATCCCTGTGGATCGACCCGTACTCACCGGCTAGCTACCAAGCGACGCCGTTCTTGATTGCGGTTATAGATAGTTTTTGAGATAAATCAAATGGCACGGTTGCCGGGGATTGAGTGTTATTTTCTTTTTGTAATTTCGGGTTAATCTAAAATTAAAAAATCATAAAAACTGAAAAATCAAAAAATATAAAAATTTATCATCTTTTATTTTGTGAAGGGTATTTTTCGTGTGAATTTTGCAGGACCGCAGAACAAATTCGGATCTGGAAATCTCCAGCGATCAAAACAGAAAACCGAAGATCTGAAAAATAGGAGAAAATCAAAACAGAGGAACTAAAAAAATCTCAGGATCTGAACAGAACAACAGACCGTGGTTCCGCCGCATTGACCCCATTCTGACCGCGGAAACGCGGCCTATTGGTGACCTCATCATCTCAAAATTTTTCTCGGGGCTTGAACCATGCTTCGGACCGCGGAAACGCCGCTCTAACATGCTTCGGACCGCGGAAACGCGGCCTATTGGTGACCTCAGCTCGTGAAAATTGCACTGTAAGCTCCCTTTCTTTCTCCTCTGCAAATCTCGATATATCTTCTGGAAAATCTCCTGCAGGATTCTTTGCGCTTAAAAAAATCTTTCCCCTTCCAATAATTGATCTTGTGCAGGATTCTTTGCGCCGCGCTTAAAAAAATAAAAATTTGATTGCAAGTGGTTGTTACTGTTTTGCATATTTTTAATCTGACTTTAAGAGCCTTGAGACCAATCCAGATTGGGTGGGGATTTCATCATCCTTTCCAGGACCCCAGAAATCACTTAAGGCATTTGCATTGACCATCATTAATTAAAAAATACTAGACTGTAGGGTTGCTAGGCACGCTCACAAGGTTCTACGAGGCATCAACCATGTCCGATTAAAATTTTAGCCGTGCCGAACAACCCGAAGCCGGATCTTTAAACTAGGGTTTAGGCGAAAACAAGCATGTTAAACTCTTTAACACTAAGTGAGAGGGATTACAACCTTTGTAGATCCGGTCCTTCACTTCTTAAGCTCCATGTTGAGGTCCCTTCGCTGCGATCATCGTGTTCTGGACTCTCGAGAGGTTCCACGAAGAGAAAGATGCAGTCTTGCTTCCGATCTTCGATACAAAGATGATCTACCTTGAAGTTTCATTAACACAAGCTAACACTCATAATATGAAGTGAACACCCTCATCTAAATGGCAAGGATAGATGAGGATGATGAAGTAAGATTTTTGCTCTTATTTATAATCTTTTTCTCACTCACTTTCATCACAAAAGAAAGCTTTTTCAAGAAGAAAACCAAGGAAGAAGAAGAAGAATGAATATAATCACTTAATCATTTTGTCATGAACAATGAATTATTGTAGTGGTTACAAATCTAACCAAGGGTTAAGCATGAAAGAGTTAACCCTCGTAGAGAGTTAACTAGAGTTAATGGTTTGGATTGGGTTAACATAATATCTCACAAAAATCTCAAGCAACCACAAAGTCAAAGCTTCATGAAGCTTCATGGAAGCTTCATGCAAAAGCTAACCCTAATCCAAACCCTTATCCATTGTTAAATTTGTAACCCTTACATGTTACAATATTATATATCACATATACAATATATTTTGTAACAATAGAAAATAATACAATTAACATATATCGCATATATATCAATGTATTATCCCGTGAGAAAATGAATCTTTTAGTGAGCTAATATTAGTTAATGTAATTTAATATATCATATATATTATTATACATTAAATTATCGAATCAACTCTTGATCCGATAATCCGGCTATATCGCATATAACCGACTAATACGATGACCCGGCTATATCACATATACCCGGCCGATATCTCATATCGCGAGAATCCAATACGGTATCACATACCACATTATCCTCGGTCCCGCACATATCACATATGTGCTCCTACTCTATTTTTCCTGAGTCAAGAAACCTCTTTGTAGAACTCTAAAGAATCGTCAATGCGCCGGCAGTAGGTGATGATCATATCAAACACCCACAAGCTGCATGCGGTCAGCTAAACATAACAGCCACGCATGTATTGAGCGCTCAGAAGATCAACAAGCAAGCCTGTACATTCTCCTGTGAATCCAATCAGTAACACTCTCGTACAGTCCAGTCTCGTCATCTGATATGTCGCATATCTCGCCTAGGGGTGGTAAACGTCAGACCCCAGTAGCTCGATAAGTCGTGTCGATATCAGGTCTATAACAGTTTGAGAAACTACTGATAACACTTATCAGTAGATCTCAGCAACCCTGGCCAGGGATTTCTGGTCATAGCCAATCGAACACAGCGCAACATCAACTCCCTATACCGGGAGAGACGAATCCCCTCCTATCGCTCATTGCCTCCATGTGATTCGGGACTGTACCCAAAAGCCACCTTTTTGCATGCCCTCTTGGACGTGGTATGATAGAAATCAAAGCACAGTGGGAATCACACAAGACTCTATGACGATCTCGGGTCAACAGACTACTCTGTACCAGTGTCACCTGAGAACAGCCATCTGACGTAATGTATAATACCATCTGGGAGTTCTCGGCTAGTCCGTCCAGTGTACCCAGTCTCTACTGAGCACCCATACACCATCCTTGATGTCAAACACCGATGGATATGGGATCATCCATCGCCCATCATATGGGTCAAGATGCGTATACGCTAGTCTACTCTGGTGTATCGATGCCCTGTCTCGATACACTCTCGACTAGGAACAGTTATAGGATGTACTCGTCGACTACCGTGGCCCCACTAGTATGATCTCATCATAGTCCCAGTAGTCGAGTACATATCTTAA
Source organism: Agapanthus africanus (assembly GCA_030015575.1). Classification (NCBI taxonomy): domain Eukaryota; kingdom Viridiplantae; phylum Streptophyta; class Magnoliopsida; order Asparagales; family Amaryllidaceae; genus Agapanthus; species Agapanthus africanus. The sequence goes on from JASDDO010000012.1 coordinate 139,440,565, forward strand.
GGGCTTTATCAACATGTAATATAGAGACAATCAGAGTACATGTTAAGATAAAGTACAACCAGATAGCATACTATCATGTCGAGCAAGAAAGTCCTCCCTATATATGTCCAAGCATCCATTACAATATACATCGTATATACAGTAATGGCCTCTAGGGCATACATATAACTAACAATCTCCCACTTGCACTAGGGCCATCTGTTGTGGTATCGAATACCCAACAATTAGCTGCGGTTGAAGTATCTCATACTCAACCATCCCATAAAAGTCTCTACTGGGAAAAAGGCCTTTGTGAGTGGATCCGCGCTGTCGTCCTCTGTGTCTACTCTCCTAACCTCGATGTCCCTGGAGACCAACCATCTCCATGATCAGGTGATACTGCCTAAGAATTATATCTGGATTTCGATGGGACGGGGGTTCCTTGGCATAAGCCACAACGCTATTGTCATACAATGGTAGGAACGAAGTTCATCTCATGAACTTATATATATCCAGACTGCCTCTTTGGTAGCATCCTTGTTAACGATGTATCTTACCTTTAATCGTCTAGTAAGTCACGGTATCTAGCTTGGAACTCTTCCAACATACCGTCCCTCCACTGAGGGTAAAGACAATGCCTGCGACTGACATTCAGTCGTCCTTATCACCCTGGAACCTTTCCAGTGTTTCTCCCCAGGATCAATTGATACCATCTCACTACAACTAGTGAGAATCCTAACAACCAATTAGATCTATCTCATAGATCCAAAACCCAGGATTTAGGAGGTATCGTTTTGATCCTACATGGAGAATCCTTGTGATAAGCGGAGATTGACCGAGCGTAGCATAGGAAACTCCTTCCCTATCAAGAGTATGTCATCCACGTACTCTATGAGGATCACCACCATACTCCATACTACCTTTTTGTATATACAAGATTCATCTACCATTTTGATGAGGTCAAACTCTTTGACTACCACATCAAAACAGATGTTCCAACTCCGCGATGCCTGTTTTATCATATAAAACATCTTGCACACGTTTCCGCTGCTCCCACTGTCTACGAAGCCCTCTGGCTGTGTATTTATAGACGCTCTTTTCTAAAACATCATTTATAAAAGCAGTCATGACACCCAACCGCCAGATATCGTAGTCATGTTATGTAGCCGTGGCAAGTAGGATCTGGATGGACTTAAGCATAGCTTTGAAAGTCTCAACTTTTCCATGTACACCAAGTAATCTTCTCAAGATATACTTGCTCCTGATGGGGATTTAACCCTTCAGATAAAGCAACCAAAGTCCATACTTTGTTGGTGTATAAGGATTCCATCTCAGATCGATAAGCATCCAGCCATTCTTACAGAGTCCCACTCCTGATAGCCTGCTAGAAACTAGTTGGGTCATCATCTCATGATGCAATCCTCGCTCCCACTGTCATAGAGAAAACCAAAGTATCTCTCAGGTGGGTGAGGAACCCTACTAGATCGGCGGAGAGGCTGAGGTTCGTTGGTAACTATTGAATCCTTTGGTTCTACCAAATCATCAGCTGCAGTTTGTATAGCTGGAACCTTTCCATTTCTACATAACAGACCTTGCATCGAGCTTGTCCGGATTTTGCTTTTAGACAAAGACCGGACAACCCCCAATCTTAACAAACTTAAGATATGGGCTCTTCCCTTTCCATATCACATATGAAGTGGTAGGCAACTGATTTGATTTGAACCCTATTCAATAGGTATGCAGCTTCTCAAGTGCATAACTCCCAAAAGGAAAAAGGAAACTCAGTAGTACTCATCATAGAGCACACCATATCACATATGGTGCTATTGCTCCGTCCCGATATACCATCGTGCTATGGTGTATACGAAGGAGTAATGCTGAGAGAGAATCTCATTCTCCTTTAGAATAGTCCAGGAATCTCCGTGCTTAAGTATTCTCCTCCTTGATCTCATCAAAGGACATAATACTTTTACCCATATTTTGGTTCTCTACTTCTAACTTACATTCTGTGAATATCTCAAAAGGTTCGGACTTGTGTTTCAACAGGAACATATGTCTGAATCTTGGGAGATCATCAGAGAATGTAATGAAGTATAAAGAACCGGTCTTGGCATGTGTAGACAGGAGACTTTCATACATCAGCATGTATCAATCCCAAGAGTTCACTAACTCTTTCTCTGTTTCCAATAAACAGAGCTATGGTCATCTTATCTTTGTGACATGACCGGTTAGTTTCACAAGATGTAAATTCAAACTCTTTAAATATGCATCTAAATGTAACTTGGCTAGTCGGGTCGCATTGATATGACCTAGTCTACAATACCTCAAGAAGGATTCGTTCATTTCTGAACTCTTCCTCTCGTGTGTTTTCTGTATACTAAGAACTGTAGTTTGATTTCGAACGTCAATGCTTTTTGATAACGTGCCTGAACCGATCAACTCTTGATATAGAAAATGTTCAAAACATTATCCAACAATACAAAATTATATCCTTTCTTTACTAATAAAGAGACTGATATGATGTTGTATATCAGGTTCGGTATCTAATAACATTCGTTCAGAATCAATGTATTCTGGTAATACAGGGTGATAGTGACCAACAGACTTGGCTGCAACACTTGCACCGTTTCTATCTCATGAAACTTATCACCCGTTCTCAGTTCTCTACCTATCTGTAGCCCATGTAACAAATTACATATGCGGGATCCTGATCCGGTATCAAATACCCAGGACGTAAAGGATACTGAGAAACAGTTTTCTGTAATGAACACACCCGAAGAAGATGCATCAATATGCACTTTCTTCGTTTGGGCGGCACGGGAAATCTCGTATTCCCCAATTTCCTGCTTTGTCTTATAACAATTATAAGTTGGAGCGGGACCAACGTTCCCCAGCTCAGTATAACAAGCGGGTTCGGTCAATATATCCGTATTATTATCTTGATCAAGGCGTGATATGGTCGCTACCTGGAGAAAGAGAGAAGAAAACACTCAGCGTATGCTCTTGCAAGATTAGATTGGTTATCTAATATATCTAATCAGGATGTCTCCCACTGTTTTAATCAAATCTTTCTTCAAACCCTAAAAGGAAAGACTAGCCGGGATTAATTACACGCTACAAGTTCGCCAATCTTTCAGCCAGGCCAGTGTCGGTACTTTGAGGGAGGTCCCCCGTGCTTTTGCACGGACCTAATTAAAGTAAACCTCATTTTCCCAGAGGCGTAACCCCGTTAACACTTTTCTAGACACCTACTTGATCACCTAATTATAATGTGTAAAACTCTCCCAGGAGTAACTCTTACTCGCAGCGGGTATCGGGATCCAACTATCTCATAGACGGTATGCAATCTCATTGCAAATTTCAACACTTGAAATTCCCGATAATATTTTACCCCTAGCAGCTATATGACCTTAACATAGTCAACAAATCATAAGTGCTAGTCAAGTTCAACCCGTCATTTCCCGATTGAATTAAACCCACCCGCACGACCCTTAACATAGTCAACAAAGTCGCACGACTACCCTAATCCAATCGCATCATATGCTTATACAGATAAGCACTAATCAGCTACCGCACACTACGCCTTAACATAGTCAACAAACGTAGCACGAATTCTAACTAGTACTTATCTGAAATGACGGAGGGCTACGACAGGTTTTTAAGAAAACCTTTTGCGTAATGAACTTGATATCGTTGTAGAATCGAGTGATTTTAAATGGAGTGTTTTTGAGGCTTTTCTAGTTTTGCTAAAGGGGTCACTCCTGGTGAAGGGATCGTCGGCCCTTTTCTCATCGAATAAGGTGCAGGATATTTCACAAATATCACTATGCAAAGCAAGAACTATAGAAGCGATCAAAAGACAAACCGAGTTTGTAGCATCTGCTAGTTTCACTAAAGAGGTCACTCCCGGTGAAGGGATCTCGGCTCTTTCCTTATCGAATAAGGTGCTGGATGTTCTACAAGGAACACCACTATGCAAAGCAAGAACTAGAGCTACCAGTTTTTAAACAAGTTTCTACAACATCTTTAGGTTTCTTTTATTTCATTAATCTCATTAATGAAGTCCTATTTTATTATGCTTCACAAGCATTGCATTTGAAACGAAATCTGCAATATAACATATATCTCATATATATAATATAAACATTCGTCTCAGGCAGTAATATGATCTCATCACAGAATATTGCAGCAGAAGAACATATATGAAATATTGGATATACTAGGATGTCCGTGTTTTCAATACGAGCCTGTATAAAACACGGATTCCACGGTCGCGATGAATAGCCAAACCCACATCCCTAGACCCCTACGAGAGCGGCAAGCAACACTGCCAATTCTAGGGTTAGGAGACCCGGTCTCGACTCCTCGAGATGGTCTCCCACTGGACCCTAGAACCCGGTTACTTGTGCTCCCCGCCTTGGGTCTACCTAATGCGGAAAAGTAAATAATATACAATGGTGACATCATCCTCAGCCCGGAAGTACCCCAATAAAAGAATATTATATACAAATGAATTTTACATGAATGGAAAAGAAAAAACTCTCATCTCACATAAAACCCCCGGCTATTCAAAACGCGACGATCCAATATAACATATCACAGCAACACATAATATCTCATATCATCAACGTAGGCAAGTATGCGTATCCCGATTGTCGTTGATGTATAGCAACGAAGCCGGCGATACACCACATACTACGCTTACGGTCACAGAAAAGAAAGTGTAAAACTACAACAGTTGGAATCCGCAACCTTCTTAGACATCACATGCCTAACCAATTGAATACCTTAGACATCGCATGCCTAACAATTATAAACCCCGCATTTTAGTCTCATTATCGAAAACTCTTTTCAATATCAAGTCGGGCAATTCAACAAGATTCCCGACATCCTGATCGAATGCTCGTCGCAAACTTTAGTAGACGGCCGCACCCCCGGATGCCGTCGAAGAAGTGCACTAAGGCGGAACACTGCTGCCGCGAGCACCCGAATGGAGGCTTTTGGCGACGGGGTTCTCCTACAGTCACTTGGTCGGGGCTATGGGGCGTGGCTGTCTGTTAAGTTTACCCGGCGAGTATCCGCGTACGCTACGTGATTGCGATGGACTTTTGATCACATCAAAATTCCGTGGCAACCGATCATCTGAGACTAAAGTGCTATGTTTATAACATTCAAATTAGTTATCTCATAACTACCTGTAGATTCCAAATATTGTATCACATTCCAGATAAATAGACAATGTTAAACTTTCCGATCGAATAATCAAACACCCAAGATTTCCCCAATATATCTCAACACTTGAGATCAGTTTAAAAACATCCATCACATGCCACAGTACCAATGGTCCAGCCGTAGAAGTGTCAAGCCAACGCCTCACATATGGCACGCCGTACTGCCCCAAACCCTAAGGTTCAAAAGGCAGTTCAAGACGGTCACATAATCGAGTTAAGGTTTGTTGTCTTCTAGAGGGTCCACCGCGTTACTTGCATGACTTACAACGATCTTAAACTCGAGAAAAAAATCCAACTTTTGAAAAATTTTCCGACTGGGGAAAAAGTGAGTTATTGATATCCGTTCGAACTTTTTAACAGTTTCTAAAAATTACCCGGACAAACTAAACAAAGTTAAATTATCCGATCGAATCAACGAGTCCCCAATACAACCCTAGAAAACTCAACACTTGAGTGAAATTAAAAAATTCCCAGAAAAAATTGCCAAGAAAGGACCTAAGAATAAATTCATGAAATTCCAGGGACTAAGTCATAATTTTGGCCGCGGAATCGCCGCCAAACCCTTGGTTTGGCCGCGGTTCCGCGGTCAAATAGTTGACTCAGTGAACCGTATTTCATAGTAATTCTTAGTTTTTCCTGCTTGTTTTTCTGAGCATTTTTAATTCATAAAAAAGCGCAGTTTTGAAAAATGTACAGAGAGGGGTTAATATCGGGTATTCGGAGTTCGATCGGACTTTAAACTTTTCCTAGACTTCGGCTAAAGCTCTAGCTTGTCTCTGATACCACTGTAGGGTTGCTAGGCATGCTCACAAGGTTCTATGAGGCATCAACCATGCCCGATTAAAATTTTAGCCGTGCCGAACAACCCGAAGCCGGATCTTTAAACTAGGGTTTAGGCGAAAACAAGCATGTTAAACTCTTTAACACTAAGTGAGAGGGATTACAGCCTTTATAGATCCGGTCCTTCACTTCTTAACCGTGTTGAGGTCCCTTCGCTGCGATCATCGTGTTCTGGACTCTCGAGAGGTTCCACGAAGAGAAAGATGCAGTCTTGCTTCCGATCTTCGATATAAAGATGATCTACCTTGAAGTTTCGTTAACACAAGCTAACACTCATAATATGAAGTGAACACCCTCATCTAAATGGCAAGGATAGATGAGGATGATGAAGTAAGATTTTTGCTCTCATTTATATTCTTTTTCTCACTCACTTTCATCACAAAAGAAAGCTTTTTCAAGAAGAAAACCAAGGAAGAAGAAGAAGAATGAATATGATCACTTAATCCTTTTGTCATGAACAATGAATTATTGTAGTGGTTACAAATCTAACCAAGGGTTAAGCATGAAAGAATTAACCCTTGTAGAGAGTTAACTAGAGTTAATGGTTTGGATTGGGTTAACATAATATCTCACAAAAATATCAAGCAACCACAAAGTCAAAGCTTCATGAAGCTTCATGGAAGCTTCATGCAAAAGCTAACCCTAATCCAAACCCTAACCAAGTTTAAACCCTAATCCATTGTTAAATTTGTAACCCTTACATGTTACAATATTATATATCACATATACAATATATTTTGTAACAAAAAAAAATAATACAATTAACATATATCGCATATATATCAATGTATTATCCCGTGAGAAAATGAATCTTTTAGTGAGCTAATATTAGTTAATGTAATTTAATATATCATATATATTATTATACATTAAATTATCGAATCAACTCTTGATCCGACAATCCGGCTATATCGCATATAACCGACTAATACGATGACCCGACTATATCACATATACCCGGCCGATATCTCATATCGCGAGAATCCAATACGGTATCACATACCGCATTATCCTCGGTCCCGCACATATCACATATGTGCTCCTACTCCGTTTTGCCTGAGTCAAGAAACCTCTGTGTAAGACTCTAAAGAATCGTCAATACGCCGGCAGTAGGCGATGATCATATCAAACACCCACAAGATGCAAGTGGTCAGCTAAACGTAACAGCCACCCAGGTATTGAGCGCTCAGAAGATCAACAAGCAAGCCTGTACATTCTCCTGTGAATCCAATCAGTAACACTCCCGTACAGTCCAGTCTCGTCGTCTGATATGTCGCATATCTCGCCTAGGGGTGGTAAACGTCAGACCCCAGTAGCTCGATAAGTCGTGTCGATATCAGGTCTATAACAGTTCGAGAAACTACTGATAACACTTACCAGTAGATCTCAGCAACCCTGGCCAGGGATTTCTGGTCATAGCCAATCGAACACAGCGCATCATCAACTCCCTATACCGGGAGAGACGAATCCCCTCCTATCGCTCATTGCCTCTATGTGATTCGGGACTGTAACCAAAAGCCACCTTTTTGCACGCCCTCTTGGACGTGGTATGATGGAAATCAAAGCACAGTGGGAATCACACAAGACTCTATGACGATCTCGGGTCAACAGACTACTCTGTACCAGTGTCACCTGAGAACTGCCATCTGACGTAAGGTATAATACCATCTGGGAGTTCTCGTCGAGTCTATCCAGTGTACCCAGTCTCTACTGAGCACCCATACACCATCCTTGATGTCAAACACCGATGGATATGGGATCATCCATCGCCCATCATATGGGTCAAGATGCGTATACGCTAGTCTACTCTGGTGTATCGATGCCCTGTCTCGATACACTCTCGACTAGGAACAGTTATAGGATGTACTCGTCGACTACCGTGGCCCCACTAGTATGATCTCATCATAGTCCCAGTAGTCGAGTACATATCCTAAGGGCTTTATCAACATGTAATATAGAGACAATCAGAGTACATGTTAAGATAAAGTACAACCAGATAGCATACTATCATGTCGAGCAAGAAAGTCCTCCCTATATATGTCCAAGCATCCATTACAATATACATCGTATGTACAGTAATGGCCTCTAGGGAATACATATAACTAACATAGACTCAGCCTTAAGGACTTCACGCTCAATAGGACAGAGGACTAGTTGTAGGCATCGGCCGTTGATCCTAACCTGACTTTGCGGTGTCGAGGCAAGTGTGTCTAAGGCGAGTGGTTACTTAATTAGGGCCACTACTTGTAGTGGAGAGCCTCCCACTCACCTGGCACTTACCTGGCCGCAATTGGCGGTGAAGAGGCGGTTTGAGGTCCTATTTCTAGCCCTTTGGAACAGTTAGGAGCTGTCTAGATGACCTAGGTGACCCTAGATCTAGTCCTGATTGTGCATTTGTGGTTGATTGCATTTGTGTCAAGCCCTTTATCGAAATTTTTTTTTTGCAAAAAGTTCCAAATAAATTTTTTTTTTTAAAAAGACTTGCAACTTTTGTCGCTTAGAAATCCTTGCACCACCCACCTTCTTTCTCTTCTCCTTTTTACATCATGGGTACCCCACCTCACAAATCTCTTGCCGAACTTTGGTACCCTGAACCAAACTATGCCTCTTACGCGAATTGTTTCGGTCGATTTAAGGACGACCCCTCCATGCCCAAAATTTCATTGAAAGATCGAATAGAAGCGTCTAGAAGAAACAGTTTGAATCCGCAATCTACTTTGTATCAACCGTGTCAACCTTCACCACCTTCGTACGTTGATACCACTTTTTCGAGTCCTGTTGTAACTCCTTAACCCATGTCTATTGCTGAGCATATTGAACAATCTCGTAGTCGATCTTTCACTCCTCTCAACACATCCAGTTCTTGGGATCAACAGGTCCATTCACCTTTTTATCCAAATGTTGATCCTACTCCCGTCCAACCATCCAATTCCTACCAGTCCTACCCGACTTTCCCACCTTCACTAGACATTGCTTCTACACAGCCATTTGGGAGTTTCACGTATCCAAACAATTTCGAATCTTTTACCGAAACCCCTTCACAACCCATGTCTAGTTTGGAACAGTCGTTGGAAGCTTATATTTTAGCAACAAACAAAATGATTAGGAATGTGGATGCATCCATTGCCGGCCTTATGCAACCTAATGAACCGGTAGCTAGTTTGCAACTAGCTCCAAATTTTCCAATGTATGAGGTGGCGGTTGGACAGAGTGACAATTTGAAAGGAGAGAGTAAGTTCTACACCTTTCCAAATCAAACCTACACATACCTAATTGAATCGCACAACTCCAGTTTTCAAACCAGTGTTCCAAATGATTCATCAGTTGAAAATAAAACATTTAATGAGTTGTGCGACTTTGTAGTGCTTGATTTGCCAGATTGTGAAGAGTCCCTTTCATGTGAAACCATACCTAATCCTTTTGAACTTTACACCTCCACTCTAGAGCCTAAATTAATTGATATCCATGCTTTTGATGAGGTGTCTGAAAAAATTGATTTTCACTTGATTGAGGATATAGTCGCCGGGAATATTTTGGATGATGAACCCGTAAATTTGACTGAAATTTTATCTCCAATTCATCATCCCGAGTCATTAAATGTTTCTCCCGAACTTCATATGCGTCTTGATTTTGATGATAATTGCATGGATGAGTTAACTTTTGAGGAGAATTATGAGGATAGTATTGAGGAGAGTATTGAGGATAATATTGAGGATGAACCATTTTTGTTTGATGTGTCGGATTTTCCAATTCATCCTCCTGAACCTTTAACTGTTATACTTCCTAAATCACCCTCCCTCCTTTCCATCGTTCCGACCACGCAAAAGATCACGCTTAAAGACTGTGAGCTTGAAAATTTCTCTTTGAATCTGACACGGTTCTTACAGACGATAACGATTACGAGTGCTTCACTTTTTCGGACGATGTTGAAAACTCACCTCCCGAGTTTGAGTCCTTTAAATTTTTAGATGAGTTAGTTGAACCATCAGACTCGGTTGCTTACAGTCATTTCGAACCATTGATGGAATCCTTCAAGTTCGAGACAGATTACTTAGGTGAGAATAAGACTATCCCTAAATCACTCCCTTTCGTCCTTCCTATCGCTTCGACCACGCAAGACTCCGTCGCGTTTCCATTTCCAATGGAGGGTTTACCAAGTTCGGCGTACCCATGTTTTCTTGCGAATCTTGAGGGATTTGTCCCCATTTCTCGACGGGTTGATAGATTAGCACAATCATTTTTAACACATCGGTCATCATAAATTGTGCTAATTTATTCACTCGAATTACACCCTCAAGATCGTACTGCACTTCTTTCTCTTTTCCGCCATTCTTCTCCTCCACCGAGACCGTATACCGTTTCTATCTCCACACGGTCTCGTGTGCTTCTCATTTCTTTTCTTTCCACTCCATTCTTTCACCAACCCTACCATTACCGTGATATGATTTTTGAATGGTTGGTGCTAACCTTTGGTCTGTGTAAGGCCTTGTTTAGTTTGGGGGGAACCTTGTTGTATATTATTTTGTTTTTTTCTTTTAACAATATATATATATATATATATATATATTATAAATAAATAAACAAGGGAGTGCCGACATTCTCAACCCTCTTGGTGTACCATGACAGTGAGGACACTGTCAAGTTTAAGTTTGGGGGTATGCTCGGTAAGCCTTCTTCCTTCGCATTCATGTGTATATTCTTGCATTTGCATACTTATTTTAAAACCCATAAAAAATTGAAAAAATTGAAAAATTATAAAAATTGAAGTATTCAATTTTGGCCATAATTGACTTGAGTTTGACAAAAAGGTTAACTAGTTAGGAACAACTAGATCTTATACTTAGTAAATTAAAAACCCTAAAAATAACCTTTCTTAAAATTTAACGGTAGAAAGTATATGTCTTTGTAGTTTATTTAGAAATAGGCAAATTTTGAGTTCACTTCTTGGGCTAAGTCAAGAAAAAGGAAGAGTATTGATATTTTTATTAAAGTATAAGTTTGAAAAATAATTCCTAGCTTAAGTCTGAATTCTGAAAATGTATACCCTACAATTTGCACAAACACGCACCTTGAAACTTGGAATAGTAGGAGAGGCCTTGAAATGCTCTTGTCTAAAGTCCTTAGTACGAAGAGAAATAAAATAAAAATTCAAGTGTGAATAAAGAGATAATAAAAAAATGAACACTGGTTTTTGTGATGACTTAAGGATGCAAAAATAGAAAAATATTTAGCGAGGGTGCTTTATCACCTAGTGCCTTAGACCAACTGGTTTGGGAGTCACTGCTAAAGCCTTAGATGTTACAAGACTAGGAATTACGCTTTAATGTGCAAACACATTTTGTAATCGGTTGTTGGTACCTCAAGAAGTATTAATGGTCGAATGAAGGATGTGTGAGCAAATTTCATCTAAAAATTCACCAATTAAGAGGTACTTTGGACGATGGACAAGAGTATAATAGCTTGATTTGAATTTCTAAGTGTAGGGATGATATATACACACATGTAGGGGTATGTAATTGGGGTTTAGATAAGAGATAGGAATGAAGAATAGGACTTATATCTTTAATAAAGATGATAAAAATTCCTAAGTTGAGATAGAACCCTAGAAGGAAAACTTAAAAGATGCCGAAAGCTAAGTAAGTCTACAGAACATATATAATCTTAAGTTAAATGATAATGAAGCGTGAAGAATATGGGTGGATAATTTACTAGTCAAAGATAATAGAATTCCTTGTTAGAAAACCTAATTGGAGAATAAAAGTCGATAAGCCAAATTGATAGGATTTTGTGGGTAGTATCCGCTGAAAACCCAACACTCCTCCTACTAGGGACACCTAGAGGTTTAACGGCTTGTTGCACGAGCTCAGTGCAATCGCGTTTCCCTGCGAAAGTGAGGTTAGGATTTTGTCGAGAATAAAACTACGTTTGCTCGAAGACGAGCAAAAGATAAGTTTGGGGGTATTTGTTCATACCATAATATTGGATTATTATATTCCCCATTCCTAGTCATTTTACAAATAAACAGGTGCTTTTGACCCATGTCTGCTACATAATTGCAGGTTACAGATTCTCGGGAAAAAAATAGTGAAAAAGACTTAAGATGATACAAAAGTGAGACTACGACAAATAATTGGAAGAATCTTGATCGTGGCCACATCTTGAGGAACATTGAAGATCAATTAACAAGTTCAAAAAGAACAAAGGCAGCGCAAGGTTCAAGACTTCGTCGCGAAGCAAAGGTAAAAGTCCATTACAATTATTCACTGTGGAGATCTGGAAGAAACCTAGAAGCCAACCTGAGAAAAGAACCAAAGAAATAGGAAGCCAAAGACACACAGAAGCAGCATAAAAGAACTGAGAATCCAAGCTCACTGTTTGGCCGCGGAACCGCGGCCAAACATGGGTCTTGGCCGTGGTTCCGTGGCCATGTAATGCCCGGGTCGATGGAAATTTGTTACTGCGCGTCGGTGCGTTGACTAGGTCTTTTTCTTAGGGGGTATTTTTGAATTGCAGATGTGCGGCTATTGTAACCTAGGGTTTCTATGAATCTATAAATAGGAACTCTAAATCTTGTATTAGGTCATGTCTCCCTTCATTAATAAATTTTAGAATTCTCTTGGAGAGCATCGGTGCCTCTTTTCAATTCATGAATTCAGATCTGACAACTCTGTGTTGATGTTTGGAGAGAGCCATCTGTTAAGTAAGTAATTTTTCATTCTTTACCCTAGGTAGATTTAATTCCTTGCCCTAGATAATTGTTTAGAGTTAGCTTTGGGGAAGGCTTTTTGAGAGATGAGATCTCTCATCCCTTTCTTACCCATCACATATAATCAATATGACTCCATGCATACACGCACACACCGCGCCCTACGGCACCCTATCCCTCGAGGTAGCAGTGATACCGTAGTATAAAGGCCCGGTTGCGCGCGTTTTCCATGGAGGTTAGGGTAAGGATCTCTAAAGGAAGGACAAGAACGTAGAGGAAGGAACACCTTCCCGAATGTATCTAATCCCCTTTATTGATAATTACCATAACTCCTCTTAGATCCTAATTTGGATATAGAAAGCGTTGAGATTTATTTACATTTCCAAACCATTCCTAAACCCAACCCTAGCAAGATTTAGATCTAGATAATTTTAGTATAGATAGATTTAGTTTTTTAGATTTAATAATCAATCCGAACACCCTTCAGAATTAACTCGTAAGAGCGATTAGGAAATTCACAACATCCCTGTGGATCGACCCGTACTCACTGGCTAGCTACCAAGGGACGCCGTTCTTGATTGCGGTTATAGATAGTTTTTGAGATCAATCAAGCCCTTAGGATGAGTACTTGACTACCAGGACTATGATGCAGATCATACTAGTGGGGACAGTGTAGTCGCCAAGTATATCCTTCAAATGTTCCTAGTCGTGGGAGTACCAAGACAAGGCATCGATACTCCAGAGTAGACTAGCGTATGCGCTTCTTGACCCATATGATGGGCGATGGATGATCCCATATCCATTGGTGTTTGACATCAGAGAAGGTATACGGGTGCTCAGTCGAGACTGGGTACACTGGACGGACTCGTCGAGAACTCCCAGATGGTATTATACCTCACGTCAGATGGCAGTTCTCTGGTGACACTGGTACAGGTTAGTCTGTAGACCCGAGATCGTCATAGAGTCTTGTATGATTCCCATTGTGCTTTTATTTCCATCATACCACGTCCAATAGGGCGTGCAAAACGGTGGCTTTTGGGTACAGTCCCGAATCGCAAGGAGGCAATGAGCGATAGGAGGGGTTTCGTCTTTCCCGGTATAGGGAGTTGATGTTGCGCTGTGTTCGATTGGCTATAACTGGAAATCCCTGGCCAGGGTTGCTGAGATTTACTGGTAAGTGTTATCAGTAGTTTCTCAAACTATTATAGACCTCATATCGACACGACTTATCAAGCTACTGGGGTCTGACGTTTACCACCCCTAGGCGAGATATGCGACATATCAGACGAAAAGACCGGACTGTACGGGAGTGTTACTGATTGGATTCACAGGAGAATGCACAGGCTTGCTTGTTGATCTTCTGATTGCTCAATACCTGGGTGGCTGTTACGTTTAGCTGACTGCTTGCAGCTTGTGGGTGTTTGATATGATCATCACCAACTGCCGGCGTATTGACGATTTTTTTGAGTCCTACACAGAGGTTTCCTGGCTCAGGAAAAACGGAGTAGGGGCACATATATGATATGTGCGGGACCGAGAATAATATGTGTATGCGATACCGTATTAGATTCTCGCGATATGTGATATCGGCCGGGTATATGTGATATAGCCGAGTCATCAGATCAAGTGTTGATTCGATGAACTGATACAAATTATATTAGTCGGTTATTTGTGAAATAGACGGATTATCGGATCGAGTGTTGATTCGATAATTTAATGAATAATTATATATTTGATATATTATATTACATTAACTAATATAAGCTTACTTAAAGATTCTTTTTCTCACTTGGATAATACATTGATATATATGCGATATATGTTAATTGTATTATTTTATTTTGGTACAAAATATATTATATATGTGATATATAATATTGTAACATGTTAGGGTTACAAATGCAACATGATTTGTGGAGATTAAACAAGTTAGGGTTTGATTTGGGTTAGCTTTTTCATGAAGCTTCCTTTTTTTTGCTTAGATATTTTGTGTTGATATTTATTAACCCAACCCAAACCTTTTAACCATGGTTTATTCTCTACATGAGTTAAGCCCTTCATTCTTAACTCATGGTTGCAATTGTAACCACAAATATAATTCATTATTCATCACAAATGAAATTGTTCTTCTTCTTACTCTTGAAAAAAGCTTTCTAGCTTTTTGACATGTGATGATAATGAGTGAGAAATTGAAAATAAAAGAGAGCTAAATTCCTACTTCATCATCCTCATCTATTCTAGCCACTTAGATTAGGGTGTTTGCTTTGGTAATACTTGATTAGTGAAGAAAGAGCTTGGGTTTAAGTTTTTTCAAGGTAGATCATCTTAGTTGTTGATGATCGGAAGCTAGCTTGCATCTTTCTCTTCATGGAGCCTCTCTAGAGTCCGGGTACTTGGTGATCGCAGCGAAGGGACCATAACACGGAGCTTATGAAGTGAAGGAACGGACTACCAAGGTTGTAATCCCTAACTCTTAGATGTAAAGTTGTTTACATGCTATGTTAATCCTAATACTCTATTTAAGATCTTGGTTAGGGTTTGTTTAGCACCCTAAAAATTTCAATATGGCATGTGTGATGCTTTCCTAAACCTTGCTAAGGTGCTATACTGACCCTACAGTGGTATCAGAGCCAAGCTAGAGCATTAGGCGTTATCTAGACGAAGTTTGAAGTCCGATCGAACTCCAGAACCCCGATAAATCATAGTTTCTGGAAATTTTTTCAAAAGTTGAAATTTTTCGTATTAAAAATACTCAGAAAATCATGCAGGGAATTCTAAGAATTACTGTGAAATACGAAGCCATAATTCACTCAAGAGACCGCGGAACCGCGGCCAAACCATGCGTTTGGCGGCGGTTCCGCCGCCAGCTTTAGGAGTTGGAGGCAAGTACTTCAGGGGTTTATTCTTGGGTACTTTTTCATGCTTCTGTGAATTTTTAATTCTACTCAAGTGTTAAGCTTTCTGGGATATATTTGGAACTCATTGATACGATCGGAAAGTTTAACTTCGTTTAAGTTTTTCCGGGTAATTTAGAACGTGTTAAAAAGTTCGAACGGATATCAATAACTCACTTTTTCCCCTGCCGGAAAATTTCCAAGTGTTAGATTTTTTCCTTAGTTAAAGAACATTCACAGTCGTGCAAGTAACGCGGTGGACCCTCTAGAAGAACTAAAACCTTAACTCAATTATGTGACCGTCTGAACCGTCTCTAAACCTTAGGGTTTGTGACAGTACGACGTTGCCATATGTGAGGCGTTAGTTTGACCCTTCTACGGCGGACCATTGGTACTGTGGCATGTGATGGATGCTTTTAAACTAATTTCAAGTGTTGAGAACTATTTGGAAAATCTTGGGTGTTTGTTTATTCGATCGGAAATTTTAACATTGTCTATTTATCTGGAATGTGATACAATATTTGGAATCCACAAGTTGTTATGAGATAACAAATTTGAATGTTATAAATCTAGCAGTTTTTAGTCTCATTTGATCGGTTGCCATGGGATTTTGATGTGATCAAAAGTCCGTCGCAATCACGTAGCGTACGCGGATACTCGCCGATTAAACTTAATAGATAGCCACGCCCTATAGCCCCGACCAAGTGACTGCAGGAGAACCCCGTCGCCAAAAGCATCCGTTCGGGTGCTCGCGGCAGCGGTGTTCCGCCTTAGTGCACTTCGTCGACGGCATCGGGGGTGCGGCCGTCTACTAAAGTTTCCGACGAGCATTTAATCAGGATGTCGGGAATCTTGTTGAATTTCCCAACTTCATATTGAAAAGAGTTTTCGATATTGAGACTAAAATGCGGGTTTATAATCGTTAGGCATGCGATGTTTAAGGAATACATTTGGTTAGGCATGAGATGTCTAAGGTGGTTGCGGATTCCAACTGTTGTAGTTTAACACTTTCTTTTCTGCGACCGTAAGTGTAATATGTGGCGTATCGCCGGTTTCATTGCTATACATCAACGACAACTGGGATAGGCATATTTACTTACGTTGATGACATGTGATGTTATGTGTTGCTGTGATATGTTATATTGGATCGTCGCGTTTTGAATAGCCGGGGGATTTATGTGAGATGAGGGTTTTTCATTTTCATTCATGTAAAATTCATTGTATGTAATATTCTTTTATTGGGGAACTTTCGGGTTGAGGATGATATCACCATTGTATATTATTTACTTTTCCGCATTAGGATAGACCCAAGGCGGGGAGCACAAGTAACCGGGTTCTAGGGTCCAGTGGGAGACCATCTCGAGGAGTCGAGACTGGGTGTCCTAACTTTAGAATTGGTAGAGTTGCTTGCCGCTCTCGTAGGGGTCTAGGGTTGTGGGATTGGCTATTCATCGCGACCGTGGAATCCGTGCTTTATTCAGGCTCGCAAGAAAACACGGATCTCCTACTATATCCAATATTTCATATATGTTCTTCTGCTGCAATGTTCTGTGATGAGATCATATTACTGCCTGAGACGAATGTTTATATTATATATATAAGATATATATTATATATTGTTGATTTCGTTTCAAATGTGATGCTTGTGAAGCATAATAAAATGGGACTTCATTAATGAGATTAATGAAATAAAAGAAACCTAAAGATGTTGTGGAATCGAATTTTCAAAAACAGGTAGCTCTAGTTCTTTCTTTGCAAAGCGGTGTTCCTTGTAGAACATCCAGCACCTTATTCGATAAGGAAAGAGCTGAGATCACTTCACCGGGAGTGATCTCTTTAGCAATAACTGTAGATGCTACAACCCTCGGTTTTGTCTTTTGATTGCTTTTTCTATTTTTTTCTTTGCATAGTGGTATTTGTGAAATATCCTGCACCTTATTCGATAAGGAAAGAGCCGAGATCCCTTCACCGGGAGTGACCTCTTTAGCAAAACTACAAAGGCCTCAAAAACACTCCATTTAAATCATTTGATTCTACAACGATATCAAGTTCATTATGCAAAGGGTTTTCTTAAAAACCTGTCATAGCCCTCCGTCATTTCAGATAAGTACTTCATAGTATTCGTGCTGCGTTTGTTGTCTTTCGTCAAGGCGTAGTGTACGGTAGCTATTTATGCTTATCTACATAAGCATATGATGCGATTGAATTAGGGTAGTCGTGTGACTTTGTTGTCTTTCGTCAAGGGCCGTGCGGGTGGGTTTATTTCAATCGGGAAATGACGGGTTGGACTTGACTAGTAGCCTATGGTTTGTTGGCATTCGTCAAGGTCATAGGATGCTGGGGGTAAAATATTATTGGGAATTTCAAGTGTTGAAATATGCAATGAGATTGCATACCTTCTATGAGATAGTTGATCCCGATGCCCGCTGCGAGTAAGAGTTACTCTGGGGAGAGTTTTACACATTACAATTAGCCGATCAAGTAGGTGTCTAGAAAGGTGTTAAAGGGGTTATGCCTCTGGGAAAATGAGGTTTATTTTAATTAGGTTCGTGGGAAAGCACCGGGAACCTCCCTCAAAGTACCGGCACTGGCCTGGCTGAAAGATTGGCGAACTTGTAGGGTGTAATTAATCCCGGCTAGTCTTACTTTTTAGGGTTTAAAGGAAGATTTGACTAAAACAGTGGGAGGCATCCTAATTAGATATATTAATAACCAATCTAATCTTGCAAGAGCATACGCTGAGTGTTTTCTTCTCTCTCTTTCTGTTGGAGATAGTGCCCTCAGAGTCAATTATTGGATCACCGGCACGTGATTGCAATGATTGAGGGAGGACCTATCCCGGTAGGACAGTCTTACTCAAGATGATAGTATGCTATCTGGTTTACCTTTATCATCGTGTACTGCTTTAGGTGACCTGACAGGTCGCTATTGCACGTTGATAGAGCCCCTAGGATTCTTGCTTGACTGCCAGCAGTATGAGGGCGATCATATAAGTGAGAGTTGGAGTTTATAAGCACATCCTTAAAAGGCCCCTAGTCGTAGGAGTTTCGAGACAGGGCATCGATTCTCCAGAGTAGACTAGTGTATACAGTCGAGACCCCGACGAGGGGCGGTGGCCGGTCTCACAAGCCACTGGTGTCAGTTGGTTCACCTAAGATGTATACAGGTGCTCATTGGGTTATGAGTACACCGGACTGGACTCGCCGGGAACATGCTAGTTGGTCTTATACCTGACGTCAGATAGCAGTTCCCAGGTGACATGTGTACAGGTTAGTTCATCGACCTGGGGATCGTCATTTGTCTCGTGTGAGTTCCCACTGTGCTTTGATTACTACCCTACCACGGCTCAAAGGAGTCGTGCAAACAGGTTTTAGTTGGGTACAGTCCCGAGCCACATGGAGGCAGTGAGCGGATCTTCAGGGGTTCGTCTCTCCCGGTATTGGGGGTGAGGTCGCACTGTGTCTAGGAGAGCCATTACACGAAGTCCTTAGCCAAGACAGGAGATTTACTGGTAGGTATTCCAGTAGTATCTCAGGGTGTTCTGGGCTACACTCCGACACGACTTGTACCGCTTTTGGGGGTCTGACTTTTACCAACCCCCTAGGCCCGCCATGCGATGCTCATAGACGAACGGACCGGACTGTACGGATATTGTCACTGATAGGCTCAGTAGGGTGTCAGGATGAGTTCTCTCATCGACGTCCCTTTTGGTCAATAGCTGGTGGCCCGTCACGTATTGGCTTATACCTCTGACGTGCTAGTGGTTAAATCCACAGCCATAGTATTGACGAGTCTTTAGAGTCCACCACACTTACAGTTACTCAGCTTTCGGGCGAACCGCTGTAGAGGCCGTATGGAGATATGGCACGGTTCGATCAGATACGTGCGGTATTGCACGGATCGTGATCGGACGGTTTTTACTTGTCGGCTTTGGTTTAAGCTGGATCGTAGTATTAGATAGTGTAGTTTTGTCTCATTGCATTTGTATCCGGTCAGAATACAGATGCGGGTGTGTATGCACAGTATCGGGGTTTTCCTGTAATTTATTACGGGACCAGTTTTCTGGAGTTTCCAGTTTGCATTCCGTTCCGGCCGGTTTTCCTTTGTTCTTTCCCGGCCGGACTTTTTCGATGGAGGGGGTTATTTGCAAGTTTGCAAATAACACATTGTGGAGGGGTTTCTTGCAAATGTATTGATTATGATGGCATCATTTTTTTTCCAGTGGTATCAGAGCCTCGCCATTAACTTCGTCTAGCTTTGTTTTATGTGTTTGCATTTCCGATCGACCAAAATTCCAAAAATCCGCGTTTTTCCTCACATCAGTTTTCTGTCGAAATTTTTTGAAGTCCAAAATTTTTTCAGGTTGTAAAAAACTAATGTACTGGAAATTCTAAGACTACTGTAAAAATTCGATACAGTGAATCGACCAATTAAGCGCGGAACCGCGGCCAAACCCCCCCTTGGGCCGCGGTTCCGCCACACATTGGTGTCCTTACTGCATCATTTTTTTTCCAGTGGGCTTCTGGGCTGAGTTTAGGGGTTTTGGAATATTAAAATTGGGCCCAGAATTTCTGTGAGTGCTACAGCATTTCTTGGGGGCCGACTTGTTAATTTTTGATCGATCGGATATTTTAAACACATTATTTCACAGTATTTACATTATATCTGCGACCGTGAATGTCACTTGATCGGTAAATCCAGTCTAACTGCTATAGCCCGGTTAGACGGATTTACGAACGTGACTTTCATGTTGATGTTCTGTGTTTATGCTGTGATGTTCCGGATCGGTCGTGGGGGATAGCCTGGATGCAATGCTAGTACAGTGATGTTGTATTATGTACATTTGATATTGCGGGGCGAGCGTCTGACATGTGGACTGCCGTCACTGCAAGTTTGTATTATTATTTTGGGGCACGACCTGGTTGCGGTCGATGTACCCGGTGTATGTATATTTTACTTTCTGTACTAGGATTACCCCGCGGAGGGGTGCACGGATGGCCGGGTTCTAGAGGGCATCAAGCCCGCATCTCATGGCATTGGGACGGAGGGGGCTTCACTCTAGAATTGGCGGGCTATTCGCCGCACTCGTAGGGGGTACAGGTTGACCCAGGAGGGGTGCCCAAGTTACCGAATTCCGTGAAGTGCTGGGTGGTCCATTCACGGCGCTGAAGGGGGCTGCCTCGCTTCAGGTTTTGGCGGGTGACTTGCCGCGCCCGTAGGGGTCTAGGATTTCATTGCACAGGCTATCCACACGACCAGGGGAACGTCGGGTTTCAGTAGTGGCTCTGTGAAACCCGGGGATCCCAGATATCTGTATTGTTCTGTGATGCTGTACATTTCTGTGATGTTGCATTTTTTTTATCACGCCTTGAGCGAAATATAATATATTGGTATATATATTAGTAGATGTTGTATATGTTTTTCATCCGCGCTAGTCCAGTCCCCGCTCTGTTGTTAGTTAGCTAACCTAACGGGTGATGACGGGACCCAGTGGCGAATGCGGATGGCATATACGTACGTCAGTATATTTTCGTTCTTTGTGGTGTGATCAATGATGGGACTGCGTTGATTCGGATCAATGCAAGTTAAACAAACCTATTCTGATGTTGTTGGAACACTTTTCAAAAAGCTGTTATTGCAAGGGCGTTCTCTTTTGTTTTGCATCGTGGTATTCAGTTGGAATATCCTGCTCCTCAGTCGACGAGGCAAGGGCCGAGATCCCTTCACCGGGAGTGACCCCTTGGACAGAAGTTTGCGTCAGGGCATTAACTTCACTATAGCCGATTACTTTTTCTTTGCATCGTGGTATTCATTTGGAATATCCTGCACCCCATTCTACGGGGAAAGAGCCGAGATCCCTTCACCGGGAGTGACCTCTTTAGTAAAGGTTTTCGTCACTATATTTTCTAAAAAGCTATCCGTTCCTTCAACGATATCAAGTTCATTACGTTAAAGGTTTTCGCCAGAAACCATTCGTAACCCTCCATCATTTCAGTTAAATATTCGGTAGTATTCAAGCTATGTATTTTGACCTCACGCCAAGGCATAGCGTTTGGTAGCTGCCGGGTATTTATCTGTTGCATAGATAGATGCGTTGGTTTGGGATAGTCGTACTACTATTTTGGCCTACGTCAAGGGTATGTACGGGTGGGTTCAAATTAACCTGGACAATGATGGGTAGAACTTGACATGTGACTTATGATATTTTGACCTCACGCCAAGGTCATAAGAGCATGGGGTAAAAATCACATCGGGAGTTTCAAAAGTACTGAAACTTGCGAGATATGCGCA
Organism: Agapanthus africanus; assembly: GCA_030015575.1. Classification (NCBI taxonomy): domain Eukaryota; kingdom Viridiplantae; phylum Streptophyta; class Magnoliopsida; order Asparagales; family Amaryllidaceae; genus Agapanthus; species Agapanthus africanus. Next base: position 139,462,506 of record JASDDO010000012.1, read on the forward strand.
TACCTTCTGGAGTGTGACACCGTGAGCGGATTCCGTCACGTTATCATGCAATGATAGTTGGATCCCGATTCCCACTGATGAGTTGGTTTACTCCTCGGGTGACCCCGACTAATTCTTCTTTCAGGTTTGGAGGAGAATTTAAGGTACAGTGGGAGGTTTCCTGATTAGATAAATTGGTAACCATTCTGATCTAGGTTAGAGTGCACGCAGAGTGTTTCTTTTCTCTCTCTCTCTGGCAGCGACCATTGGCCCGACCCTAGACTATGACTCAGTAACCAAGTTGACCGAACCTTCTTAGCACTGGCTTTTGGATTGTCAGAGTTGCAGACCTCATTGCCACTCCAACTTTTACCCTTTTCTCCAGGACACCCCGTATTGCTACGAACGTCCACTTCCATTGGACAAAACCATCGTATGGTTAGATACGAACTCGAAGGAATTCGAGGATGGTTTCCAGTTCTGGAGAAAACGGATAGGATTATTCAGTTGTCTTTTCCTTTTTGCCTTCTCTCAAGTTACGAGTACTCCTTAGTTTAGGAGATAGTACACCTATTACGCAAATTGGATAGTCTTCTTCCAAATCTTAGGCTGGTGCCGACCGGTAGGGAATGAAGAAAACCAATTAGCCTAAACGGTGTGCAGAAGGTATTAAGATTAAGACAAAGCAAGGGATTAGTAAGAGGGCAAAGTAAATTGCGACTGATATTCACGACCAAACCAAATATTTCTTCGCCAATCCTAAATCACCTTTGTATTTCTCAAGGACACTCCGTATCACTACGAAGATCCACAGTTTATTGGATACTCCATCGTATGGTTATATACGAACTCGAAAGGAACTTGTTCCAGTTCGGGGATGGATTCTGGTCCAGGAGAAATTGGAATAAGGTTTATTCGGTTGTCTTTTATCTTCACCTTCTCTCGCATTGCGAGTGCTCCTAGGACTAGGACAGTACACCCATTATGCTTATTGGATAGTCTTCTTCCAAACCATAGGCTGGTGCCGAACGGTAGGGAAGGAAGAAAACCATTTGGCCTAAAGGGTGTGTAGAAGGTAACGACTAAAGACATATAAAGGGATTTGGAGAGGTGGCAAAGAATTATACGGTTATAGTTGTGAATCTGGATAATGGTAGAGGCATTACTGGGAATACCAGGATACCCCATTGAAACATTTCAATGTTTCAATTCAGCTGTGTGCTGTTAAAAGAAAGCTGTTTTCCCGATTAGACACTTGCTCCAGGGTATGTATTTACCAAGTTTGATTCTCACATCTGTATGGTTTTATAGATGATGAGTGGGAGTAAGTTATTGGGAATAGGGTGATCATCCTCATTATATCGGGATTCGTTATAATCGGTGATATTTGAGGAGATCACCTGGGCTATTTGCCGGTCGGCAAATGTTTGGTTTTGAATATCCGCTGTTGTGCACCAATTTCAAATTGATATATCTGTACGTCTATTTTCATAGAGTGAGATATACCTTTTGATATTATGTCGATGACATTTACCTATATCAGTGGATGGTTAGGTAAGGAGCATTAAACAGCGGTGTAATTCTTCATAACCATAGTACAGTTTTCAACCTACGACACACAGTGAATGAGTTATCAGACTCAGCGGACTTATACAGAGTATTGTATGTTGTCCAGTGTCCATTAGGACAGAGGGGTTGGTCCTCATACTATATTCTGTTTACTTTTAACTTCTCTAGTTCTTAGACATGTGTTTCGTAGAAACACAGTGTCTAAGTTTTGAGGAGTTATAGGTATTTGAATAGAGTAGAGAACCAGGTGTAGCAAGTATCGGGATTCTTCAAAGTGATCGAAGATGTAGATACTTGTATATGGTATTCAGCTGATAGTAATGATAAAGAGAAATTTCTTCTCTTTCAGGTTACTCATAATTGGAAGCATTCCTAAGTTGAGTAACGCTGATCGGCCTCTCTCCATTTAGTTGACATGCACTGGAGACAGCTGCATGATTTGAATCTGGTTAAATTAAATCAGTGCCTCTGGTTCTATATTGGATATAGAACAGTTCATATCTTAACGTTGTTAAGGTACGGGGAGTTGTCCGGCTTATGATTAAAACCAGACACTGGACAACTCAAGGCACATTTCTGTAATGGCTGTTTGTGGGTTGACCCAGGCTATGACGAGGGTTGACTTTCTACCATCTGGCAGATCAATAGAAATATTGTTCTAGATTCGCCACAGTTTTGTTAAAAATGGATTTTTCAGAAAACAGTAGTGGGAGTATGGTAGAACTGGAAGTGATTCCAGAACCGCAAACGATTACTGAAGATTTGATAAGGAACCTAAAGATTCAATCTGATTTGACATTCCATTGGCCACTCCGCAGATACGGTGGGTAACTTCAGGAACCCGAGAGGTACTCCGGTAGCCTCAAGGAAGGTGACAGGGAAGTTCTTGTTTACCCACACTTGCCATTGCTGTTGTTCCAGACTGCGAGACCCGGCAGGAGGATGAGTATAGCGTCGTTCTAAACTAGCTTTAGAAGTGCACGTCTATATGACTCTGCCAGAAGGTTGTCATAGTCAGTGGGAGCAGCGGAAGCATTGGTGGACATCGGGCTTATGTCTATTTATAGACTAAAGCAGATGCAGCGGAGATAGATCATCTATTTATGATGTGACAGTCATAGGTTTGACGTCATCATAATAAGGGATGGATCTGTTGAGAAGGTAGTAGGGTGTGATATCCGGGTTTTGGATGACATACACAAAGTAGGAAGTGACATTCCTATAATACGATCGGTTATACTTTGGTCGTCACACAGTGGTTTCTCCACAAAGGACTTGGACATTATATCAGACATACTGGTTACTAGATCTATAGTTTTAGATCTAGATTTGGGTGGTTTCCTAATCTGGGTACTTAGACAGCATTCTAAGAGTATTTAGAATGGACGACTCCTGGCATGGTAGTGTACCTGCAGGTAATGGAGTCACCCTCTCTAAAGGTGTCTTACAGACTAAAGGGGAGAGGGATGTGCATGATTGGCATATCACTTGCTCAGGCAATTGAGTCAATCATGAGATGTCAAGTACCACACCAGATGTTGTTCTTACACTAGATGCAATAAGTTGACATTGATCCAATCCTGGAGAAACAGTCAGAAGCAGTTCTAGAACATAAGTGAATGTTCTAGGGATATGATAACGGCTCCCTCCTTTAGGAGACGGTTATCATTCCAGGCTTCCAAGGTGACCTGGACGACAAGGAGGTTGTCAGAGTTATAGTTTTTTCCCTCTGACGAGGGGCAGTATTTTGGACAGGTGGTCCAAGGCAATACTGAGGGTGGCATGGCGCAGGATACTGATTAAGTTCAGTTGACGATACAGTCTAAGAAGTTTGGATTTAGAGTTCATTTATGAGCTCGGTCCCATCAGACATCCAGACATTCTAAGACAGGTATTGCTCATTTCGGGAGATGGCTTTCTCCGCGAACTTGAGATATAGAGAGACATAGAAAGAAACATCTAGGCGGATCCACTCACTGAGGCTATTCCTCGACCGCAATAGTTTCACAAACGGGATTTGTGAGACTGACTAGTAGAGGAGTTGGGTGTTCGGTATCACACGGGCTGTGAGTATGCGACATCGCAATAATTAGCCTTGAGTGCAAGTGGGAGATTGTTGGAGATAGTGCCCTCAGAGTCAATTATTGGATCACCGGCACGTGATTGCAATGATTGAGGGAGGACCTATCCCGGTAGGACAGTCTTACTCAAGATGATAGTATGCTATCTGGTTTACCTTTATCATCGTATACTGCTTTAGGTGACCTGACAGGTCGCTATTGCACGTTGATAGAGCCCCTAGGATTCTTGCTTGACTGCCAGCAGTATGAAGGCGATCATATAAGTGAGAGCTGGAGTCTATAAGCACATCCTTAAAAGGTCCCTAGTCGTAGGAGTTTCGAGACAGGGCATCGATTCTCCAGAGTAGACTAGTGTATACAGTCGAGACCCCGACGAGGGACGGTAGCCGGTCTCACAAGCCACTGGTGTCAGTTGGTTCACCTAAGATGTATACAGGTGCTCATTGGGTTATGAGTACACCGGACAGGACTCGCCGGGAACATGCTAGTTGGTCTTATTCCTGACGTCAGATAGCAGTTCCCAGGTGACATGTGTACAGGTTAGTTCATCGACCTGGGGATCGTCAATTGTCTCGTGTGAGTTCCCACTGTGCTTTGATTACTACCCTACTACGGCTCAAAGGAGTCGTGCAAACAGGTTTTAGTTGGGTACAGTCCCGAGCCACATGGAGGCAGTGAGCGGATCTTCAGGGGTTCGTCTCTCCCGGTATTGGGGGTGAGGTCGCGCTGTGTCTAGGAGAGCCATTACACGAAGTCCTTGGCCAAGGCAGGAGATTTACTGGTAGGTATTCCAGTAGTATATCAGGGTGTTCTGGGCTACACTCCGACACGACTTGTACCGCTTTTGGGGGTCTGACTTTTACCAACCCCCTAGGCCCGCCATGCGATGCTCATAGACGAACGGACCGGACTGTACGGATATTGTCACTGACAGGCTCAGTAGGGTGTCAGGATGAGTTCGCTCATCGACGTCCCTTTTGGTCAATAGCTGGTGGCCCGTCACGTATGGGCTTATACCTCTGACGTGCTAGTGGTTAAATCCACAGCCATAGTATTGACGAGTCTTTAGAGTCCACCACACTTACAGTTACTCAGCTTTCGGGCGAAACGCTGTAGAGGCCGTATGGAGATATGGCACGGTTCGATCAGATACGTGCGGTATTGCACGGATCGTGATCGGACGGTTTTTACTTGCCGGCTTTGGTTTAAGCCGGATCGTAGTATTAGATAGTGTAGTTTTGTCTCATTGCATTTGTATCCGGTCAGAATACAGATGCGGGTGTGTATGCACAGTATCGGGGTTTTCCTGTAATTTATTACGGGACCAGTTTTCTGGAGTTGCCAGTTTGCATTCCGTTCCGGCCGGTTTTCCTTTGTTCTTTCCCGGCCGGACTTTTCCGATGGAGGGGGTTATTTGCAAGTTTGCAAATAACACATTGTGGAGGGGTTTCTTGCAAATGTATTGATTATGATGGCATCTTTTCTTTTCCACCATCATTTTGATTCTTTTTACATCAACCTTTTGCATTAATGGTGATTAGGGTTGATTTGGAGTTGATGTGAGTTTTGTTATGATGATGTTTGGTTGTGGTCACCCATTCTCTTCTCCTACACTCACCTCCCTTCTTGTTATGTTTCATATATTCTTTCCTCCACCATTCTTACATGATAAGGTTTTATTTGAGAAAAGAGAAGAAGAGGTTTTCATTCTTGAGAGTTTCATTCTTGATCTCATTTCATGATAGAAAAATGCAAGCACCATTTTTCTTATCTTGATTCCTTCATCATCTTCAAAGGCAACAAAACCCCAAATGAGACATAGCCTCTACACTACACATTCTACAGCAAATCTTGGACGCGTCGGCCAGCCAACTTCGCGCCCGAGTTGCCTCGGTATTGAGGTGGGAGCCCGTAAAAGATGCAGGCGATGTGGTGCCCTTCCGGCAAGGAGGCGACGATCGGAGTTTCCGCAGGAGATCGGGACGACGACGAGAAGACCGGAGGACTCGGATCACTCGGTATATCTCTTCCCCTTCTTGTAGTTAGCTTAAACTAGTTAATGGTTCGATCCGGGTGTTTAGTACGCGGTGGTGCCGATTTGCTAAGTTCGCAAAATTAAAGTTTATCACCGCTTCCGTATTTGGCCGTCGGATTGACGGCCGGGGCGCCACCGTGCACTTACACTCTCCAGGTAGCGACCATGTCACACTTTAGTCAAGATAATAATACGGATGAATTGACCGAACCCGCTTGTTATATTGCGCTAGGGGACGTTGGTCCCGCTCCAACTTATAATTGTTATCGAGCAGGATATAGAGGATTACCAGAATTTCCGTGCCGCCCAAACGAAGAAAGTACATGCTGATGCATCTTCTTCGGGTGTGTTCATTACCGAGAACTGTTTCTCAGTATCCTTTACGTCCTGGGTATGAGATACCAGATCAGGATCCCGCAAATGTAATTTGTTACATGGGCTACAGATAGGTATAGAACTGAGAACGGGTGATAAGTTTCAAGAGTTGGAAATGATGCAAGTGTTGCAGCCAAGTCTGTTGGCAGTTATCACCCTGTCTTAACAAATACATTGATTCTGAACGAATGTTATTAGATACTGAACCTGATATACAACATCATATCAGTCTCTTTATTAGTAAAGAAGGATATAATTTTGTATTGTTGGATAATGTTTTGAACATTTCCTATATAAAGAGTTGATCGGTTCAGGCACGTTATCTAAAAGCATAGACGTTCTAAATCAAACCACGGTTCTTAACATACAGAACACACACAAGAGGAAGAGTTCAGAAATGAACGAATCCTTCTTGAGGCATTGTAGACTAGGTCATATCGATGCGACCCGACTAGCTAAAGTTACATAAAGATGCATATTTAAATCAGTTTGAATTTACATCTTGTGAAACTTGCCGGTCATGTCACAAAGATAAGATGACCATAGTTCCGTTTATTGGAAACAGAGAAAGAGTTACTGAACTCTTGGGATTGATACATGCTGATGTATGAAAGTCCCCTGTCTACATATGCCATGACCGGTTCTTTGTACTTAATTCACTGATGATCTCTCAAGATTCAGAATTATGTTCCTGCTAAAACACAAGTCTGAAGCTTTTGAGATATTCACAGAATATAAGATAGAAGTAGAGAACCAAAAACGGGTAAAAGTATTATGTCCTTTGATGAGATCAAGGAGGAGAATACTTGAGAACGGAATTCCTGGACTATTCTAAAGGAGAATGAGATTCTCTCTCAGCATTACTCCTCCGTATACACCACAGTATGTTGGTATATCGGGGCTGAGCGATCGCACCCTATGTCATATGGTGTGCTCTATGATGAGTACTACTGAGTTGCCTATTTCCTTTTGGGGTTATGCACTTGTGAAGTTGCTACCTATTGAATAAGGTTCCAATCAAATCAGATGTCTATCAGTCCATATGTGATATGGTATGGGAAGAGCCCATCTCTTAAGGAAGTTAAGATTTAGGGTTGTCCGGCCTATGTCAAAAGCAAAATCCGGACAAGCTCGAGGCAAGGTCAGTTCTGTGGAAGTTTGTTGGATATCCCAAGCATTCGCAAGGGAATATCTTCTACAAAACTGAGGAACGAAAGATGTTTTGTTTTCTCAGCATGGCACCTTTGGAAAGGGAATTTCTTGTGAAGAAATTAGTGGTCATAAGGTAGAACTGGAAGGAGCTCCAGCTATACGAACTGCAGCTGATAATTTGGTAGAACCGGAGGATTCAATAGTTTCCAACGAACCTCAGCCTCTCCGCCAATTTGGTAGGGTTCCTCATCCACCAGAGAGATACTTCGGTTTCTCTATGACAGTGGGAACGAGGATTGCATCATGAGATGATGACCCAACTAGTTTCGAGCAGGCCCTCAGGAGTGGGGACTCTGTGTGAATGGCTGGATGCTTAGCGATCTGAGATGGAATCTTTATACACAAACAAAGTATGGACTTTGGTTGCTTTATCTGAAGGGTTAAATCCCCATCAGGAGCAAGAATATCTTGAGAAAAATACTTGGTGTACATGGAAAAGTTGAGACTTTTAAAGCTATGCTTAAGTCCATCCAGATCCTACTTGCCATTGCTACATACCATAACTACAATATCTGGCGGTTGGGTGTCATGACTGCTTTTCTAAATATTGATTTGGAAGAGAGCGTCTATAAGTACACAGCCAGAGGGCTTTGTTGACAGTGAGAGCAGCGGAAACGTGTGCAAGATGTTTTATGTGATAAATCAGGCATCACGGAGTTGGAACATCTGTTTTGATGTAGTAGTCAAAGAGTTTGACTTCATCAAAATGGTAGATGAACCAAGTATATACAAAAAGGTAGTAGGGAGTATGGTGGTGATCCTCATATAGTACGTGGATGACATACTCTTGATAGGGAAGGAGTTTCCTATGCTACGCTCGGTCAATCTCCTTTCATCACAAAGATTCTCCATATAGGATCAAGGTGATACCTCCTAAATCCTGGGTTATGGATCTATGAGATAGATCTAATTTGATGTTAGGATACTCACTAGCTGTAGTGAGATGGTATCAATCGATCCTGGGGAGAATCACTGGAAAGGTTCCAGGCTGATAAGAACGACTGAATGTCAGTCACAGGCATTGTCTTTACCCTCAGTAGATGGGTGGTGTGTTGGAAGAGTACCAAGCTAGATACTGTGACTTACTAGACGATTAAAGGCAAGATACATCATTACCAAGGATGCTACCAAAGAGGTAGTCTGGATATATATGAGTTCATGAGATGAATTTCGTTCCTACCATTGTGTGACAATGGAGTTGTGGCTTAGGCCTAGGAACCCCCGTCCCATCTGTAATCTAGACATATTCTTAGGCAGTATCACCTGATCATGGGGATGGTTGATCTACAGGGAGATCGAGGTTAGGAGAGTAGACTCAGAGGACAACAGCGTGGATCCACTCACAAAGGCCTATTTCCCAGTAGAGACTTTTAAGGGACGGTTGAGTATGAGATACTTCAACCACTGCTTATTGTTGGGTATAAGATACTACAATAGATGGCCCTAGTGAAAGTGGGAGATTGTTAGTTATATATATGCCCTAGAGGCCATTACTGTACATACGATGTATATTGTAGTGGATGTTTGGACATATATAAGGAGGACTTTCTTGCTCAACATGATAGTATGCTATCTGGTTTCCCTTTATCTTAACATGTACTCTGATTGTCTCTATGTTACATGTTGATAAAGCCCTTAGGATGAGTACTTGACTACCAGGACTATGATGCGGATCTTACTAGTGGGGATAGTGTAGTCGGCAAATACATCCTTCAAATGTTCTTAGTCATGGGAGTACAGGGCATCGATACTCCAGAGTAGACTAGCGTATGCACTTCTTGACCCATATGATGGGCGATGGATGATCCAATATCCATTGGTGTTTGACATCAGAGAAGGTATACGGGTGCTCAGTGGAGACTGGGTATACTGGACGGACTCGCCGAGAACTCCCAGATGGAATTATACCTCATGTCAGATGGCAGTTCTCTAGTGACACTGGTACAGGTTAGTCTGTAGACCCGAGATCGTCATAGAGTCTTGTGTGATTCCCACTGTGCTTTGATTTTTATCATACCACGTCCAAGAGGGCATGCAAAACGGTGGCTTTTGGGTACAGTCCCGAATCGCATGGAGGCAATGAGCGATAGGAGGGGTTTCGTCTCTCCCGGTATAAGGAGTTGATGTTGCGCTGTGTTCGATTGGCTATAACTGGAAATCCCTGGCAAGGGTTGCTGAGATTTACTGGTAAGTGTTATTAGTAGTTTCTTGAACTGTTATAGACCTCATATCGACACGACTTATCAAGCTACTGGGGTCTGACGTTTACCACCCCTAGGCGAGATATGCGACATATCAGACGAAGAGACCGGACTGTACGGGAGTGTTACTGGTTGGATTAACAGGAGAATGTACAGGCTTTCTTGTTGATCTTCTAATTGCTCAATACCTGGGTGGCTGTTACGTTTAGCTGACCGCTTGCAACTTGTGGGTGTTTGAAATGATCATCACCTACTGCCGGCGTATTAACGATTCTTTAGAGTCCTACATATAGGGTTCCTGGCTCAGGCAAAACGGAGTAGGGGCACATATGTGATATGTGCGGGACCGAGAATAATACATGTATTCGATACCGTATTAGATTCTCACGATATGTGATATCGGCCGGGTATATGTGATATAGCCAGGTCATCAGATCAAGTGTTGATTCGATGAACTGATACAGATTATATTAGTCGGTTATTTATGAAATAGCCGGATTATCGGATCAAGTGTTGATTCGATAATTTAATGTATAATTATATATTTGATATATTATATTACATTAACTAATATAAGCTCACTTAAATATTATTTTTCTCATTTAGATAATACATTGATATATATGTGATATATGTTAATTGTATTATTTTATTTTTTTACAAAATATATTATATATGTGATATATAATATTGTAACATGTTAGGGTTACAAATGGAATATGATTTGTGGGGAATAAACAAGTTAGGGTTTGATTTGGGTTTGCTTTTGGGTTAGCTTTTTCATGAAGCTTCATGAAGCTTCCTTTTGGTTTTTGCTTAGATATTTTGTGTTGATATTTATTAACCCAACCCAAACCTTTTAACCATGGTTTATTCTCTACATGAGTTAGGCTCTTCATTCTTAACTCATGGTTGCAATTGTAACCACTAATATAATTCATTATTCATCACAAATGAAATTGTTATTCTTCTTCCTCTTGAAAAAAGCTCTCTAGCTTTTTGACATGTGATGATAATGAGTGAGAAATTGAAAATAAAATAGAGCTAAATTCCTACTTCATCATCCTCATCTATTCTAGCCACTTAGATTAGGGTGTTTGCTTTGCTAATACTTGATTAGTGAAGCAAGAGCTTGGGTTTGAGTTTCTTCAAGGTAGATCATCTTAGTTGTTGAAGATCGGAAGCTAGCTTGCATCTTTCTCTTCATGGAGGCTCTCTAGAGTCTGGGTACTTGATGATCGCAGTGAAATGACCACAACACGGAGCTTATGAAGTGAAGGAACGGACTACAAAGGTTGTAATCCCTAACTCTTATATGTAAAGTTGTTTACATGCTATGTTAATCCTAATACTCTAGTTAAGATCTTGGTTAGGGTTTCTTTATCACCCCAAAAATTTCAATATGGCATGTGTGATGCCTTCCTAAACCTTGCTAAGGTGCTATACTAACCCTACAAAATGCTAGAAAAGCTTTTCAAGAGAGGAAGAAGAAGATGAAGTTTCTTTTGTGATGAATAATGAATTGTGTTGTGAGGTTAGAAATGCAACCAAGGTTAAGAATGAAAAGCTAAACCCATGTAGAGAATAAACCATAGGCTAGGGTTCAATGGTTAGGTTAACAAATATCTAAATATTATCTAAAGGGTGGACTAAGTCAACATAGCAAAAATATCTCATTTTAAATCCACCATTTAGAATTAACCTAAAATGAACGTTAATCCTAATTGAAACCCTAGCATGGTTTAATCTCAAAACCCTAGCATGGTTTAATCTCAAAACCTTAATTGCATTTGTAACCCTAACATGTTACAATATTATATATCACATATATAATATATAATGTAACAAAAGAAAATAATACAATTAACATATATCACATATATATCAATGTATTATCCAAGTGAGAAAAAGAATCATTTAAGTGAGCTTATATTAGTTAATGTAATTTAATATATCACATATATAATTATACATTAAGTTATCGAATCAACACTTGATCCGATAAGCCAGCTATATTACATACAACCGACTAATATAATAAGTACAATTTCATCGAATCAACACTTGATCCGATGACCCGGCTATATCACATATATCCGGCCGATATCATATATCGCGAGAATCAAACACGGTATCACATTCACGTATTATTCTCGGTCCCATACATATCACATATGTGCTCCTACTCCTTTTTTCCTGAGCCAGGAAACCTCTGTGTAGGACTCTAAAGAATCGTCAATACGCCGACAGTAGGCGATGATCATATCAAACACCCACAATCTACAAGCGGTCAGCTAGACGTAATAGCCACCCAAGTATTGAGCGATTAGAAGATCAACAAGCAAGCCTGTACATTCCCCTGTGTATCCAGTCAGTAACACTACCGTACAGTCCGATCTCTTCGTCTGATATGTCGCATATCCGGTCTAGGAGTGGTAAATGTCAGACCCCAGTAACCGATAAGTCATGCCGATGTAAGGCTCATAAAAGGTTGAGAAACTACTGATAACACTTACCAGTAGATCTCCATAGCAGCCCTGTACAGGGACTTCCAGTTATAGCCTATCGAGCACAGCGCAACATCAACCCCTAATATCGGGAGAGACGACACCCGTCCAATCGCTCATTGCCTCCATGTGATTCGGGACTTTACCCAAAAGCCACTGTTTTGCACGTTCTCTTGAATGTGGTAAGGTGGAAATCAAAGCACAGTGGGAATCACACAAGACTCTATGACGATCTCGGGTCTACAGACTAACCTGTACCAGTGTCACCAGAGAACTGCTATCTGACGATAGGTATAATACCATCTAGGAGTTCTCGGCGAGTCCGTTCAGTGTACCCAGTCTCCACTGAGCACCCGTACACCATCTTTGATGTCAAACACCGATGGATATTGGATCATCCATCGCCCATCATATGGGTCAAGATGCGTATACGCTAGTCTACTCTGGAGTATCGATGCCTTGTCTCGATACTCCCTCGACTAGGAACAGTTATAGGATGTACTCGTTGACTACCCTGGCCCTACTAGTATGATCTGCATCATAGTCCTAGCAGTCAAGTACATATCCTAAGAGCTTTATCAATATTTGAGAGCAAGACAGTAAACCAATACAAGTCAACATGATAAGACAAAGTAAAACCAGATAGCATACTATCATATCGAGCAAGAAATTCCTCTCTTTATATATCCAAGCGTCCACTATAATATACATCATATGTAAAACAATGGCCTCTAGGGCATATATATAACTAACAATCTCCCACTTGCATTAAGGCCAGCTGTTGTAGTATCTCATACCCAACATCTCGAAAGAGTCTCTCAAATTGTATCTGGAGTATAGCCTTCGTTAGTGGATCCGCAGTGTTGTCCTTCGTGTCAACTCTCCTGACCTCGATCTCGCGGTGATCAACTATCTCCCGGATCAGGTGATACCGCCTCAGAATATGTCTGGACTTCTGATGGGACCTAGGTTCCTTGGCCAAAGCCACAGCTCCATTGTTGTCACAATACAAAGGTATTGGATGCTCAATGGACGGAACCACACCAAGTTCAATGATGAACTTCTTCATCCTGACAGCCTCTTTGGTAGCATCGTTGGCAGCGATGTATTCAGCCTCCATCATCGAGTCTGCCACGGTTTCCTGTTTGGAACTCATCTAACACACCACCCCTCCATAGAGGGTAAAGAAAAATTTCGAGCGCGACTTAGAGTCGTCCATATCACTTTGGATGCTCGAATCGGTGAAGGACTCCACCTGGAGTTCTCCGTTACCATACACCAAGAACAACTCTTTAGTCCTTCTCAAGTACTTTAGAATGTTCTTCACAGCTGTCCAGTGGTTCTCTCCAGGATCTGCTTGATACCGACTCACTACACTTAGTGAGTATGCTACATCGGGTCTGGTACATAGCATTGCGTACATGATAGAGCCTACTGCCGAAGCATAAGTTATCCCTTGCATGCGAGCTCTCTCCAAATCAGTCTTTGGAGACATCTCTTTGGAGAGAGTGAGTTCAGAGATCGTGTGTAATTTCCCACGCTTGGATTCTTCCATACTAAACCTCTTTAGTATGGTGTCAATGTACCTGGATTGGGACAATCCCAGTATCCTTTTAGATCTATCTCTATAGATCTTAATCCCCAAAATGCAGGAGGCATCACCTAGATCTTTCATTGAGAATCCATGTGATAAGAAGATCTTGACCGAGTGCAGCATAGGAACATCATTTCCTATCAAGAGTATGTCATCCACGTACAATACGAGGAAGACAACCTTACTCTCTGCAACCTTTTTGTAAATACAAGGTTCATCTATGTTTTTGATGAAGTCAAACTCTTTGACTATAACATCAAAACAAATGTTCCAACTCCGCGATGCCTTCTTTAACCCGTAGATGGATTTAAGCAGCTTGCACACCTTTCCGCTGCTTCCACTATCTACGAAGCCCTCTGGCTGAGTCATGTACACGCACTCCTCTAAATCACCCTTTAGAAAGGCGGTCTTAACATCCATTTGCCAGATTTCGTAGTCATGGTATGCAGCAATGCCAAGTAATATCCAGATGGACTTAAGCTTAGCCACTGGAGAAAATGTTTCATCATAATCCACACCTGGTCATTGACGAAAACCCTTTGCAACAAGTCTAGCATTGAAAGTCTCCACTTTTCCATCTACACCAAGTTTCTTCTGAAAGATCCATTTGCTCCGAATGGGTTTTACCCCTTCAGGAGAAACTTCTAAAGTTCATACTTTGTTACTGTACATGGACACCATCTCAGATCGCATTGCATCCAGCCATTTCACAGAGTCCCCACTCGTGATGGCCTGTTCGAAGCTAGTCGGGTCATCATCTTCCATGATGCAATCCTCGCTCCCACCATCAATGAAAAAACCGTAGTATCTCTCTGGTGGATGAGGAACCCTACTAGATCGGCGGAGCGGCTGAGGTTCGTCAGGAACTACTGAATACTCTGATTCCAATAAATCATCAGTTGTAGTTTGTGCTGCTGGAACTTCTTCTAGCTCTACCTCTTCGCCACTAATTTCTTTCACAAGAAATTACTTTTCTAAAAAGGTGGAATATTGAGAAACAAACACCTTTTGTTCCTCACCGTGGTAGAAGATATATCCATAGGAATCTTTTGGATATTCCACAAACTTACATAGATCTGATCTTGCATCGAGCTTGTCCGGATTTTGCTTTTTAACATAGGCCGGACAACCCCATATCATAACTCGCTTAAGAGATGGTCTCTTCCTATTCCTTATGTCATATGGGGTGGTAGGCACCGATTGGTTGGAACTCTATTCAATAGGTATGCGTCCGTCTCCAGCGCATAACCCCAAAAGTAAATAGGTAATTCAGCAGTGCTCATCATAGAGTGCACCATATCTAATAGGGTGCGATTCCTCCACTCCGATACACCGTTGTGTTGTGGTGTATAGGGAGGAGTAAGCTGAGAGAGAATCCCATTCTCTTTTAAATAGTCGCGGAACTCATTGCTCAAGTATTCTCCTTCCCGATCTGATCGAAGGATCTTAATAGTTTTGCCCGTTTGGTTCTCTACTTCATACTTATATTCTTTGAATTTCTCAAAAACTTCAGAATTGTGTTTCAACAGGAACACATATCCGTATCTGGAGAGATCGTCAATGAATGTAATGAAGTATGAGGAACCATTCCTAGCATGTGTAGGCATGTGACCACATACATCACTATGTATCAGTCCCAAGAGTTCCGTAACTCTTTCTCCGTGTCCACTAAACGGAGTTTTGGTCATTTTGCTTATGAGGCATAACTGGAAAGTGTCATAAGATGAAAATTCGAACGGATTCAAATATCCATCCTTATGTAACTTAGCTAGTCGTGTCGCATTAATATGACCTAGTTTACAATGCCACAAGAAAGATTCGTTCATTTCTGAACTCTTCCTCTTTAGAGTGTTTTGTATATTAAGAACTGTGGTTTGATTTAGAACGTATATGCCATTATTTAACGAGCCTGATCCAATCAACTTTTGATCTAGGAAGATATTCATATCATTATCCTGTACTACAAAATTATATCCTTCTTTACTTAATAAAGAAACTGATATAAGATTGCATATCAGGGTCGGAATGTAATAGTATTCGTTCAGAATTAATGTATTACCATTTGGTAATACAAAGTGATACTCGCCAACTGCTTTGGCTGCAACATCTGCACCATTCCATACTCTTACGTAATGATCACCCATTCCTAGTTCACTACCTGTTCGTAGCCTACGCAACATATTACATATGTGGGATCCTGATCCGGTATCTAATACCCAGGACGTAGAGTGGACTGAGAAACAGTTCTCAATAACGAACACACCCGAATAAGATGCATCAACATGCTTATTCTTCATTTGGGCGGTGTGGGAATCCGGATAAGCTCCTATTTCCTGCTCAGTCTTATAACATTTATAAGAAAGAACGGGACCAACGTTTCCCTGCTCAGTATAACAAGCGGGTTCGGTCAATACATCCATATTATTATCTTGATTAAGGCCTGACATGGTCGCTACCTGGAGAGGGGGAGAGAGAGAGAGAGAGAAACACTTTAGCGTGCGCTTGCAAGATTAGATTGGTTATTATCTTATCTAATTAGGATGGCTCCCACTGTTTTCATCAAATCTTACTTCAAACCCTAAAAGGTAAGACTAGCCGGGATTAATTACACCTTACAAGTTCGCCAATCTTTCATCCAGGTCAGTGTTGGTACTTTGAGGGTGGTTCCCCGTACTTTCGCACGGACCTAATTAAAATAAATCTTGTTTTCCCAAAGGCATAATCCCGTTAACTCCTTTCTAAACACCTACTTGATCGGCTAATTGTCATATGTAAAACTCTCCCAGAAGTAACTCTCAGTGGGTATCAGGATCCAAGATATGTAATATGTTACATAGGGCTACAGAAAGGTAGAGAACTGAGTACGGGTGATAAGTTTCATGAGACAGAAAACGGGGCAAGTGTTGCAGCCAACTCTGTTGGTCACTGTCACCATGTATTACCAGTACATTGATTCTGAACGAATGTTGTTAGATACCGAACCTGATATACAAAATCATATCAGTCTCTTTATTAGTAAAGAAATGATAAAATTTTGTATTGTTGGATAATGTTTTGAACATTTTCTATTCCAAAAGTTGATCGGTTCAGACACGTTATCTAAAAGCATTGGCATTCTAAATCAAACTACAGTTCCTAGTATACAGAACACACACAAGAGGAAGAGTTCAGAAATGAAAGAATCCTGCTTGAGGCATTGTAGACTAGGTCATATCAATGCGACCCGACTGGCTTAAGTTACATTTATATGCATATTTAAACTATTTTGAATTTACATCTTGTGAAACTTGCCAGTCATGTCACAAAGATTAGATGACCATAGCTCTGTTTATTGGAAACAGAGAAAGAGTTAGTGAACTCTTGGGATGATACATATTGATGTATGTAGGTCCCCTGTCTACACATGCCAAAACTGGTTCTTTGTATTTCATTACATTCTCTGATAATCTCTCAAGATTCAGACATATGTTCCTGTTGAAATACAAGTCCGAACCTTTTGAGATATTCACAGAATATAAGTTAGAAATAGAGAACCAAAACGGGTATAAGTATTATGTCCTTTGATGTGATCGAGGAGGAGAATACTTGAGCACGGAATTCCTGGATTATTCTAAAGGAGAATGAGATTCTCTCTCAGCATTACTCCTCCGTATACACCATAGCATGATGGTATATCGGGGTGGAGCAATAGCACCTTATGTGATATGGTGTGCTCTATGATGAGTACTACTGAGTTTCCTATTTCCTTTTGGGAGTTATGCACTTGTGAAGTTGCATACCTATTGAATAGGTTCGAATCAACTCAGTGCCTACCACTCCATATAAGATATGTTATGGGAAGAGCCTATCTCTTAAGTAAGTTAAGATTTGGGGTTGTCCGACCTATGTCTAAAAGCAAAATCCGGACAAGCTCGAGGCATGGTCAGTTATGTAGAACTGGAAAGGTTCCAGCTATACAAACTGCAGCTGATGATTTGTCAGAACCAAAGGATTCAATGGTCCCCGACGAACCTCAGCCTCTCCGCCGATCTGGTAGGGTTCCTCATCCGCCTGAGAGATACTTCGGTTTTTCGATGACAGTGGGAGCAAGGATTGCATCATGAGATGATGACCCAACTAATTTCGGGCTGGCCATCAGGAGTAGGACTCTGTAAGAATGGCTGGATGCTTAACGATCTGAGATGGAATCCATGTACACCAGCAAAGTATGGACTTTGGCTGCTATATCTGAAGGGTTAAATACTCATCAGGAGCAAGTATATCTTGAGAAGATTACTTGGTGTAGATGGAAAAGTTCAGACTTTCAAAGCTAGACCTGTTAAAGGTTTTCGTCATCAACCAGGCGTGGATAATGATAAAACCTTTTCCAGTTTCTATGCTTAAGTCCATCCGGATCCTACTTAACATTGCTACATACCATGACTATGATATCTGGTGGTTGGGTGTCATGACTCCTTTTCTAAATACTGATTTAGAAGAGAACGTCTATAAGTACACAGCCAGAGGGCTTCGTAAACAGTGGGAGCAGCGGAAACGTGTGCAAGTTGCTTTACAGATTAAAGCAGGCATCGCGGAGTTGGAACGTCTGTTTTGATGTAATAGTCAAAGAGTTTGACTTCATCAAAATGGTAGATGAACCTGGTATATATAAAAAGCATATAGGATCAAAGTGATACCTGTTAAATCCTGGGTTTTGGATCTATGAGATAGATCTAATTGGATGTTAGGATTCTCACTAGTTGTAGTGAGATGGTATCAATCGATCTTAGGGAAAATCACTGGAAGGGTTCCATGGTGATAAGGACGACTGAATGTCAGTCACAGGCATTGTCTTTACCCTCAGTAAAGGGACGGTATGTTGGAAGAGTTCCAAGCTAGATACCGTGGCATACTAGAAGATAAAGGCTGGATACATCGCTATTTAAGATGCTACCAAAGAGGCAGTCTGGGAGTATATTGGTTCATGAGATGAACTTAGTTCCTCCCAATGTGTGACAATGGAGTTGTGGCTTATGCCAAGGAACGTCCGTCCCATCAGTGATCCAGACAAATTCTGAGGCAGTATCACCTGATCATGGAGATAGTTGATCTCCAGGGTGATCGAGGTTAGGAGAGTAGACTTAGAGGACAACACGGCGGATCCACTCACAAAGGCTATTTCCCAAAGAGAGACTTTTATAGGATGGTTGAGTATGAGATACTGCAACCACTGCTACAGATGGCCCTAGTGCAAGTGGGAGATTGTTAGTTATATGTATGCCCTAGAGGCCATTACTGTACATAGGATGTATATTGTAGTGGATGCTGGGACATATATAGGGAGGACTTTCTTGCTCGACATGATAGTATGCTATCTGGTTGCTCTTTATCTTAACGTGTACACTGATTGTCTCTCTGTTACATGTTAGTAAAGCCCTTAGGATGTGTACTTGACTATCTGGACTATGATGCGGATCATACTAGTGGGGACATGGTAGTCCATAAGTACATCCTTCAAGGTCCCTAGTCGTGGGTGTATCGAGACGGGGCATCGATATACCAGAGTAGACTAGCGTATACCTTCTCGACCCATACAGATGGGCGATGGATGATCCCATATTCATTGGTGTTTGACATCAGAGATGATATACGTGTGCTCAGTGGAGACTGGGTATACTGGACGGACTCGCCGAGAACTCCCAGATGGTATTATACCTTACATCAGATGGCAATTCTCTGGTGACACTGGTACAGGTTTGTCTGTAGACCCGAGATCATCATAGAGCCTTATGTGATTCCCACTGTGCTTTGATTTCCACCTTACCACGTCCAAGAGGGCATGCAAAACGGTGGTTTTTGGGTATAGTCCCGATTCACATGGAGGCAATAAGCGATAGGAGGGGATTCATCTCTCCCGGTATAGGGAGTTGATGTTGCGATGTGTTCGATTGGCTATTATCGGAAATCCCTGGCCAGGGTTGCTGAGATTTACTGGTAAGTGTTACCAGTAGTTTCTCGAACTGTTATAGACCTCATATCGACACGACTTATCGAGCTATTGGGGTCTGACGTTTACCACCCCTAGGCGAGATATGCGACATATCAGACGACGAGACCGGACTGTACGGTAAGTGTTACTGGTTGGATTCACAGGAGTGTGAGCGGGCTTGCTCGTTGATCTTCTGATTGCTCAATACCCGGGTGGCCGTTACGTTTAGCAGATCGCTTGCGGCTTGTGGGTGTTTGATATGATCATCACCTGCTGCCGGCGTATTGACGAGTCTTTAGAGTCCTACACAGAGGTTTCCTGGCTCAAGCGAAATGAAATAGGAGTGCATATGAGATATGTGCGGGACCGAGAATAATACCAGTATGTGATACTGTATTCTATTCTCGCGATTTGTATCATTGGTCGGTTATATGTGATATAGCCGGGTTACCGAATCAAATGTTGATTCGATACCTTGATACACTTGATATAAGTCGGTTATATGCAGTATGACTGGATCATTGAATCAAGTGTTGATTTAATGATTTAATGTATAATTATATATTTGATATATTACTTTATATTAACTAGTATTGTTCACTTAAGATTATTTTCTCACTTGATTGTGCACTGTTAGTGTATATGCCCTAGAGGCCATTACTGTATCATACTAGTTTGTATATTACTTAATGGAAGCTTGGGATATTCACCTTGTATATACAATCTTGCTCAAAATAGTAGTATGCTACTTGGTTTGTTTCTACTTCAATGTGTACATGTGTTTATTTTAGTATATCGCCTATACACATTAGTGGAGCTCTTAGGATCTTTGCTTGATTACCAGCGTTGTGATGGCAGTCACAATAGTGGGGCTGGGTAATCTATAAGCACATCCTTATGTAGGTCCCTGGTCGCAGGACTATCGAGACAGGGCATCGATACTCTGGAGTAGACTAGTGTGTGCGCTTCTCATCCCAGTGTGGGAGATGGTCTGTCCCACAACCATTAGTACGTCGTACTTGAGAGAGTATGCTGGTGCTCGTTGGGTTACGAGTACACTGGACAGGACTCGTCGGGAACTGACTAGTTGGTATTATGCCTATCGTCAGTTATCAGTTCCCAGGTGACATGAGTACAGCTTAGTCCGCTGACTTGACACTGTCACTTCGCCTCGAGTGTGTTCCCAGTGTACTTTGATTACTACCCTACCACGGCTCAAAGGAGTCGTGCAAACAGGTGGTAGTTGGGTGCAGTCCCGAAGCACTTGGAGGTAGTGACGGTTAGACAGGATTCGTCTCTCCCGGTATTGGGGGTTGACATCGCGCTGTGTCTAGGAGAGCCATTACACGAGTAGTCCCTGGCCAGGGCAAACGAGATATACTGGTAGGCTTCCAGTGTTATCTCAGGGTGTTTTGGGCTTCACTCTGACACGACTTGTACCGCTATTGGGGGACTGACGTTTACCGCCCCCTAGGCCCGCCATGCGATGTATCAGACGAACAGACCGGACTGTACCGAGATTGTCACATTCAGGCTCAGTAGGAGTTCAGATGGGTTTCGCCTCGTCAGTCTTCTTGTCGGCATTACCTGGGGACCGTTATGCACAGCTAGTGCCGCTTGCGGTCTGTGGTTAAACCCACTGCCAGCGTAGTGTCGAGTCTTTAGAGTCCCACACAGAAAGCTTTTCGCCTTTAGGCAAAAGAGTAGAGGTCGCATGGTTTTGCGACAGGGTTCGGTCACATCCGTGCACTTGTGCACGTACAGTGTCCGGACAATTTACACTAGCGGGCTTTGGTTTAAGCCAGATCCTAGTGTACGTATTGGGATTGGATTTATCCAGTTTGTATTCGTGTTCCTCGGAACGCGGATGCGGGTGTGTATGCACAGTTGACGGAGAGATAGAGGCAGAGGATTCTCATTAGGGTTGTTGACCGTTGACCGTTGACTATTGACTTTTTGCTCAACCCCAATGAGAATATGATATATGATTAACAATTATATTAATTAAGTATTATGGTGACATGGTTGTTGACTTGTTGACTTGTTGACTTTTGTTGACTTGTTGACTTTGTTGACCGGTTGACTAGTTTTGACTAGTTGACCATCATGATAACCATAGCTATCATTTCATTGCAAAGACTTTTGCTTGCTTGCTCCTTTGTGCATGAAATGATATGGTTATGGTTGCTTCAACCATCACATAACACTTGATTGGTATGATGAGTTATGATGGTTATGGATTATGAGAGGGTGAAAGACAAAAGAGAGGCTCATTCTCACTTGACCATTCTCTCTCTTGTTCTTGAGCTCTCATACTCTTGCTCTCACCCTCTTCCTCTTGCTCCCTCTCTTGACTCTATGGTTCACTTGTCTCATGAGTTGAGAACCAAGAATCATAGATAAAATCCCATACAAACTCTTCTCTACTCACTCTAGTTCATAAGGTTTAGCAAACCGAGTTAACTAGTTTCTTCAAAGTTCGAAGAAGGAGCCAAAGGTTGGAGCTTTCAGGTGGATCTATCTTCGGCGTAAGGAGACGACGGGAAGAAGCCGATCCGGACCACCATTGGAGTTTGAAGACGAAGGAGTTCAAGACAAGCAAGGTATAAACCCCCTAACCGAGTAGTTAACGACTCCTAGTTAGGTTGTTAGTTAGATGTTTAACAAAGATCCAGGTTTTAAGTTCATGTTACCACCTCTAAGAAAATCGTTTTTTATCAAATTCCATATGCCCGAAAGTACCGGGAGAGGTAGCATGGACTTACAGTGGTATCAGAGCCTAGTTAAACTCTATCTAACATGTTAGCAAAGTAGCTAGAAGATCGATCAAAGAAAAGTCGCAAAACGAACCCAAAATCGCCAAGTTTCTGCCGATTTTTATTCTGCTCAAAAGTTGATAATTTTCATCTTAAAAATCGGCTCAGGCTTTTATTAGAATAGTCACCAAATTTGGTCCAACGATCGAGTCAAAGCGCCGCGGAAACGCGGCTGGAGCACGCTCCCGCCGTGGATCCGCGGCCGAGTTGACTCGGCCGAGGTCCATCTTTGGTGCAGTGTAATTCTGGGGTTGTTTTGGGATTTTTGGAATATATGTTTTCTGCCCAGATTTTCCAGAACGAAAATTTTATTTTTGGGTTCCTGAAAATCCGTATTTTTGATCGAACTTCTAAAAGACTTTAGCTGACGGGTTTTTCTGTAATGGATATTTGTATTGAACGTCTACTAATCGTAGCTGATGGGTTTTTCTGTAATGGATATTTGTATTGAACGTCTACTAATCGCTATATGTCGATTAGTGGGGGTTATACAAATCTGTGATCTGTAATGTTGGAATGTGTATATGAATATGTTGGATTGTCGCGGGTGAATAGCCGGGGGTTGTGAGACGAGAGTTTTTCTTTTCTTTCAATTCATGTAAATTTGTAAATTGATGTAATAATAATTTGTATGGCCGCACAACCGGGTCGGGGTTGTAGCCGTCATTGTATAATTTCTTTTTACTGTTTTTGCTCCTAGGATAGACCCATTGAGGGGTGCACAAACTACCGGGTATGCCGAAGTGCCGAGTAGCCTACTCACGGGGTTGAGGGAGGTTGCTTCGCTTCGGGCACTTGGCGGGTAGTTTGCCGCACCCGTAGGGGTCTTGGGTGGGGTATTGGCTATTCACCGCGACCGTGTAATCTGCTTTTCGTTACAGGCTCGTACGAATTGCAGGTTCCTAGTATATCCAATGTGTTCATCTGTGATCTGAAATGTTTATCATTGCAGTATATCTATATATGATATTATTTAGGCGTTGCTTATGTTTTACAGCCGCGCTAGCCCAGCCCCCGCTCTGTCGTTAGTTAAGTAACCTAACGGGTAATGACGGGGCCCCGTGGCGAATGCGAATGGCATAAGCGTACGTCTTATTTTGGTTGTTTTCTGCAATGGTAGGATTAAATGATGGGACGCATTAAAAGAACTAATGCAAGAATATCACGCATTAAAAGAACTAATGCAAGAAAATAAACCATGTAAAAGTCGTTGGAACACTTTCGAAAAACCACTCGGTTCTTTTCAAAACAAACTTTTAAAATGCGGAGTTTGAGCCACTCCATTTAAAAGCTATCTCGTTCCATTGACTAAATCAATTTCACTACGTTCACGGTTTCGCCAAAACTATTCGTAGCTCTCCGTCGTTTCACATAAATGGTCAATAGTATTCAAGCTATGTATGTTGGCCAAAGTCAAGGCATAGTGATTGGTAGCTATTGGGTATTCATGTGTAGCATAGATAGATGCGTTGGTTTGGGACAGTTGTACTGCCATTTTGGCCAAAGTCAAGGGTGGGTACGGGTGGATCCAAATTAACCTGGATAATGACGGGCAGAACTTGACATGTGACTTATGATATTTTGGCCAAAGTCAAGGTCATAAGAGCATGGGGCAAAAATCCACATCGGGAGTTTCAAAAGAACTGAAACTTGCTAGTATTGCATACCATTTGGAGCGTGATGATTCTGGTAGGATTCCTTCAGTTTCGTCACGCGATGATAATTGGATCCCGATCCTACTGTGAGTATATGCTACTCCTCGGGAAATTTCTCACTAATCGATCAATGCAATAAACCTAGTAGGTGCCTAGAAAGGTGTTAGCGGGGCTACGCCCCCAGGGAAAAGAGGTTCTTGAATTAAGGAACTTCGCGAAAGCGTTGGAAAACCTCCCTCGAAGTACCGACACTGGCCTGGCTGAACGGTTAAGCAAGTATTGTGCGGTGGGATTGATCCTGACTAATTCTTCCTTTTTGGTTTTAAGGAGGGATTCGAGAAACAGTGGGAGCAATCCTGTTTAGACAAACTAAAAACCACTCTAAACTTGCAAGAGCATCATGCTAAGTGTTTCTTCTTCTCTCTCCTAATTGCAGCGACCAATCGAAATGACTGGACTTAAGTTACTTCTAGATAAAAACATACTGACAGGGCCAAACTACAAAGATTGGCTCAGGAATGTCAAGATGGCAATCACTTACGACAAGCTGGGGTATCTTCTTACCACCAAAGCTCCCCCTGTCCCTGGTCCCACTTCCAGCGTCGTGGATAAGGAAATCCGTAAGACTTGGGAGATTGATAGCGCGAAGGCCAAGTGCCTCGTACTTGCCTCGATGGACAACGAACATCAGAGGAGGCACGAGAATATGGACCTTGAATCCATATTTTTCCATACAAAAGAACTGTATGGAGAGCAATCTCGTATCGCAAGATACGAAGCGTCGAAAAAGTTATTTTTGACAAGGATGGCCGTCGGATCATCAGTAGCAGAACACGTGCTTAAGATGATCGGCTACATTGAGGAGCTCGCGGACCTAGGGACCACATTGGAGAGTGAGCTCTATACAGACTTAGTTCTCCAGTCCCTTCGTTCCACTTACGACCATTTTATACTGAACTTCAACCTACAAGAAAAGGAGGTTGAACTTTCAGAGCTCCTCAACATGCTGAGGAGCGCAGAGGGCACCCTACAGAAAGGTAGGGAAACATCCACTTTGTTTGTAGGAGGATCATCTTCTTCTAGGTCCAAGGCGAAAGCCAAGGGAAAGAAGAAGAAAGCCCCCGCCAAACCAAGGGGCGGTGTTAGTAAAGTGGATACGAAGGGAAAAGCTAAAGCAACAAAGATAGCGGGGAAGCTTGTGGATAAGGAAGAATGCTTCTATTGTCATAAGAAAGGACACTGGAAGAATGATTGCAGGGCCTGGAAGGCCAGAACACAGGAATTGAAGCAGGTTGCAGCTTCAGCTTCAGGTGTGTATGTTATTGAAAACTGTCTTTCAATAAACTCTACTTCCTGGGTATTGGATACCGGATCAGGATCTCATATCTGTAATTCTTTGCAGGCGTTGAGAAACCGTAGGGTTTTGAAGGCAGGTGACATGACCCTCAGAGTTGCGAACGGAGCTAGCATGGATTCTAAAGCCGTGGGGGACTATCACCTGGGAATGTCAGATGGACATGTTTTGGTTTTTCGTAATTGCTTTTTTGTACCCAACGCAACTTGTAATATCATTTCTGTATCTTTAATTTTTAAAGAAGGTTATGAATTTGCGTTTGTAAGTAATGTTGTAAACATTCACCTTAATCAAGTTTTGATTGGGTCAGGTACATTGAGTAATGGTATATACGTATTAAACTAACCACAGATTTTCAACGTCCAGAATACACACAAAAGAAAGTCTCCGGAAATAAATCAGACTTTCTTATGGCATTGTAGACTGGGTCACATCAATGAGAGAAGGTTGACGAAGTTACATACAGAAGGATATTTGAATCCGTTCGAATATCAATCGTATGCCACTTGTCAATCCTGTCTCAAAGGAAAGATGACAAAGACTCCGTTCACTGGACACGGAGTAAGAGCGAGCGAGCTCTTGGGACTCGTACACAGCGACGTGTGCGGTCCAATGTCTACACATGCGCGAAGCGGTTATTCTTACTTCATTACTTTTACGGATGACTTTTCAAGGTACGGTTATGTCTTCTTAATGAAACATAAGTCCGAAGCCTTTGGAAAGTTCCAGGAATATAAGAATGAAGTAGAAAAACAAAACGGCAAAAGTATTAAGATTCTAAGATCGGATCGAGGTGGAGAATACTTGAGTGCCGAGTTCCTGGATTATTTAAAAGAGAACAGAATTCTCTCTCAGCTTACTCCTCCATACACTCCGCAACATAACGGTGTATCGGAGAGACGGAACCGAACCCTATTGGATATGGTTCGGTCCATGATGAGTAACACTGAGTTACCGCGATCATTCTGGGAGTATGCGCTAGAATCAGCTGCATACCTTTTGAACCGAGTTCCTACTAAGACTGTGCCTACTACACCATATGAGATGTGGTGTGGGAAGAGACCCTATCTTAATCACACTAAGACATGGGGAAGTCCAGCTTTTGTCAAAAAGCAGCATGCGGACAAGCTCGAGGCACGCTCAGTACTGTGCAAGTTTGTGGGATATCCAAAGAATTCCAAGGGATATTTCTTCTACTGCGAAGAGGAACAAAAAGTTCTTGTTTCTCGTCATGCCCACTTTCTAGAACACCAGTTCTTAGAAAAGGAAATAAGTGGGAGCGCAGTAGAACTGGAAGAAATTCCAGAACCACAGACTATTACTGAAAGCTTAGTGGAACCAGAGGGTTCAAAAGAACAGGACATTCCTACGCCGCTCCGCAGAAGTAGTAGGCAGTCTCATCCGCCCGAGAGATACTACGGTTTTCTCATAGACGGGGATAGAGAGGATTGCATCATAGATTATGATGAGCCTACTAGCTTCCAGCAAGCCGTTCAGAGCGTCGACTCGGTAAAATGGCTGGATGCAATGCGGAACGAAATGGAGTCCATGTACACCAACAAAGTATGGATGTTGGACGTTGCTCCAGACGGGGTAAAACCCGTAGGATGCAAGTGGATCTTCAAAAGGAAGATTGGTGTAGATGGACAGGTTGAGACCTATAAAGCTAGACTGGTTGCAAAGGGTTTTCGTCGAAGACCTGGTTTGGACTATGACGAGACCTTTTCTCCAGTAGCTATACTGAAATCCATTCGGATCCTTCTTGCCATTGCTGCCTTCCACGATTATGAGATTTGGCAGATGGACGTAAAGACAGCTTTTCTAAATGGAAATTTAGAGGAGTGTGTCTATATGGACCAGCCAGAGGGTTTCATTCAGAGTGGGAGCAGCGGAAAGGTGTGCAAGTTGCTTAAGTCTATCTATGGACTAAAGCAGGCATCGCGGAGTTGGAACATCTGTTTTGATGAGACGGTCAAGGAATTTGGCTTTATCAAAAATCCAGATGAACCATGCATCTATAGTAGATTTGTAGCGAGAACTGTAGTATTCCTCGTTTTATACGTGGATGACATTCTCTTAATAGGAAATGACATTCCTATGCTACAATCTGTCAAGGGGTTCTTGTCACATAGGTTCTCCATGAAAGACCTGGGTGATGCCTCATACATTCTGGGTATCCGGATCTACCGTGACAGATCCAAGAGGATATTAGGACTTTCACAGTCCATGTACATCGACACCATACTGAAAAGATTCAGTATGGAAGATTCCAAGCGCGATAACCTACCGGCTTGTCACGGGATCACCCTCTCTAAAGAGATGTCTCCCAAGACTGATTTGGAGAGGGATCGCATGTCTATTATACCCTACGCTTCTGCGGTAGGCTCTATAATGTATGCGATATTGTGTACTAGACCGGATGTAGCTTATGCACTGAGTGTGGTAAGCCGGCATCAGTCAAACCCTGGGGAGAAACACTGGATAGCGGTAAAGAACATTCTCAAGTACCTGAGAAGGACTAAGGAGATGTTCTTGGTGTATGGCGGAAAAGACCTCCAGATCGAGGCCTTTGCTGACTCCAGCTTCCAGAGTGACAAGGATGATTCCAAGTCCATGTCGGGTTATGTCTTTACCCTCAATGGAGGGGCGGTGTGTTGGAAGAGTTCCAAACAGGAAACCGTTGCAGACTCGACGATGGAAGCGGAATACATCGCTGCATCTGATGCCGCAAAAGAAGCTGTCTGGATAAGGAAGTTCTTGAAAGAGCTTCAGGTGGTTCCGTCCATTTGTCACGACCCGAAAGAGCACGTGACTGGCCCTTGAACCATATGAAGTCTATAGGACTCCATCTGATCCAAGTAAGCCAAAAGCCCAGAAATCTAAAACCATTTTTAGGAATAAGTAAAGAAACTGGTTTAAAGAAGTGAAGAACTACATGTTCGAAATCAAGGTTTTTAAATAACTAAGCCGAATATGCATTTTAAAACAGTACAGTCTTTTCTAAAAATTTCGGCAGAGTTTCTTTTGTAAAACTGGCCCCGAATGGGGTACAACAAGGATAACAATATATGCAATGATAGAGGCATCCCCAAGCGGGAGCTAGCTCTTCGTCAAAAGACGGCCACAACCACACATGCAATAAGAATATACAACGCCGAAAGGCGAGGGTTAAACCAAAAGAACTCAAAAGCAACAAGAAAACCGCAATACTACTAAGCGCGACTCTAAGGTCGAATAATACATCACTAAAGTCTAGGTCTGAAACAATATACAAGTTTTGGTTGATGGAAATTCTAGATACAATGAATAAAATAAATACAATGGTGGTTCTTGATGCGAAAGAATCCACCTACCAAAAGCAACTCACCCGCAAGAAAGTAGTGTACCAGAAATGCCGCAATGGAACCTGTACGGCAGAACCTGCAAGAACTGTGGCACAACGGGGGTGAGTTGCCAACTCGTGAATAGAAATATCTACAAGCAGAAACCGAATGCAAGACATAAATCTAGGTCAACAATCAGTAATAAAATCCTCAATATACAACATGCAGCCTATAACAAGGCTAGGGTAAATATCTAACCCGAGTGCAATCTCATGTGCCTGTGTCAGTGCCTCAGGTAGTAATATAACATATGAATGAGATATGAATGCGTGAAAACAGAATACATTTATATGAAGCAACTGTTTTCATAATTTAGTGAGATTTCCTTTGTATTTTTAAAATGAGGTATCATAATGAAATCAGCATAAAACTGTGCCTAGCATCGGCACAAAACGTAATCCCAATATCTCGATATCTCAAAGTCTCAACCACAATATCTAGGGCGCCGTTAGTCCAGACCAGCCCCTACCATCAATCTCAAGACCACGACGGTATCCTCCGGATATCCGACGCGTCGGGTAAAATCACCGGTAGGTAGTACTCCCCTGCCAGGCTCAACGTCATCACCATATTCCTCTTGCCCCGGGGTACCGCACCGGGTCCACCATATACCCGAAACGGTTCATCCGTCTCCTCGAATCGGGTTTCCAAATCCATCAGCAAACTCATGGTGGACGACTCATACATCATGGGAAAACCGCACTTTTTATTTTAAAAGAGAGAAAATGTTTATTTGTGTTTTTGCGGTTTTCCTCCAAATCCAGAAAATCTCATGGAAATCCAAATCCAAAACCTCCATAGCACGTAAAATAGTGAATATATATGCATGAGAGTCCATGAATGCGGCATAACAATGAATAACAGTATGCATGAAGTAGCAGGTAATAACTACAATGTCTAAACTATTAGCTAAAAGGCTATGTCAAGCAATAATATTTTCTAAGGTGTACGTGACATGGCAATTACCGATGAAGATGTGTGTGGGCCGGCAAGTAAGTGTACGTGGTACATACGCATCATCGGTAATGGTGCTGGTGTCCTATCAGCATGATATTAATAATGGAGTATGAAACATAATATAAGAATGCGATGCAAAGCGAACCACAAAAAGGAGTGGGAGCTGAAACTAGACGTAACCAAAACTAATCTGCATTAATCTAATATAAGTCCTACGAATGGTGCCTTTTGAAATAACACGAATCATGGGGTTTTGAAAATAGGGGCTACGGTGTTTTTATGAAAAGATACGTCGTTTTTGAAATATCCGTAGATTCCCTTGAGCTGTCTTTAAAAATGCCCACGATTCGTTAGTTTTTGAAATAGGTAAGAAGTCTAAGCTACTCTAACAACTACACTAAACTATACGGCTGAACTAACAAGCTGAACTACAGGTAAGGAAACCGCCTAACATCTGAGTCGATATATATATAAATATAATAGTCGGTGATTCCGCCTCAATAGTATCGCGTACGATACAGTATATCATATGACATCCTCAAGTCATGAGTGCGGATCTATCATCAATGTAAAGCTCATTCGGTAAATCGTCGTACGGCATCCCAATAGCTGGGTATGGGTCAATATCACACTATCTCATCACATTTCGGGTTTCACTTATCATCATATCATATAATCTGGGGTACTGATCTAGGTCTAGCCCAACTGATACCATCTACAAAGTATGAATGCGGAGGTAAACACACATTCCAAGCCCGCAAGAATCACATGTCGTATCCCAAATATGAACCATATCAAATCACCGATCTTGCGGCACAAGGCCCAATATAATCGACTCAGCACCAATGTCGTCCAATATCATCAACGAAGTGCAAGTATAAGAAACACACAAGTGTATGCGTGTGGGTGCAAATCTATCCTATGGTTCGCAACTAGGAACTATGCTAGTTATTTCTACCCCTAACTAACCATAACACACTATAACTATCACACATATAATTGTACTACATAGTACTAATTACGGACTGCGGGGGTGCTATACGCCATCCACCCGACTTCCCCCTGTAGATATAATCTACTCACCTTGCATCATCATTTGCGGACGTCACCACGCATTTACTTGTCGTCCCGAAGTCTTCATGGGTACCTACATATCAAAATATCGTATATGCGCATTAAAACCACATCCAAGCTAAAACGGCGCATGAAATCCAAAACGGTACGATAAGGGGCCTATAGGTGAGAACCTATGGCACGCCTTCAAAACTATCAATAAATCCTCTATATCGTCGTATAAACGCCAAATAGTCGAGGAAAAACACAAATCCAAATTTCAGAATCAAAAATACGGAATACGGAAACACGAAACCAAAATAGCAACTTAGGATATATGTCCCAGATTTTACCCTAGATAGAATCTGTCAAAACTAGAAGTACCCTGGGTCAATACTAGAGGAAATAGGGCCAGGCACGCAAAACGAGGAAATTCCTCACTGGTCTGGCCGCAAATTGCGGCCAGAATGGGAATTCCGGCGGCCTCAAGGTGGAGTGGGGAGCTAGGGTTTGGGGTGTTGGTTCAATGGTGCCTGCACATCTCACTGTCCACTCAATATTATTTTCAGGTGCCTTGTATGATAGCAGATTCAAATAAACCTTCACAGAATTCACAATTTCCCCGATATCGGTTTCTAAAATCCGTATTCTGGTTTTAGCTTCAGATTTTGGGTTCCAATTCATACACTAAGCTGTTGGTATAACCTTAACTGAGCTTAATTTTCCAATACAACACAAGTTTCCTCAAACCCTAACTAGGTTTTCATCAAGTCCACAAAAATCCACAATATCGGTTCTAAATTAAACATGGGGTATAAGTAATGCATAAACCAAGCTAATGATCCAGAAAATACCTCATTTGGCAACTCAAGAATTTCCTTGAGTTGCCCCTAGTGGCCAAAATCCATGCTTTCTTGGTCCATCTTGTAGGGCTCGGGCTTGTGCACAATTTTAATGAAATGAGTGTGAGGTTTTGGGGTTGTTTTTGAGATGATGTGAGGAGTTGAAGAGGGGAGGAAGATGGAGGAAGAAGCAGCAGCAGCA
Organism: Agapanthus africanus; assembly: GCA_030015575.1. NCBI lineage: Eukaryota > Viridiplantae > Streptophyta > Magnoliopsida > Asparagales > Amaryllidaceae > Agapanthus > Agapanthus africanus. The sequence continues at coordinate 139,494,289 of JASDDO010000012.1, forward strand.
AGGGAGAGTGAGAGAGGAATGAGTGTTGAAAAAAAATGGAGGAGAAATGGCTAAGTGTTCAAGTCAAAGTCCTCACCTACCCTCTCTTCTCACCATACCCTATTTTCTTTTCTCTTTTCTTTTTCTTTTCCTTTTCTCTCAAAATCCTTCTCACATAAATAGTAAACCCAAATGAGAACCCATGGCAAGAAAAATGCACAAGTGTAGAAAAAGTGATATGTGCATGTTTTGCTCAAAAAATGCTAAAAACCGATTAGCGATTTTTAATCGCGATTAGCACTAAATTAGTGTCAAACTAATCACAAAAACTTTAAAATGTCATAATTCTATAATTTACCCTATTTTAGAATTTTCCATAAATTTTTCCTATTTATTTGCATTTAATAATACCAAAATATTAAAATATTCAATAAAATAATATTAAATTGTAAAAAAATTCCCAAAATTAATATTTTACCTTTTTGAAGTGTTACAATCTACCCCCCTTAAAGAAATTCGGTCCCCGAATTTAAATTTAAACCCCCAATACTTAAAACAATTTCAGTGATAATCCAATTTATCGGGGCTCCGAAAACATCAATACATAGAGAATATCATAAAAATATACTACTCTACTAGAAATCAATCCCCAAAATGCATATATAAGAATATCCTATGCGTCTGGTGCGCAAGGAATCAAAATCCATATATGTGTCAAACAGGTGTACAAAACAACATCTAGGTGCAGCTGGTGTGCACGAAACATCTGTCGTAGGCAACGTGTGTGCCTGAAAGAAAAAAAATCAGGTGCATGTGACATGCACGAAGAATCCCGATTTAGTGCATCTGGCGTGCACCAAAATCGTATATCAAAACACTAAAGGTGCATGAAAACTACGCTGGAAGTGCAAATCAAATCACTGCATACGGTAGGCATGAAATCTCAATCAATATCTCAAATGTAATAACTATGCGCAAAATATATAAATATCTAGTGGGTGCATGAAACAAATATCATGAAACTCAATCATCAAAACTAAATCATGCAAACAGAACGCCCAAAATACCGAAATCCAAAATGACGGATACGTGATAATCGAATCACAAAATCACAAATCATAAATACCGTCGTCGGTAGTTCCTCCTTCGAGGTCGAGAAGGAGTCGGTGCATCCACTGCTAGCAGCGCAGGATATCTACTTGTCTCTTGCTCACGGTCTGGCGTCCTCTGACTCTGGGTTCTTATCTTCTTTGCGGATTTCCTATCTTGCGGTCAATCGGCTCATCGGCCCTGTCAGGTGTGCTAACGGGGACGATTCCGTTCTGGCACTTCTCTGGTCACCTCTCGGTCCGTCCTCACGACCACTCGTAAGGCAGCATATCACTGGCGTCGGCCTCTAGCTCTCTGAAAGCATGTCACACATCTGATCCTGGGTGCAAACATCATTGCAGCAATGCCCGGGAAGGAATCCTGCTCAAGGTCTCTTCCGATCTCGTCTACGCCGAACCGTACAGAGGCTGGCTCTCTTGCACAACCTCTTCTCGCTCAAAAGACATCTGTGTCCTCAGCATAATATTTCCTCGGAAACTGGTCACATCCCAATGTCTCTGTAAGCATATCAGGTCTCTAGTCTCGACGGGAAGTAATGACAGCTCGTCAGCGTCTCGCTCGAACCTCTGGTTCCACCTGTCTCTATCGTCGTCCACTATGACGTCACGCCATGCTATCTACGCACTGCACTGTTCTCGGCCACAGTCAATCTGAAGTCTCTCGCACGGACTCGAAATCGCGTACTCTGTAGCTTCCTCATTCTGTAGAAGATGTCAGGCCGAACAGGTCCCCGGGAACACGTCCCAACCATCGGAGGAATACTCGTCACTCGTCCGTCCTTGATCAATTCGCAACGCATCTGGGTAAGTTCCTTTATCCGAACCTGGTCAACTACCTCGTCGACAATGCCGAACTCTGGCCTGCTGGTGTGCGCAACATGACCACCCCTGGGTCTAGGCCTTCTCGTATCGTACTCCAGAAAAGTCCTTTCGAGGTTCTCTCTCAAATCTCATTCCTGCCGAATTGCCCGGAAGTCGTCATCCATTGCTGAAGCTAATTCTTATTCCGGAACGGCTGCATACTTATCGCGCCTCCTTCTGGAAGATATATCAATATGCAACGCCTCTGGGTGCGTATCACATCTCTGATATCAGCGGAGTGGAACGTCATCTCGTCGAAATATCTTGTGAACTCTTTTCTTCACTCGGCTCCCATGTCGACTGATTCGAACTCGTCTCATCATGGCTGCATGGACTGTGCTCCAACGGCTATCCTCGTATCTGGAGTCTCCCAAGCAAAGCATCCCATCACATAATGTCCGAATGATGTCGAATCATCCGATCGACTCGTCAGAACCTCATAATCCCCCAAGAAATCACATCATGGGTACAGTTTAATAGCATCGAGTACATGCCACAGCGTCGGTGGTCCAGCCGTAGAAGGGCAAACCCAAGCCTCACTAATGGCGCCGCGGAACTGCCGCAAACCCTAAGGTTTAAAGGCTTTCACACGGTCATTAAGTCGAGTTAGGGTTTCATTCTTCTAGAGGGTCCATAGAATCACCTGCATGTCTTTCCGTATACTTTAAACTTGGAAAATGGGCTCCTGACATTCGATCGTCTCTATCGACTCTCAACGAACCTGCGTGAAGTCGTCTCTAGCTAGAAACAATCTATCTGATGACCTTGCATCGGTAAACGAACGAACCACGTGTCCTAGTCATTAGTCCTCAGGTGACGAGCGACTCGCTATCACCTCTTTAAATACATGCTCACGCTGCAGTAGCTCCAACCATCTGGGCGATATCTCGTCATTTGCAGCAGCAACTGGCTCATTCGCCTGTACGCCGAACAGCGCCTCAATCCTCCAGGAAAGGCAATACATAGGCGGTCATCTCTGAGTCGGTCTGCTCTAGATCTGAGGAAGACTCTCCATACTGGAATCTTCAACTCAACTGGGTCCGCTCCGGCGCAAAATCGGACGAATCACCTTCGTCTCTCAAATCGGGTAGACTAGCTATCATCTGTCTCATACCTGCCTGAAAGCTATGGCAATCTCAGCTCGTAAGCTTCGGAAGCGACATCCTGTCAATCTCAGCAACAGCTGGTCCATCTGTCTGCACGGTAGGCGACATCACAATCTCTGAGGTATGCTGTACATCAACAGTCCTCTCTCAACTGGCAGCTCTAACAATGGCCCGATTATCCGGTGCAAAACCAAGCACTCGCCTCCACTAGAGGTCACAATCACCAATACTAACTCGAGACGTTCCCATGTCACCAGAAAACACAATGGTCGGCCCTCGTGCCAGACGAGCTCACACCGGCCGTAACCCTAGCAGCAGCCCAAACTGCGCTCAAACATGGTGACAGGAACCTCAATCGAGTATCAAAGAGAGCACATCAATGGCAAGAAAGGAAACAACAGATCCAGAGTGGATACATGATCATAGGAAGGAACAGCATCAATGAAGGTATGATCATGAAACTAATAGAATCGGGGATCTCAAATGGATGTATAATCCTGGATATAAAGAGAATCACTGATCTCGAAAATATGTACATCCTAAGGTTCCTTAAGCGGAGTGGCGTGTCGTAAGTATGCCGCGGAACATACCAACGGTACGTCACTCTACTTTAGTCACCTATTCCATCAACCAAGGGTCATCCTACGCGACGAAAGTTCGGGTCTAATACCCCCTCGACCAAGTCTAAGTTCCGTAAGGTCAAGCCTAAGTTCCGTATATATATAAACGCCCTAGGCTCCACATAGTCAAACTTAGACTCAAACCAAGGTCAACCTAGCGCTCTGATACCAACTTTGTCACGACCAGAAAGAGCACGTGACTGGCCCTTGAACCATATGAAGTCTATAGGACTCCATCTGATCCAAGTAAGCCAAAAGCCCAGAAATCTAAAACCATTTTTAGGAATAAGTAAAGAAACTGGTTTAAAGAAGTGAAGAACTACTTGTTCGAAATCAAGGTTTTTAAATAACTAAGCCGAATATGCATTTTAAAACAGTACAGTCTTTTCTAAAAATTTCGGCAGAGTTTCTTTTGTAAAACTGGCCCCGAATGGGGTACAACAAGGATAACAATATATGCAATGATAGAGGCATCCCCAAGCGGGAGCTAGCTCTTCGTCAAAAGACGGCCACAACCATACATGCAATAAGAATATACAACGCCGAAAGGCGAGGGTTAAACCAAAAGAACTCAAAAGCAACAAGAAAACCGCAATACTACTAAGCGCGACTCTAAGGTCGAATAATACATCACTAAAGTCTAGGTTTGAAACAATATACAAGTTTTGGTTGATGGAAATTCTAGATACAATGAATAAAATAAATACAATGGTGGTTCTTGATGCGAAAGAATCCACCTACCAAAAGCAACTCACCCGCAAGAAAGTAGTGTACCAGAAATGCAGCAATGGAACCTGTACGGCAGAACCTGCAAGAACTGTGGCACAACGGGGGTGAGTTGCCAACTCGTGAATAGAAATATCTACAAGCAGAAACCGAATGCAAGACATAAATCTAGGTCAACAATCAGTAATAAAATCCTCAATATACAACATGCAGCCTATAACAAGGCTAGGGTAAATATCTAACCCGAGTGCAATCTCATGTGCCTGTGTCAGTGCCTCAGGTAGTAATATAACATATGAATGAGATATGAATGCGTGAAAACAGAATACATTTACATGAAGCAACTGTTTTCATAATTTAGTGAGATTTCCTTTGTATTTTTAAAATGAGGTATCATAATGAAATCAGCATAAAACTGTGCCTAGCATCGGCACAAAACGTAATCCCAATATCTCGATATCTCAAAGTCTCAACCACAATATCTAGGGCGCCGTTAGTCCAGACCGGCCCCTACCATCAATCTCAAGACCACGACGGTATCCTCCGGATATCCGACGCGTCGGGTAAAATCACCGGTAGGTAGTACTCCCCTGCCAGGCTCAACGTCATCACCACATTCCTCTTGCCCCGGGGTACCGCACCGGGTCCACCATGTACCCGAAACGGTTCATCCGTCTCCTCGAATCGGGTTTCTAAATCCATCAGCAAACTCATGGTGGACGACTCATACATCATGGGAAAACCGCACTTTTTATTTGAAAAGAGAGAAAATGTTTATTTGTGTTTTTGCGGTTTTCCTCCAAATCCAGAAAATCTCATGGAAATCCAAATCCAAAACCTCCATAGCACGTAAAATAGTGAATATATATGCATGAGAGTCCATGAATGCGGCATAACAATGAATAACAGTATGCATGAAGTAGCAGGTAATAACTACAATGTCTAAACTATTAGCTAAAAGGCTATGTCAAGCAATAATATTTTCTAAGGTGTACGTGACATGGCAATTACCGATGAAAATGTGTGTGAGCCGGCAAGTAAGTGTACGTGGTACATACGCATCATCGGTAATGGTGCTGGTGTCCTATCAGCATGATATTAATAATGGAGTATGAAACATAATATAAGAATACGATGCAAAGCAAACCACAAAAAGGAGTGGGAGCTGAAACTAGACGTAACCAAAACTAATCTGCATTAATCTAATATAAGTCCTACGAATGGTGCGTTTTGAAATAACACGAATCATGGGGTTTTGAAAATAGGGGCTACGGTGTTTTTATGAAAAGATACGTCGTTTTAGAAATATCCGTAGATTCCCTTGAGCTGTCTTTAAAAATGCCCACGATTCGTTAGTTTTTGAAATAGGTAAGAAGTCTAAGCTACTCTAACAACTAAACTAAACTATACGGCTGAACTAACAAGCTGAACTACAGGTAAGGAAACCGCCTAACATCTGAGTCGATATATATAAATATAATAGTCGGTGATTCCGCCTCAATAGTATCGCGTACGATACAGTATATCATATGACATCCTCAAGTCATGAGTGCGGATCTATCATCAATGTAAAGCTCATACGGTAAATCGTCGTACGACATCCCAATAGCTGGGTATGGGTCAATATCACACTATCTCATCACATTTCGGGTATCACTTATCATCATATCATATAATCTGGGGTACTGATCTAGGTCTAGCCCAACTGATACCATCTACAAAGTATGAATGCGGGGGTAAACACACATTCCAAGCCCGCAAGAATCACATGTCGTATCCCAAATATGAACCATATCAAATCACCGATTTTGCGGCACAAGGCCCAATATAATCGACTCATCACCAATGTCGTCCAATATCATCAACGAAGTGCAAGTATAAGAAATACACAAGTGTATGCGTGTGGGTGCAAATCTATCCTATGGTTCGCAACTAGGAACTATGCTAGTTATTTCTACCCCTAACTAACCATAACACACTATAACTATCACACACATAAATATACTACATAGTACTAATTACGGACTGTGGGGGTGCTATACGCCATCCACCCGACTTCCCCCTGTAGATATAATCTACTCACCTTGCATCATCATTTGCGGACGTCACCACGCATTTACTTGTCGTCCCAAAGTCTTCATGGGTACCTACATATCAAAATATCGTATATGCGCATTAAAACCACATCCAAGCTAAAACGGCGCATGAAATCCAAAACGGTACGATAAGGGGCCTATAGGTGAGAACCTATGGCACGCCTTCAAAACTATCAATAAATCCTCTATATCGTCGTATAAACGCCAAATAGTCGAGGCAAAACAGAAATCCAAATTTCAGAATCAAAAATACGGAATACAGAAACACGAAACCAAAATAGCAACTTAGGATATATGTCCCAGATTTTACCCTAGATAGAATCTGTCAAAACTAGAAGTACCCTGGGTCAATACTAGAGGAAATAGGGCCAGGCACGCAAAACGAGGAAATTCCTCACTGGTCTGGCCGCAAATTGCGGCCAGAATAGGAATTCCGGCGGCCTCAAGGTGGAGTGGGGAGCTAGGGTTTGGGGTGTTGGTTCAATGGTGCCTGCACATCTCACTGTCCACTCAATATTATTTTCAGGTGCCTCGTATGATAGCAGATTCAAATAAACCTTCACAGAATTCACAATTTCCCCGATATCGGTTTCTAAAATCCGTATTCTGGTTTTAGCTTCAGATTTTGGGTTCCAATTCATACACTAAGGTGTTGGTATAACCTTAACTGAGCTTAATTTCCCAATACAACACAAGTTTCCTCAAACCCTAACTAGGTTTTCATCAAGTCCACAAAAATCCACAATATCGGTTCTAAATTAAACATGGGGTATAAGTAATGCATAAACCAAGCTAATGATCCAGAAAATACCTCATTTGGCAACTCAAGAATTTCCTTGAGTTGCCCCTAGTGGCCAAAATCCATGCTTTCTTGGTCCATCTTGTAGGGCTCGGGCTTGTGCACAATTTTAATGAAATGAGTGTGAGGTTTTGTGGTTGTTTTTGAGATGATGTGAGGAGTTGAAGAGGGGAGGAAGATGGAGGAGGAAGCAGCAGCAGCAAGGGAGAGTGAGAGAGGAATGAGTGTTGAAAAAAAATGGAGGAGAAATGGCTAAGTGTTCAAGTCAAAGTCCTCACCTACCCTCTTTTCTCACCATACCCTATTTTCTTTTCTCTTTTCTTTTTCTTTTCCTTTTCTCTCAAAATCCTTCTCACATAAATAGTAAACCCAAATGAGAACCCATGGCAAGAAAAATGTACAAGTGTAGAAAAAGTGATATGTGCATGTTTTGCTCAAAAAATGCTAAAAACCGATTAGCGATTTTTAATCGCGATTAGCACTAAATTAGTGTCAAACTAATCACAAAAACTTTAAAATGTCATAATTCTATAATTTACCCTATTTTAGAATTTTCCATAAATTTTTCCTATTTATTTGCATTTAATAATACCAAAATTTTAAAATATTCAATAAAATAATATTAAATTATAAAAAATTCCCAAAATTAATATTTTACCTTTTTGAAGTGTTACACCATTGTTGATCCAATACCTCTGTATTGCGACAACAACGGGGCTATAGCTTTAGCGAAGGAACCCAGGTCCCATCAGAGATCCAGACACATCTTTGAGGCGGTATCACTTGATCAGGGAGATCGTGGATCGCCAGGAGATCGAGGTTCGGAGAGTCGCTTCAGAAGATAACACTGCAGATCCATTCACCATGGCCTTGCCCCAGACTCAGTTCGAGCGGCTGATCGAGATGATAGGTCTTCGATACGCCAGTACATGGCCTTAGTGCAAGTGGGAGATTGTTAGTGTATATGCCCTAGAGGCTATTACTGTATCATACTAGTTTGTATATTACTTAATGGAAGCTTGGGATATTCACCTTGTATATACAATCTTGCTCAAAATAGTAGTATGCTACTTGGTTTGTTTCTACTTCAATGTGTACATGTGTTTATTTTAGTATATCGCCTATACACATTAGTGGAGCTCTTAGGATCTTTGCTTGATTACCAGCGTTGTGATGGCAGTCACACTAGTGGGGCTGGGTAATCTATAAGCACATCCTTATGCAGGTCCCTGGTCGCAGGACTATCGAGACAGGGAATCGATACTCCGGAGTAGACTAGCGTGTGCGCTTCTCATCCCAGTGTAGGAGATGGTCTGTCCCACAGCCATCAGTACGTCGTACTTGAGAGAGTATGCGGGTGCTCGTTGGGTAACGAGTACACTGGACAGGACTCGTCGGGAACTGACTAGTTGGTATTATGCCTATCGTCAGTTATCAGTTCCCAGGTGACATGAGTACAGCTTAGTCCGCTGACTTGACACTGTCACTTCGCCTCGAGTGTGTTCCCACTGTACTTTGATTACTACCCTACCACGGCTCAAAGGAGTCGTGCAAACAGGTGGTAGTTGGGTGCAGTCCCGAAGCACTTGGAGGCAGTGACGGTTAGACAGGATTCGTCTCTCCCGGTATTGGGGGTTGACATCGCGCTGTGTCTAGGAGAGCCATTACACGAGTAGTCCCTGGCCAGGGCAAACGAGATATACTGGTAGGCTTCCCGTGTTATCTCAGGGTGTTTTGGGCATCACTCCGACACGACTTGTATCGCTATTGGGGGACTGACGTTTACCGCCCCCTAGGCCCGCCATGCGATGTATCAGACGAACAGACCGGACTGTACCGAGATTGTCACATTCAGGCTCAGTAGGAGTTCAGATGGGTTTCGCCTCGTCAGTCTTCTTGTCGGCATTACCTGGGGACCGTTACGCACAGCTAGTGCCGCTTGCGGTCTGTGGTTAAACCCACTGCCAGCGTAGTGTCGAGTCTTTAGAGTCCCACAGAGAAAGCTTTTCGCCTTTAGGCAAAAGAGTAGAGGTCGCATGGTTTTGCGACAGGTCGCATGGTTTTGCGACAGGGTTCAGTCACATCCGTGCACTTGTGCACGTACAGTGTTCGGACAGTTTACACTAGCGGGCTTTGGTTTAAGCCATATCCTAGTGTACGTATTGGGATTGGATTTATCCAGTTTGTATTCGTGTTCCTCGGAACGCGGATGCGGGTGTGTATGCACAGTTGACGGAGAGACAGAGGCAGAGGATTCTCATTAGGGTTGTTGACCGTTGACCGTTGACTATTGACTTTTTGCTCAACCCTAATGAGAATATGATATATGATTAACAATTATATTAATTGAGTATTATGGTGACATGGTTGTTGACTTGTTGCCTTTTGTTGACTTGTTGACTTTGTTGACCGGTTGACTAGTTTTGACTAGTTGACCATCATGATAACCATAGCTATCATTTCATGGCAAAGACTTTTGCTTGCTTGCTCCTTTTTGCAAAATGAGTGTATGAAATGATATGGTTATGGTTGCTTCAACCATCACATAACACTTGATTGGTATGATGAGTTATGATGGTTATGGATTATGAGAGGGTGAAAGACAAAAGAGAGGCTCATTCTCACTTGACCATTCTCTCTCTTGTTCTTGAGCTCTCATACTCTTGCTCTCACCCTCTTCCTCTTGCTCCCTCTCTTGACTCTATGGTTCACTTGTATCATGAGTTGAGAACCAAGAACCATAGATAAAATCCCATACAAACTCTTCTCTACTTACTCTAGTTCACAAGGTTTAGCAAACCGAGTGAACTAGTTTCTTCAAAGTTCGAAGAAGGAGCCAAAGGTTGGAGCTTTCAGGTGGATCTATCTATGGCGTAAGGAGACGATGGGAAGAAGCCGATCCGGACCACCATCGGAGTTTGAAGACGAAGGATTTCAAGACAAGCAAGGTATAAACCCCCTAACCGAGTAGTTAACGACTCCTAGTTAGGTTGTTAGTTAGATGTTTAACAAAGATCCGTGTTTTAAGTTCATGTTACCACCTCTAAGAAAATCGTTTTTTATCAAATTCCGCATGCCCGAAAGTACCGGGAGAGGTAGCATGAACTTACATGCACATTGTATATGTGATATATATTTGTGCACTAGTTTGTATCATGTTTGATGATACATGCAAACTTGGGTGTGTGATTACTTTAAACCATGTTTGGTTAATGGTTAGGGTTTCCATTACCTTATTTATTTATTTACCTATTTATTTTGGCAAGAATAAAATGGTGGCTAATTTTGTTTCATTCTTGAAACTTCATGAAGCTTTGAAAGCTTTGACCATTTTGTTTCTTTCCTTGACCTAACCATTACCTAAACTAGGGTTTGCTCTCTACATGAGTTATCTTCACCCATGGTTGCAATATGATAAGGCATCACTTGATTTTCTATTTTATTAATTCATTTTATTTTTCATTTCTTTCTTCTTCTTCTTCTTGATGAAGAAAGAAAACCTTCGCTAGAAATTTACAAGTGATGATTCCAAGTGAGAAATCCAAATCCAAATCCAAAGTGAACCCACTTCCTATTTATTCATCCTCTATCACTTGCCATGTAGTAGAGCGTGTTTTCTTCACAAGTTTCTTGACCTAGTGAAGATGGAGCTTGAGTTTGAGTCGTCTCGACGTAGATCATCTTCGGCATCGAAGTCAACGACCTAGCCCGCCCATTTTTCCGATGAAATCGACGCTAGAGTCCGGGATTCCGATGATCGCAGCGGAGGGACGTCAACACGGAGCTTTGGAGGTGGAGGACCAGATCTACAAAGGTTGTATTTCCATTCACTTATTAGTTAAGTTGTTAACTAGTCGTAGTTTCGCCTTAAACTCTAGTTAACGATCTTGCTAAGGGTTGTTCGGCACCTAGAAAATTTGATTTTGGCATGGTTGATGCCTTGTGGAACCTCTTGAGTGTGCCTAGTAACCCTACAGTGGTATCAGAGCTACTAGGCATTGGATGTCGACCTATGGGGGGTTCTCACTGCGTGACAGTGTGGCGAAGCATAGGCTCTTACCCTCAGGGTGTCCCGAGACCGGAAGGTGTTCCGGCAGGTTGTAGTCCTCGCGAGGGGGCATGCGTAAAAAGTAGCGGCTGAAGGACCCGTTGATGCCACGGCGACCCCATTGGATGGGGTGGCTGCCTGACCTACAGTGGTATCAGAGCCTAGCTAGAGCTTTAGACGATGCGTAGACGAAGTTAGAAACCCGATCGAACCCCGAAACCCTAACTTAGAGCCCTCTCTGTACATTTTTGAAAACAGTGGATTTTCCAGATTAAAAATTTCCAAAAAATTCAGCAGGGAATTGTAGGAGTTACTGTGCAGCACGTGCACTTAACTCGACAGAAGAGCCGCGGAACCACGGCCCCACCCTCGTTTGTGCGGCGGTTCCATGGCCAGTTTGTTGAATTAGTGCACGTGGTTTGCACAGTAATTTGTTTCTGTTAGTGCTGTATTTTATGGGAATTTTTAATATTTACTCAAGAGTTGAGTTTTCTGGGTTGTATTGGGGACTCGATGTTTCGATCGGGAAGTTTAACTTCGTGTGTGGGTCTTTCCGGATAATTTTAGAAAATGTTGAAAAGTTCGACCGGATATAAATACCCACTTTTTCCCCTGTCGGGAAATTTCCAAGTGTTGGATCTTTCCGTAGTTTAAGAACGTTCGAAGTAGTGCAAGTAATGCGATGGACCCTCTAGAATACAACAAACCTTAACTCGATTATGTGACCGTCTTGAACTGCCCTTTGAACCTTAGGGTTTGGGGCAGTACGGCGTGCCACATGTGAGGCGTTGGCTTGACCCTTCTACGGCTGGACCGTTGGTACTGAGGCATGAAGTGAATGTTTTTAAACTTATTTCATGTGTTGAGCTGTTTTGGGAAAACTTGGGTGTTTGACTGTTCGATCGGAATGTTTAACATTTTCTGTTTATCTGGAATGTGATACAATATTTGGAATCCACAGGTAGTTATGAGATAACTGATTTGAATGTTATAAACATAGCACTTTAGTCTCACTTGATCGGTTGCCACGGAATTTTGATGCGATCAAAAGTCCGTCGCAATCACGTAGCGTACGCGGATACTCGCCGGTAAACTTAATAGACAGCTACACCCCTTAGCCCCGACCAAGTGACTTTAGGAGAACCCCAACGCCGAAAGCATCCGTTCGGGTGCTCGCGGCAGCGGTGTTCCGCCTTAGCGAACTTCGTCGACGGCATCGGGGGTGCGGCTGCCTACTAAAGTTTGCGACGAGCATTCGATCAAAATGCCGGGAATCTTGTTGAATTGCCCGACTTGATATTGAAAAGTGTTTTCGATAATGAGACTAAAATGCGGGGTTTATAATTGTTAGGCATGTGATGTCTAAGGAATTCAGATGGTTAGGCATGCGATGTCTAAGTTGGTTGCGGATTCCAACTGTTGTAGTTTTACACTTTCTTTTCTGTGACCGTAAGTGTAATATGTGATATCGCCGTTTTCGTTGCTATATGTCAACGACAATTGGGATATGCATGTTTACTTACGTTGATGACATGTGATGTTATGTGTTGCTGGATATGTTATATTGGATCGTCGTGTTTGAATAGCCGGGGGTTTTTATATGAGATGAGTGTTTTTCATTTTCATTCATGTAAAAACTTGTATGTAATATTCTTTTATTGGGGCACTTCCAGGTTGCGAAAGATGTCACCCATTGTATATTATTTACTTTTCCGCACTAGGATAGACCCAAGGAGGGGAGCACAAGTAACCGGGTTCTAGAGTCCAGTGGGAGACCAACTCGAGGAGTCGAGTCCGGGTCTCCTAACTCTAGAATTGGTAGGGTTGCTTGCCGCTCTCGTAGGGGTCTAGGGGTGTGGGTTTGGCTATTCATCGCGACCGTGGAATCCGTGTTTTATACTGGCCCGTATTAAAAACACGGACGTCCTAGTATATCCAATGTTTCATATGTTTCTTCTGCTGCGATATCTGTGATGTGATCATGTGATGTTCTGTGATAAATACTGTATATAGTATATATGATATATTATATAGACGTTACTTATGTTTTACACCCGCGCTAGCCCTGTCCTGCTCTGCCGTTAGTTACCTAACCTAACGGTGCACGAGGGGACATCGAGGCGAATGCGGATGGCATAAGTGTACGTCGTATTTATCTGTGATGTTTGGGTAACTTAAATGATGGGACTTCATTAATGTGATTAATGAAAGAAAAGAAACCTAAAGATGTTGTGGAATCGAATTTTCAAAAACAGGTAGCTACAGTTCTTGCTTTGCATCGCGGTGTTCCTTGAAGAACATCTTGCACCTTATTCGATAAGGAAAGGACCGAGATCCCTTCACCGGGAGTGACTCCTTTAGCAATAACTGGCAGATGCTATAATCCTCGGTTTGTCTTTTGATTGCTTCTATAGTTTTTGCTTTGCACAGCGGTATATATGATATATCCTGCACCTTATTCGATGAGGAAAGGGCCGACGATCCCTTCACCGGGAGTGACCCCTTTAGAAAAACTAGAAAAGCCTAAAAAACACTCCATTTCAAAATTCATTCGATCCTACAACGATATCAAGTTCATTAAGCAATGGGTTTTCAGAAAAACCTGTCATAGTGCTATGTTTGTTGACTTCCGTCAAGGCGTAGTGTGCGGTAGCTAACTAGTATTTATCTGCTTATGCATATGATGCAGATTGGGTTAGGGTAGTCGTACGGCCTTGTTGACCTCCGTCAAGGGTCGTGCGGGTGGGTTTGATTCAATCAAGAAATGACGGGTTGAACTTGACTAGTAACCTATGATTTGTTGACCTCCGTCAAGGTCATAAGGTGCTAGGGGCAAAATTATCGGGAATTTCAAGTGTTGAAATTTGCAATGAGATTGCATACCTTCTATGAGATAGTTGGGTCCCGATACCCACTGCGAGTAATTGTTACTCCTGGGAGAGTTTTACACATTACAATTAGCCGATCTAGTAGGTGTCTAGAAAGGTGTCAACGGGGTTACGCCTCTGGGGAAACGAGGTTTACTGTAATTGTAGGTTTCCTAGGCACACATTAGAGGTCTCACAAGGCATCAACCATGCTAAATTCAAAAATTTCCGGTGCCGAGAAACCCTAATGCGATCGTTGACTAGAGTTTAAGGCGAAACATACAAGTTGTAAACAACTTTACTCTAAAGTGAAAGAGACTACAACCTTTGTAGATACGGTCCTCCACTTCCTTAGCTCCGTGATGATGTTCCTCCGCTGCGATCATCGGATCCCGGACTCTAGCGATGGTTTCGTCGAAGAAATGATCGGGCTAGGTCGTCGACTTCGATGCCGAAGATGATCTACGTCGAGGCAACACAAGATCAAGCTCCAACTTCACCAATTCATGAAACTTGTGAAGAAAACACCCTATACTACTTGTCAAGTGGTAGAGGATGAAGAAATAGGAAGTGGGTTCACTTTGGATTTGGATTTCTCACTTGGAATCATCACTTGACATTTTTGAAGCAAGCTTTTCTTTTCTTTTTCAAGAGGAAGAAGAAGAAGAAAAAGAATAATGAATTATCATTAAAAGGAAAATGAAGTGATGGTTATCATAATGAAACCATGGGTGAGGCTAACTCATGTAGAGAATAAACTAAGGTTAAGGGAAATGGTTAGGGTTAAGGAAAGAAACAAAATGGTCAAAGCATTTCAAAGCTTCATGAAGCTTCAAGAAAAAAACAAAGAATGCCACCATTTTATTTTATCCAAAAGAAATAAATAAATAAATGAATAATTAAATTAAAACCCTAACCATTTACTTAACCAACGTTTAAATCAAACATACACCCAAGTTTGCATGTATCATCAAACATGATACAATCTTGTGCACAAAAATATATCACATATACAATGTGCACAAACAAGTGAGAAAAACATCTTAAGTGAACCAATATTAGTTAATGTAAAGTAATATATCAAATATATAATTATACATTAAATCATTAAATCAACACTTGATTTAACGATCTGGTCACATCGCATATGACCGACTAATATCCAATGTATCGACTTATCGAATCAATCCTCGATTCGATAACTAGGTTATATCGCATACAACCAATTGATACATTCATCGCGAGAATAGATTACGGTATCACATACACGCATTATTCTCGGTCCCGCACATATCTCATATACGCTCCTATTTTGTTTCGCTTGAGCCAGGAAACCTCTGTGTAGGACTCTAAAGACTCGTCAATACGCCGGCAGCAGGTGATGATCATATCAAACACCCACAAGCAGCAAGCGGTCTGCTAAACGTAATGGCCACCCGGGTATTGAGCGATCAGATGATCGACGAGCAAGCCCGGTCACATTCCTGTGAATCCAACCAGTAACACTTACCGTACAGTCCGGTCTGTTCATCTGATATGTCGCATATCTCGCCTAGGGGTGGTAAACGTCAGACCCCAGTAGCTCGATAAGTCATGTCGATATGAGGTCTATAACAGTTCGAGATACTACTGATAACACTTACCAGTAAATCTCAGCCACCCTGGTCAGGGATTTCCAGTTATAGCCAATCGAACACAGCGCAACATCAACTCTCTATACCGGGAGAGACGAATCCCCTCCTATCGCTCATTGCCTCCATGTGATTCGGGACTGTACCCAAAAACCACCATTTTGCACGCCCTCTTGGACGTGGTAAGGTGGAAATCAAAGCACAGTGGGAATCACACAAGACTCTATGATGATCTTGGGTCTACAGACTAACCTGTAACAGTGTCACCAGAGAATTGCCTTCTGACGTAAGGTATAATACCATCTGGGAGTTCTCGGCGAGTCCGTCCAGTGTACCCAGTATCCACTGAGCACCCGTATATCATCTCTGATGTCAAACACCAATGGATATGGGATCATCCATCGCCCATCTGTATGGGTCGAGAAGGTATACGCTAGTCTACTCTGGTATATCGATGCCCTGTCTCGATACATCCACGACTAGAGACCTTGAAGGATGTACTTATGGACTACCATGTCCCTACTAGTATGATCCGAATCATAATCCAGGTAGTCAAGTACACATCCTAAGGGCTTTACCAACATGTAACAGAGAGACAATCAGTGTACACGTTAAGGTAAAGAGTAACCAGATAGCATACTATCATATCGAGCAAGAAAGTCATCCCTATATATGTCCAAGCATCCACTACAATATACATCCTATGTATAGTAATGGCCTCTAGGGCATACATATAACTAACAATCTCCCACTTGCACTAGGGCCATCTGTAGCAGTGGTTGTAGTATCTCATACTCAACCTTCCCATAAAAGTCTCTCTTTGGGAAAATGCCTTTGTGAGTGGATCCGCCGTGTTGTCCTTTGAGTCTACTCTCCTAACCTCGATCTCCTTGGAGATCAACCATCTCCATGATCAGGTGATACTGCCTTAGAATATGTCTGGATCACTGATGGGACGGGCGTTCCTTGGCATAAGCCACAACTCCACTGTCACACAATGGCAGGAACGAAGTTCATCTCATGAACTAATTATACACCCAGCCTTCCTCTTTGGTAGCATCTTAAATAGCGATGTATCCATCCTTTATCGTCTAGTATGCCATGGTATCTAGCTTGGAACTTTTCCAACATACCGTCCCTTTACTGAGGGTAAAGACAATGCCTGCGACTGACATTCAATCGTCTTTATCACCCTGGAACTTTTCCAGTGATTCTCCCCAGGATCAATTGATACCATCTCACTACATCTAGTGAGACTCCTTGCATCCATTTACATCTATCTCATAGATGAAAACTCAGGATTTAGGAGGTATCACTTTGATCCTATTGGAGAATCCATGTGATAAGCGGAGATTGACCGAGCGTAGCATAGGAAACTCCTTCCTTATCAAGAGTATGTCATCCACGTACTCTACGAGGATCACTACCATACTCCCTACTACCTTTTTGTCTATACATGGTTTATCTACCATTTTGATGATGTCAAACTCTGTGACTAACACATCAAAATAGACGTTCCAACTCCGCGATGCCTGCTTTATCACATAAAACATCTTGCTCGCGTTTCCGCTGCTCCCACTGTCTACGAGGCCCTCTGGCTGTGTACTTATAGACGCACTCTTCTAAAACTTCACTTAGAAAAGCAGTCATGGCACCCAACCGTCAGATATCGTAGTCATGGTATATAGCCGTGGCAAGTAGGATCTGGATGGACTTAAGCATAGCCACTAGAAAAAGATTTCATCATTATCCACGCCTGGTCGATGACGAAAACCTTTAACAAGTCTAGCTTTGAAAGTCTCAACCTTTCCATCTACACTAAGTAATCTTCTCAAGATATACTTGCTCCTGATGGGGATTTAACCCTTTAGATATAGCAACTAAAGTCCATACTTTGTTGGTGTATAAGGATTCCATCTCAGATCGCTAAGCATCCAGCCGTTCTTACAGAGTCCCACTCTTGATGGCCAGCTCGAAACTAGTTGGGTCATCATCTCATGATGTATTCCTCGCTCCCACTGTCATAGAGAAACCGAAGTATCTCTCAGGTGGGTGAGGAACCCTGCTAGATCGGCGTTGAGGCTGAGGTTCGTTGGGGACTATTGAATCCTTTGGTTCTGTCAAATCATCAGCTGCAGTTTTGTATAGCTGGAACTTTCCAGTTCTACAGAACTGACCTTGCCTCGATCTTGTCCGGATTTTTCTTTTGACATAGGCTGGACAATCCCAAATCTTAACTTGCTTAATAGATGGGCTCTTCCTATACCTTATCTTATATGGAGTGGTAGGCAGTGATCTGATTCGAACCTAATTCAATAGGTATGCAGGTTCTCAAGTGCACAACCCCAAAAGGAAATAGGTAACTCAGTAATACTCAACATAGAGCACACCATATCTAATATTATGCGATTGCTCCGCCCCGATACACCGTTGTGCTGTGGTATATTCAGAGGAGTAATACTGAGAGAGAATCTCATTTTCTTTTAGAATAGTCCAGGAATGCCATGCACAAGTATTCTCCTCCCTGATCTTATCATAGGACATAATACTTATACCCGGTTTTTGGTTCTCTATTTCTAACTTATATTCTGTGAATATCTCAAAAGGTTCGGACTTGTGTTTCAACAGGAACATATGTCTGAATCTTGAGAGATTATTAGAGAATGTAATGAAATACAAAGAACCGGTCTTGGCATGTGTAGACAGGGGATCTTACATACATCATCATGTATCAATCCCAAGGGTTTACAAACTCTTTCTCTGTTTCCAATAAACAGAGCTGTGGTCATCTTATCTTTGTGACATGACTGGCAAGTTTCATAAGATGTAAATTCAAACTGATTTAAATATGCAACTAAAATGTAACTTCAGCCAGTCGGGTCACATTGATATGACCTAGTCTACAATACCTCAAGAAGGATTCGTTCATTTTTGAACTCTTCCTCTTGTGTGTGTTCTGTATACTAGGAACTGTAGTTTGATTTAGAACGTCAATGCTCTTAGATAACGTGCCTGAACCGATCAACTTTTGATATAGGAAACGTTCAAAACATTATCCATCAATACAAAATTTTATCATTTCTTTAATAAATAAAGAGATTGATATGATTTTGTATATCAGGTTCGGTATCTAATAGCATTTGTTCAGAATCAATGTATTGGTAATACAGGGTGACAGTGACCAACAAACTTGGCTGCAACACTTGCCCCGTTTTCTGTCTCATGAAACTTATCACCCGTTCTCAGTTTTTCTACCTTTTTATAGCCCTATGCAACAGATTACATATCTGGGATCCTGATCCGGTATCAAATACCCAGGATGCGGAGGATACTGAGAAACAGTTTTTTGTAATGAACATACTCGAAGGAGATCCATCATATGCACTTTCTTCGTTTGGGCGGCATAGGAATTCTGGTATTCCCCTATTTCATGCTCTGTCTTATAACAATTATAAGTTGGAGCGGGACCAACGTTCCCCAGCTCAGTATTGTAGGGTTCCTAGGCACTCTAATGGAGTCTCACAAGTGATCAAACATGCCAATTTCTAAAAATTACGGTGCCGAGAAACCCTAGAACGGATCGTTGGCTAGAAGTATAGGCGAAGCAAGCAAGTAAACGGAAATATAGCTAAAGGGAAGGGGCTACAACCTTTATAGATCCGGTCCACCACTTCCTAAGCTCCGCGATGATCTCCCTCCGCTGTCCAAATCGAACCTATGACTCTAGCATCGGCATCATCGAAGAATGGGCGGGCTTGATCGTCGGTTCGATGCCGAAGATGATCTACGTCGAGACATCACAAGAACAAGCTCCAACTTCACCAAGCCATGAAAACTTGTGAAGGAAACACCCTATACAACTTGGCAAGAGGTAGAGGATGAAGAAATAGGAAGTGGGTAAACTTTAGAATTGGATTTCTCACTTGATTTCACTAGTTGCCATTGATGGTCACTAGCTTTCTTCATGGAAGAAGAAGATGAAGAAGAAGAAGATATGATAAGTATTACAGAAAAATGAAAAAGAATTAATTCTTATCATCTTCTAACCTTAGTTAAGTGTAGAGAATGAATTAGGGTTAGTTTAAATGGTTAGGGTTAAGTATAAGACAAGAATGGAGACTAAGTCAAAACTTCAAGAATGTTCAACTAAAAACAAAACAAGTAACCATTCATTTATCCTTTTCATTTTCCAAAATGAATAAATGAATAAGATAAATGAATAAGTAATTAAGTAAACAAAACCCTAATCATTAACTTAACCATAGTTTAATTCTTTACACTTAACCAAATAAGCATGTATCATCAAACATGATACAATCATGTGCACAAAAGTATATCACATATACAACTTGCACAATTCAAGTGAGAAAATCCATTTAAAGTGAACCAATACTAGTTAATGCAAAGTAATATATCAAATACATAATTATACATTAAATCATTAAATCAACACTTGATTTAACGATCCGGTCATATCGTATATAACCGACTAGTATCCAATGTATCGGCTTATCGAATAAATCCTTGATTCGATAACTAGGTTATATCGCATATAACTAATCGATACATTCATCGCGAGAATGGAATACGGTATCACATACACGCATTATTCTCGGTCCCGCACATATCTCATATGCGCTCCTATTTGGTTTCGCTTGAGCCAGGAAACCTCTGTGTAGGACTCTAAAGACTCGTCAATACGCCGGCAGCATGTGATGATCATATCAAACACCCACAAGCCGCAAGCGGTCTGCAAAACGTAACGGCCACACGGGTATTGAGCGATCAGAAGATCGACGAGCAAGCCCGCTCACACTCCTGTGAATCCAACCAGTAACACTTAACGTACAGTCCGGTCTGTTCATCTGATATGTCGCATATCTCGCCTAGGGGTGGTAAATGTCAGACCCCAGTAGCTTGATAAGTCATGCCGACGTGAAGTCCATAACATTCGTGAAACTACTGATAACTCTTACCAGTATATCACTGCAACCCTGGCCAGGGATTTCCTGTTATGGTCAGTCGAGCATAGCGCAACATCAACCCCCAATACCGGGAGAGACGAATCCCCTCCTATCGCTCATTGCCTCCATGTGAATCGGGACTGTACCCAAAAACCACCTGTTTGCACAACTCAGTAGAGCCGTGGTAGGGTGGAAATCAAAGCACAGTGGGAGACACACAAGACTCTATGACGATCTCGGCTCAACAGACTAAGCTGTACCAGTGTCACCAGAGAACTGCCATCTGACGTGAGGTATACTACCATCTGGGAGTTCTCGGCGAGTCCGTTCAGTGTACCCAGTCTCCACTGAGCACCCGTATACGATCTCTGATGTCAAACACCAATGGATATGGGATCATCCATCGCCCATCACATGGGTCGAGAAGATATACGCTAGTCTACTCTGGAATATCGATGCCCCGTCTCGATATTCCCACGACTAGGAACAATGAAGGATGTACTCATTGACTACCCAGGCCCCACTAGTATGATCTACATCATAGTCCTGGAAGTCGAGTACACATCCTAAGGGCTTTATCAACATGTAATCAGAGAGACAGAAAGTATACATGTTAAGATAAAGAGCAACCAGATAGCGTACTATCATGTCGAGCAAGAAAGTCCTACCTATATATGTCCCAGCATCCACTACAATATACATCCAATGTACAGTAATGGCCTCTAGGGCATACATATAACTAACAATCTCCCACTTGCACTAGGGCCATCTGTAGCAGTGGTCGCAGTATCTAATACTCAACCATCCCCTAAAAGTCTCTCTTTAGGAAAAGGCCTTCGTGAGTGGATCCGCCGTGTTGTCCTCTGAGTCTACTCTCCTAACCTCGATCACCCCGGAGATCAACTATCTCCATGATCAGGTGATGCTTCCTCAGAATTTGTCTGGGTCACTGATGGGACCAGGGTTCCAGGGCCGAAGCCACACGTCCATTGTCATACAGTGGCAGGAACCTAGTTCATCTTATGAACCAATATACACCCAAACTTCCTCTTTGGTAGTATCTTCAATAGCGATGTTACCAGCCTTTATCGTCTAGTTTGCCACGGTATCTAGCTTGGAACTCTTCCAACAATCCGTCCCTCTACTGAGGGTAAAGACAATGCCCGTGACTGACATTCAGTCGTCTTTATCACCCTGGAACTCTTCCAGTGATTCTCCCCAGGATCGATTGATACCATCTCACTGTATCTAGTGAGAATCCTAGCATCCAATTACATCTATCTCATAGATGAAAACTCAGGATTTAGGAGGTATCACTTTGATCCTATTTGGAGAATCCTACTGATAATAGGAGATTGACCGATCGTAGTATAGGAAACTCTTTTCCTATCAAGAGTATGTTGTCTACGTACAATACGAAGATGACCACCTTACTCTCTACTACCCTTTTGTATATACAAGGTTCGTCTACCATTTTGATGAAGTCAAACACTTTGACTATCACATCAAAATAGACGTTCCAACTCCGCGATGCCTGCTTCATTATGTAAAGCAACTTGCATACGTTTCCGCTGCTCCCACTGTTTACGAAGCCCTCTGGCTGTGTTCTTATAGACGTTCTCTTCTAAATCATTATTTAGAAAAGTAGTCATGGCACCCAACCATCAGCTATCGCAGTCATGGTATGTAGCCGTGGCAAGTAGGATCTGGATGGACTTAAGCATATTCCATGGAAAAGGTTTCATTATTATCCGTGCCTGGTCGATGACGAAAACCTTTAACAAGTCTAGCTTTGAAAGTCTCAACTTTTCCATCTATACCAAGTAATCGTCTCAAGATATACTTGCTCCTGATGGGGATTTAACCCTTCAGATATAGCAACTAAAGTCCATACTTTGTTGGTGTACATGGATTCCATCTCAGATCGCTAAGCATCCAGCCATTCTTACAGAGTCCCTGCTCTTGATGGCCTGCTCGAAACTAGTTGGGTCATCATCTCATGATGCATTCCTCGCTCCCACTGTCATCGAGAAACCTAGGTATCTCTCAGGCGGATGAGGAACCCTACTAGATCGGCGGAGAGGCTGAGGTTCGTCGGGAACTATAGAATCCTTTGGTTCTGTCAAATCATCAACTGCAGTTTTGTATAGCTGGAACCTTTCCAGTTCTACAGAACTTATCCTGCCTCGATCTTGTCCGGATTTTGCTTTAAACATAGGCCGGACAACCCCAAATCTTAACTCGCTTAAGAGATAGGATCTTCCCACACCATATCTTATATGGAGTGGTAGGCAGTGATTTGATTCAAACCTAATTCAATAGGTATGCAGCTTCTCAAGTGCATAACCCCAAAAGGAAATAGGTAACTCAGTAATACTCATTATAGAGCACACCATATCTAATATTGTGCAATTGCTCCGCCCTGATACACCGTTGTGCTGTGATGTATTCAGAGGAGTAACACTGAGAGAAAATCTCATTCTCCTTTAGAATAGTTCAGGAATTCTATGCACAAGTATTCTTCTACCTGATCTTATCATAGGACATAATACTTATACCCGTATTTTGGTTCTCTACTTCTAACTTATATTCTGTGAATATCTCAAAAAGTTCAGACTTATGTTTCAACAGGAACATATGACTGAATCTTGAGAGATTATCAGAGAATATAATGAAGTATAAAGAACCAGTCCGGGCATGTGTAGACAGGAGACCTTACATACATCATAATGTATCAGTCCCAAGAGTTTACTAACTCTTTCTCTGTTTCCAATAAACAGAGCTATGGTCATCTTATCTTTGTGACATGACTGGCAAGTTTCACAAGATGTAAATTCAAACTGATTTAAATATGCATCTAAATGCAACTTTAGCTAGTCGGGTCGCCTTGATATGACATAGTCTACAATACCTCAAGAAGAATTTGTTCATTTCTGAACTCTTCCTCTTGTGTGTGTTCAGTATACTAGGAACTGTAGTTTGATTTATAACGTCAATGCTTTTAGATAACGTGCCTGAACCGATCAACTTTTGATATAGGAAATGTTCAAAACATTATCCAACAATACAAAATTATATATCCTTTCTTTACTAATAAAGAGATTGATATGATTTTGTATATCAGGTTCGGTATCTAATAGCATTTGTTCAGAATCAATGTATTGGTAATAAAGGGTGACAGTGACCAACAGACCTGGCTGCAACACTTGCCCCGTTTTCTGTCTCATGAAACTTATCACCCGTTCTCAGTTTTTCTACCCTTTTGTAGCCCTATGTAACAGATTACATATCTGGGATCCTGATCCGGTATCATATATCCAGGATGCAGAGGATACTGAGAAACAGTTCTTTGTAATGAACACACCCGAAGGAGATGCATCATATGCACTTTCTTCGTTTGGGCGGCATAGGAATTCTGGTATTCCCCAATTTCCTGCTCGGTCTTATAACAATTATAAGTCGGAGCGGGACCAACGTTCTCCAGCTCAGTATAGCAAGCTGGTTCGGTCAATTCATCCATAGTATTATCTTGATTAAGGCGTGATATGGTCGCTACCTGGAGAGAGAGAGAAGAAAATACTCAGCGTGCGCTCTTGCAAGATCAGATTGGTTATTTATTTTATCTAATCAGGATAGCTCCCACTGTTTTTATCAAATCTTCCTTCAAACCCTAAAAGGAAAGACTAGCCGGGATTAATTACACTCTACAAGTTCGCCAATCTTTCAGCCAGACCAGTGTCGGTACTTTGAGGGAGGTTCCCCGTGCTTTCGCACGGACCTAATTACAGTAAACCTCGTTTTCCCAGAGGCGTAACCCCGTTGACACCTTTCTAGACACCTACTTGATCGGCTAATTGCAAAGTGCAAAACTCTCCCAGGAGTAACAATTACTCGCAGTGGGTATCGGGATCCAACTATCATATAGAAGGTATGCAATCTCATTGCAAATTTCAACACTTGAAACTCCCGATAATGGTTTTTACCCCTAGCACTTATGACCTTAACTAAGGTCAACAAATCATAAGTACTAGTCAAGTTCTACCCGTCATTTCGTGATTAATTAGACCCACCCACATGACCCTTAACTAAGGTCAACAAAGTCACGCGACTGTCCTAACTAATCGCATCATATGCGGTGTAGGAAGACATCACTTAGCTACCGTACACTGTGCCTTAACTAAAGTCAACAAACACAGCACGAATACTAAGTACTCTACTTCCTAAAATGACGGAGGGTTGCGAATGGTTTTTTTTGTGAAAACCTTTAACGCTTTGAACTTGATCTCGTTGCGGAATCAAATGGTTTTTAAATGGAATGTTTTTGAAGCTTTTCTAGTTTTGCTAAAGGGGTCACTCCCGGTGAAGGGATCGTCGGCCCTTTTCTCGTCGAATGAGGTGCGGGATATATCATATATATCACTGTGCAAAGCAGAAACTATAGAAGCAATCAAAAGACAAACCGAGAGTTGTAGCATCTGCCAGTTATTGCTAAAGGAGTCACTCCCGGTGAAGGGATCTCGGTGCTTTCCTCATCGAATAAGGTGCAGGATGTTCTACAAGGAACACCGCGATGCAAAGCAAGAACTGTAGCTACCTGTTTTTATTTTGAAATTCGATTCCACAACATCAATTAGGTTTATTTACTTTCATTAATCTCATTAATGAATATCCCATCATTTAAGTCCACCTAATCATCACAGATAAATATAACGTACGCTTATGCCATCCGCATTCGCCTCGATGTCCCGTCTGCACCGTTAGGTTAGGTAACTAACGGCAGAGCGAGGCAGGGCTAGCGCGGGTGTAAAACATAAGCAACGTCTATATAATATATCATATATACTATATACTACATCTATCTGAACAGAGCACAGAACATCGCATGATCACATCACAGATAACGCAGCAGAAAGAATCATATGAAATATTGGATATACTAGGACATCCGTGTTTTCAATACGAGCCAGTATAAAACACGGATTCCACGGTCGTGATGAATAGCCAATCCCACACCCCTAGACCCCTACGAGAGCGGCAAGCAACCCTACCAATTCTAGGGTTAGGAGACCCGGACTCGACTCCTCGAGTTGGTCTCCCACTGGACCCCAGAACCCGGTTACTTGTGCTCCCCTCCTTGGGTCTATCCTAATGCAGAAAAATAAATAATATACATCAACGGTGACAACTTCCGCAACCTGGAAGTGCCCCAATAAAAGAATATTACATACAAGATTTTTACATGAATGAAAATGAAAAACACTCATCTCACATAAAAACCCCCCGGCTATTCAAACACGACGATCCAATATAACATATCCAGCAACACATAACATCACATGTCATCAACGTAAGTAAATATGCGCATCCCAATTATCGTTGACATATAGCAACGAAACCGGCGATATCACATATTACACTTACGGTCACAGAAAAGAAAGTGTAAAACTATAACAATTGGAATCCGCAACCTCTTTAAATATCGCATGCCTAATCAAATGAATTCCTTAGACATCGTATGCCTAACAATTATAAACCCCGCATTTTAGTCTCATTATCGAAAACACTTTTCAATACCAAGTCGGGTAATTCAACAAGATTCCCGACATCCTGATCGAATACTCGCCGCAAACTTCAGTAGACGGCCGCACCCCTGATACCGTCGACGAAGTGCACCAAGGCAGAACACCGCTACCGCGAGCACCAGAACGGATGCTTTCGGCGACGGGGTTCTCCTACAGTCACTTGGTCGGGGCTATGGAGTGAGGCTGTCTATTAAGTTTACCTGGCGAGTATCCGCGTACGCTACGTGATTGCAACGGACTTTTGATCACATCAAAATTCCGTGGCAACCGATCAAGTGAGACTAAACTGCTATGTTTATAATATTCATTCCGTTATCTCATAACTATTTGTGAATTCCAATTATTGTATCACATTCCGGATAAACAGAAAATGCTAAACTTTTCGATCGAACATTCGAACACCCAAGTTTTCCCGAAACAGCTCAACACATGAAATAAGTCTAACAACATTCAGTTCATGCCTCAGTACCAACGGTCCAGCCGTAGAAGGGTCAAGCCAACGCCTCACATGTGGCACGCCGTACTGTCCCAAACCCGAAGGTTCAAAGGGCAGTTCAAGACGGTCACATAATCGAGTTAAGGTTTGTTGTCTTCTAGAGGGTCCATCGCGTTACTTGCACTACTTAGAACGTCGTTAAACTACGGAAAAATCCAACACTTGGAAATTTCCCTACAGGGGAAAAATTGGGTATTTATATCCGGTCGAACTTTTTAACATATTCTAAAAATACCCGGAAAAGCACACCGACAAAATTAGACAGTCCGATCGAATACACCGAGTCCCCAATACAACTCTGGAATAAATATTAAAATATTCCCAGGAAAACTAGCACCAGAAAGCATGAATTACTGTGCAAAGTTTGAAGGCCAATCAAGTCAGGTGACCACGGAACCGCCGCAGAAGCCAGGCTTCTGCCGCGGTTCCGCCGCTCATTAGAGGTATCATGGACAAATTTTTGCATCGTAATTCTTAGAATTCCCTGCTGGGTTTTCTGCATATTTTTAATTTCGAAAAAACCACGATTTCAGAAAAAGTCTAGAGAGCAATATTAGGGTTTGGGTTTTGATTCGATCGGAGTTCTAATTCCGTCTAGACTTCGCCTAAGGCTCTAGCTAGGCTCTGATACCACTGTAGGGTTCCTAGGCACTCTAATGGAGTCTCACAAGTGATCAAACATGCCAATTTCTAAAAATTACGGTGCCGAGAAACCCTAGAACGGATCGTTGGCTAGAAGTATAGGCGAAGCAAGCAAGTAAACGGAAATATAGCTAAAGGGAAGGGGCTACAACCTTTGTAGATCCGGTCCACCACTTCCTAAGCTCCGCGATGATCTCCCTCCGCTGTCCAAATCGAATCCATGACTCTAGCATCGGCATCATCGAAGAATGGGCGGGCTTGATCGTCGGTTCGATGCCGATGATGATCTACGTCGAGGCATCACAAGAACAAGCTCCAACTTCACCAAGCCATGAAAACTTGTGAAGGAAACACCCTATACAACTTGGCAAGAGGTAGAGGATGAAGAAATAGGAAGTGGGTAGACTTTAGAATTGGATTTCTCACTTGATTTCACTAGTTGCCATTGATGGTCACTAGCTTTCTTCATGGAAGAAGAAGATGAAGAAGAAGAAGAAGATATGATAAGTATTAAAGAAAAATGAAAAAGAATTAATTCTTATCATCTTCTAACCTTAGTTAAGTGTAGAGAATGAATTAGGGTTAGTTTAAATGGTTAGGGTTAAGAATAAGACAAGAATGGAGACTAAGTCAAAACTTCAAGAATGTTCAACTAAAAACAAAACAAGTAACCATTCATTTATCCTTTTCATTTTCCAAAATGAATAAATGATTAAGATAAATTAATAAGTAATTAAGTAAACAAAACCCTAATCATTAACTTAACCATAGTTTAATTCTTTACACTTAACCAAATAAGCATGTATCATCAAACATGATACAATCATGTGCACAAAAGTATATCACATATACAACTTGCACAATTCAAGTGAGAAAATCCATTTAAAGTGAACCAATACTAGTTAATGCAAAGTAATATATCAAATACATAATTATACATTAAATCATTAAATCAACACTTGATTTAACGATCCGGTCATATCGTATATAACCGACTAGTATCCAATGTATCGGCTTATCGAATAAATCCTTGATTCGATAACTAGGTTATATCGCATATAACTAATCGATACATTCATCGCGAGAATGGAATACGGTATCACATTCACGCATTATTCTCGGTCCCGCACATATCTCATATGCGCTCCTATTTCGTTTCGCTTGAGCCAGGAAACCTCTGTGTAGGACTCTAAAGACTCGTCAATACGTCGGCAACAAGTGATGATCATATCAAACACCCACAAGCCGCAAGCGGTCTGCTAAACGTAACGGCCACCCGGGTATTGAGCGATCAGAAGATCGACGAGCAAGCCCGCTCACACTCCTGTGAATCCAACCAGTAACACTTAACGTACAGTCCGGTCTGTTCGTCTGATATGTCGCATATCTCGCCTAGGGGTGGTAAACGTCAGACCCCAGTAGCTTGATAAGTCATGCCGACGTGAAGTCCATAACATTCGTGAAACTACTGATAACTCTTACCAGTATATCACTGCAACCCTGGCCAGGGATTTCCTGTTATGGCCAGTCGAGCATAGCGCAACATCAACCCCCAATACCGGGAGAGACGAATCCCTTCCTATCGCTCATTGCCTCCATGTGAATCAGGACAGTAACCAAAATCCACCTGTTTGCACAACTCAGTAGAGCCGTGGTAGGGTGGAAATCAAAGCACAGTGGGAGACACACAAGACTCTATGACGATCTCGGGTCAACAGACTAAGCTGTACCAGTGTCACCAGAGAACTGCCATCTGACGTGAGGTTTAATACCATCTGGGAGTTCTCGGCGAGTCCGTTCAGTGTACCCAGTCTCCACTGAGCACTCGTATACGATCTCTGATGTCAAACACCAATGGATATGGGATCATCCATCGCCCATCACATGGGTAGAGAAGATATACGCTAGTCTACTCTGGAATATCGATGCCCCGTCTCGATATTCCCACGACTAGGAACAATGAAGGATGTACTCATTGACTACCTAGGCCCCACTAGTATGATCTGCATCATAGTCCTGGAAGTCGAGTACACATCCTAAGGGCTTTATCAACATGTAATCAGAGAGACAGAAAGTATACATGTTAAGATAAAGAGCAACCAGATAGCGTACTATCATGTCGAGCAAGAAAGTCCTACCAATATATGTCCCAGCATCAACTACAATATACATCCAATGTACAGTAATGGCCTCTAGGGCATACATATAACTAACAAGTATAACAAGCGGGTTCGGTCAGTATATCCGTTTTATTATCTTGATTA
Source organism: Agapanthus africanus (assembly GCA_030015575.1). Lineage (NCBI taxonomy): Eukaryota > Viridiplantae > Streptophyta > Magnoliopsida > Asparagales > Amaryllidaceae > Agapanthus > Agapanthus africanus. The sequence continues at coordinate 139,524,079 of JASDDO010000012.1, forward strand.
AGGCGTGATATGGTAGCTACTAGGAGAGAGAGAGAAGAAAACACTCAGCGTGCGCTCTTGCAAGATCAGATTGGTTATAATTTTATCTAATCAGAATGGCTCCCACTGTTTTTATCAAATCTTCCCTCAAACCCTAAAAGGAAAGACTAGCCGGGATTAATTACATACTACAAGTTCGCCAATCTTTCAGCCAGGCCAGTGTCGGTACTTTGAGGGAGGCCCCCCGTGCTTTCGTTCGAACCTAATTAATGTAAACCTCGTTTTCCCAGAGGCGTAACCCCGTTGACACCTTTCAAGACACCTACTTGATCGACTAATTGTAATGTGTAAAACTCTCCCAGGAGTAACAATTACTCTCAGCGGGTATCGGGATCCAACTATCTCATAGAAGTTATGCAATCTCATTGCAAATTTCAACACTTGAAATTCCCGATAATATTCTGCCCCTAACCTCCTATGACCTTGACAAAGGCCAACAAACCATAGGATGCTAGTCAAGTTCAACCCGTCATTTCCTGATTGAATTAAACCCACCCGCACGACCCTTGACAAAGGCCAACAAGGTCGCACGACTACCCTAACCCAATCTGCATCATATGCAAAAGCAGATAAGCACCAGTTAGCTACCGCACACTCGCCTTGACAAAGGCCAACAAACGCAGCACGAATACTAACTACTACTTATCTGAAATGACTGAGGGCTACGACAGGTTTTTCTGAAAACCTATTGCGTAATGAACTTGATATCATTGTAGAATCAAATGATTTTAATAATGGAGTGTTTTTTAGGCTTTTCTAGTTTTGCTAAAGGGGTCACTCCCGGTGAAGGGATCGTCGGCCCTTTCCTCATCGAATAAGGTGCGGGATATATCATATATATCATTGTGCAAAGCAGAAACTATAGAAGCAATCAAAAGTCAAACCGTGTGTGCAGCATCTGCCAGTTATTTCTAAAGGGGTCACTCCCGGTGAAGGGATCTCGACCCTTTCCACATCGAATAAGGTGCAGGATGTTCTACAAGGAACACCGCGAAGAAAAGCAAGAACTGTAGCTACCTATTTTATTTTGAAATTCGATTCCACAACATCTTTAGGTTTATTTTCTTTCATTAATCATATTAATGAAGTCCCATCATTAAAATTACCTAAACATCACAGATAAATACGACGTACACTTATGCCATCCGCATTCGCCTCGATGTCCCCTCGTGCACCGTTAGGTTAAGTAACCAACGACAGAGCGGGGCAGGGCTAGCGCGGGTGTAAAACATAAGTAACATCTATATAATATATCATATATATTATATACAGTATCCATCACATCATATCAAATGATCACATCACAGATATCGCAGCAGAAGAAACATATGAAACATTGGATATACAAGGACGTCCGTGTTTTCAATACGAGCCAGTATAAAACACGGATTCCACGGTTGTGATGAATAGCCAAACCCACACCCCTAGACCCCTATGAGAGCGGCAAGCAACCCTACCAATTCTAGAGTTAGACCCGGACTCGACTCCTCGAGTTGGTCTCCCACTGGACCCCAGAACCCGGTTACTTGTGCCCTTCTCCTTGGGTCTATCCTAGTGCAGAAAAGTAAATAATATACATCAACGGTGACAACTTCCACAACCTGGAAGTGCCCCAATAAAAGAATATTACATACAAGTTTTTACATGAATGAAAATGAAAAACACTCATCTCACACAAAAACCCCCGGCTATTCAAACACGACGATCCAATATAACATATCTAGCAACACATAACATCACATGTCATCAATGTAAGTAAACATGCGTATCCCAATTGTCGTTGACATATAGCAACGAAACCGGCGATATCACATATTACACTTACGGTCACAGAAAAGAAAGTGTAAAACTACAACAGTTGGAATCTGCAACCTGCATAGACATCGCATGCCTAATCAAATGAATTCCTTAGACATTGCATGCCTAACAATTATAATCCCCGCATTTTAGTCTCATTATCGAAAACTCTTTTCAATATCAAGTCGGGCAATTCAACAAGATTCCCGACATTCTGATTAAATGCTCGTCGCAAACTTCAGTAGACGGCCGCACCCCCGATGCCTTCGACGAAGTGCACCAAGGCGGAACACCGCTGCCGCGAGCACCCGAACGGATGCTTTCGGCGACGGGGTTCTCCTACAGTCACTTGGTCGGGGCTATGGGGTGTAGCTGTCTATTAAGTTTACCCGGCGAGTATCCGCGTACGCTACGTGATTGCGACGGACTTTTGATCACATCAAAATTCCGTGGCAACCGATCAAGTGAGACTAAAGTGCTATGTTTATAACATTCATATCAGTTATCTCATAACTACTTGTGGATTCTAAGTATTGTATCCCATTCCAGATAAATAGAAAATGTTAAACTTTCCAATCGAACAATCGAACACCCAAGTTTTCCCGAAACTGCTCAACACATGAAATAAGTTTAAAAATATTCACTTCATGACTCAGTACCAATGGTCCAGCCGTAGAAGGGTCAAGCCAACGCCTCACATTTGGCACGCCGTACTGCCCCAAACCCTAAGGTTCAAAGGGCAGTTCAAGACGGTCACATAATCGAGTTAAGGTTTGTTGTCTTCTAGAGGGACCATCGCGTTACTTGCACTACTTAGAACGTCTTTAAACCACGGAAAAATCCAACACTTGGAAATTTCCTGACAGGGGAAAAATTGGGTATTTATATCCGGTCGAACTTTTTAACATATTCTAAATATCCGGAAAACATTACGAAATTAAAAATTCCGATCGAAACAATGACTACAAAATAAACCCCTAAATACTCAACACTTGAGTCAGATACAAATACCCATAAAATATCAGGGAATTAAAAAGAAACATTACTGTGCAAATTTAAGAGGGTGACGTCACAAAATGGCGGCGGAACCGCTGCACGAGCCATGCTCGTGCCGCGGTTCCGCGGCGGGTTGAGCTCCAAACAGTGTCGTATTTGCACAGTATTTCTTGCAATTTCCTGCTGAATTTTTTAGGCATTTTTAATTCGGAAAAATCCCAGATTTTAAAAATGGACCAGAGAGGGGTGTATTTCGTCGTATTTGGGTTCGATCGGGGTTTTAACTTCGTTAACGCATCGCCTAAGACTTTAGCTAGGCTCTGATACCACTGTACTAGAGGTCTCACAAGGCATCAACCATGCCAAATTCGAAAATTTCCGGTGCCAAGAAACCCTAATGCGATCGTTGACTAGAGTTTAAGGCGAAACATGCAAGTAGTAAACAACTTTACTCTAAAGTGAAAGAGACTACAAGCTTTGTAGATACGGTCCTCTATTTCCTTAGCTCCGTGATGATGTTCCTCCGCTGCGATCATCGGATCCCGGACTCTAGCGATGGTTTCGTCGAAGAAATGATCGGGCTAGGTCGTCGACTTCGATGCCGAAGATGATCTACGTCGAGGCAATACAAGATCAAGCTCCAACTTCACCAAGTCATGAAACTTTTGAAGAAAACACCCTATACTACTTGACAAGTGGTAGAGGATGAAGAAATAGGAAGTGGGTTCACTTTGGATTTGGATTTCTCACTTGGAATCATCACTTAGCATTTTTGGAGCAAGCTTTTCTTTTCTTTTTCAAGTGGAAGAAGAAGAAGAAAAAGAATAATGAATTATCATTAAAAGGAAAATGAAGTGATGGTTATCATAATGCAACCATGGGTGAGGCTAACTCATGTAGAGAATAAACTAGGGTTAAGGGAAATGGTTAGGGTTAAGGAAAGAAACAAAATGGTCAAAGCATTTCAAATCTTCATGAAGCTTCAAGAAAAAAACAAAGAATGCCACCATTTTATTTTATCCAAAAGAAATAAATAAATAAATTAAAACCCTAACCATTTACTTAACCAAAGTTTAAATCAAATATACACCCAAGTTTGCATGTATCATCAAACATGATACAATCTTGTGCACAAAAATATATCACATATACAATGTGCACAAACAAGTGAGAAAAACATCTTAAGTGAACCAATATTAGTTAATGTAAAGTAATATATCAAATATATAATTATACATTAAATCATTAAATCAACACTTGATTTAACGATCCGGTCACATGGCATATGACCGACTAATATCCAATGTATCGACTTATCGAATCAATCCTCGATTCGATAACTAGGTTATATCGCATACAACCAATCGATACATTCATCGCGAGAATAGAATACGGTATCACATACACGCATTATTCTCGGTCCCACACATATCTCATATGCGCTCCTATTTCGTTTCGCTTGAGCCAGGAAACCTCTGTGTAGGACTCTAAAGACTTATCAACACGCCGGCAGCAGGTGATGATCATATCAAACACCCACAAGCCGCAAGCGGTCTGCTAAACGTAACGGCCACCCGGGTATTGAGCGATCAGAAGATCGACGAGCAAGCCCGCTTACACTCCTGTGAATCCAACCAGTAACACTTACCGTACAGTCCGGTCTGTTCGTCTGATATGTCGCATATCTCGCCTAGGGGTGGTAAACGTCAGACCCCAGTAGCTCGATATGTCGTGTCGATATGAGGTCTATAACAGTTCGAGATACTACTGATAACACTTACCAGTAAATCTAAGCAACCCTGGCCAGGGATTTCCGGTTATAGCCAATCGAACACAGCGCAACATCAACTCCCTATACCGGGAGAGACGAATCCCCTCCTATCGCTCATTGCCTCCATGTGATTCGGGACTGTACCCAAAAACCACCGTTTTGCACGCCCTCTTGGACGTGGTAAGGTGGAAATCAAAGCACAGTGGGAATCACACAAGACTCTATGACGATCTTAGGTCTATAGACTAACCTGTACCAGTGTCACCAGAGAACTGCCATCTGACGTAAGGTATAATACCATCTGGGAGTTCTCGGCGAGTCCGTCCAGTGTACCCAGTCTCCACTGAGCACCCGTATATCATCTCTGATGTCAAACACCAATGGATATAGGATCATCCATCGCCCATCTGTATGGATCGAGAAGGTATACGCTAGTCTACTCTGGTATATCGATGCCCTGTCTCGATACACCCACGACTAGGGACCTTGGAGGATGTACTTATGGACTACCATGTCCCCACTAGTATGATCCGCATCATAATCCAGGTAGTCAAGTACACATCCTAAGGGCCTTACCAACATGTAACAGAGAGACAATCAGTGTATACGTTAAGGTAAAGAGTAACCAGATAGCATACTATCATATCGAGCAAGAAAGTCATCCCTATATATGTGCAAGCATCCACTACAAAATACATCCTATGTATAGTAATGGCCTCTAGGGCATATATATAACTAACAGTAATTAGGTCCGTGCGAAAGCACGGGGAACCTCCCTCAAAGTACCGACACTGGCCTGGCTGAAAGATTGGCGAACTTGTAGCGTGTAATTAATCCCGGCTAGTCTTTCCTTTTAGGGTTTGAAGGAAGATTTGATTAAAACAGTGGGAGCCATCCTGATTAGATAAAATAAATAACCAATCTAATCTTGCAAGAGCGCACGCAGAGTGTTTTCTTCTCTCTCTCTCTAGGTAGCGACCATGTCACGCCTTAATCAAGATAATAATACGGATGTATTGACCGAACCCGCTTATTATACTGAGCTGGGAAACGTTGGTCCCGCTCCAACTTATAATTGTTATAAGACAGAGCATAAAATAAGGGGATACCAGAATTCCTATGCCGCCCAAATGAAGAAAGTGCATATGATGCATCTCCTTCGGGTGTATTCATTATACAGAACTGTTTCTCAGTATCGTCTGCGTTCTGGGTATCTGATACCGGATCAGTATCCCAGATATGTAATATGTTACATAGGGCTACAGAAAGGTAGAGAACTGAATACGGTTGATAAGTTTCATGAGGCAGAAAACGGGGCAAGTGTTGCAGCCAAGTCTGTTGGTCACTGTCACCCTGTATTACCAGTACATTGATTCTGAACGAATGTTGTTAGATACCGAACCTGATATACAAAATCATATCAGTCTCTTTATCAGTAAAGAAATGATAAAATTTTGTATTGTTGGATAATGTTTTGAACATTTCCTATTCCAAAAGTTGATCGGTTCAGACACATTATCTAAAAGCATTGACATTCTAAATCAAACTACAGTTCCTAGTATACAGAACACACACAAGAGGAAGAGTTCAGAAATGAACGAATCCTGCTTGAGGCATTGTAGACTAGGTCATATCAATGCGACCCGACTGGCTTAAGTTACATTTAGATGCATATTTAAACTATTTTGAATTTACATCTTGTGAAACTTGCCAGTCATGTCACAAAGATTAGATGACCATTGCTCTGTTTATTGGAAACAGAGAAAGAGTTAGTGAACTCTTGGGATGATACATGTTGATGTATGTAGGTCCCCTGTCTACACATGCCAAAACTGGTTCTTTGTATTTCATTACATTCTCTGATAATCTCTCAAGATTCAGACATATGTTCATGTTGAAACACAAGTCCGAACCTTTTGAGATATTCACAGAATATAAGTTAGAAATAGAGAACCAAAACGGGTATAAGTATTATGTCCTTTGATGTGATCGAGGAGGAGAATACTTGAGCACGGAATTCCTGGATTATTCTAAAGGAGAATGGGATTCTCTCTCAGCATTACTCCTCCGTATACACCATAGCACGATGGTATATCGGGATGGAGCAATAGCACCCTATGTGATATGGTGTGCTCTATGATGAGTACTACTGAGTTTCCTATTTCCTTTTGGGCGTTATGCACTTGTGAAGTTGCATACCTATTGAATAGGTTCGAATCAAATCAGTGCCTACCACTCCATATAAGATATGGTATGGGAAGAGTCTATATCTTAAGTAAGTTAAGATTTGGGGTTGTCCGGCCTATGTCTAAAAGCAAAATCCGGACAAGCTCGAGGCATGGTCAGTTATGTAGAACTGGAAAGGTTCCAGCTATACAAACTGCAGCTGATGATTTGACAGAACCAAAGGATTCAATGGTCCCCGACGAACCTCGGCCTCTCCGCTGATCTGGTAGGGTTCCTCATCCGCCTGAAAGATACTTCGGTTTCTCGATTACAGTGGGAGCAAGGATTGCATCATGAGATGATGACCCAACTAATTTCGGGCTGGCCATCAGGAGTAGGACTCTGTAAGAATGGCTGGATGCTTAGCGATCTGAGATGGAATCCATGTACACCAGCAAAGTATGGACTTTGGCTGCTATATCTGAAGGGTTAAATCCCCATCAGGAGCAAGTATATCTTGAGAAGATTACTTGGTGTAGATGAAAAAGTTCAGACTTTCAAAGCTAGACCTGTTAAAGGTTTTCGTCATCAACCAGGCGTGGATAATGAGAAAACCTTTTCCAGTTTCTATACTTAAGTCCATCCGGATCCTACTTAACATTGCTACATACCATGACTATGATATCTGGTGGTTGGGTGTCATGACTCCTTTTCTAAATACTGATTTAGAAGAGAACGTCTATAAGTACATAGCCAGAGGGCTTCGTAAACAGTGGGAGCAGCGGAAACGTGTGTAAGTTGCTTTACAGATTAAAGCAGGCATCACGGAGTTGGAACGTCTGTTTTGATGTAATAGTCAAAGAGTTTGACTTCATCAAAATGGTAGATGAACCTAGTATATACAAAAAGATAGTAGGGAGTATGGTGGTGATCCTTGTAGAGTCGTGGATGACATACTCTTGATAGGGAAGAAGTTTCCTATGCTACGCTCGGTCAATCTCCGCTTATCACAAGGATTCTCCATATAGGATCAAAGTGATACCTGCTAAATCCTGGGTTTTGGATCTATGAGATAGATCTAATTGGATGTTACGATTCTCACTAGTTGTAGTGAGATGGTATCAATCGATCTTCGGGAAAATCACTGGAAGGGTTCCAGGGTGATAAGGACGAATGAATGTCAGTCACAGGCATTGTCTTTACCCTCAGTAAAGGGACGGTATGTTGGAAGAGTTCCAAGCTAGATACCGTGGCATACTAGACGATAAAGGCTGGATACATCGCTACTTAAGATGTTACCAAAGAGGCAGCCTGGGTGTATATTGGTTCATGAGATGAACTTAGTTCCTCCCATTGTGTGACAATGGAGTTGTGGCTTATGCCAAGGAACCTCCGTCCCATCAGTGATCCATACAAATTCTGAGGCAGCATCACCTGATCATAGAGATAGTTGATCTCCACGGTGATCGAGGTTAGGAGAGTAGACTTAGAGGACAACACGGCGGATCCACTCACAAAGGCTATTTCCCAAAGAGGACTTTTATGGGATGGTTGAGTATGAGATACTGCAACCACTGCTACAGATGGCCCTAGTGCAAGTGGGAGATTGTTAGTTATATGTATGCCCTAGAGGCCATTACTGTACATAGGATGTATATTGTAGTGGATGCTGGGACATATATAGGAAGGACTTTCTTGCTCGACATGATAGTATGCTATCTGGTTGCTCTTTATCTTAACGTGTACACTGATTGTCTCTCTGTTACATGTTGGTAAAGCCCTTAGGATGTGTACTTGACTACCTGGACTATGATGCGGATCATACTAGTGGGGACATGGTAGTCCATAAGTACATCCTTCAAGGTCCCTAATCGTGGGTGTATCGAGACGGGGCATCGATATACCAGAGTAGACTAGCGTATACCTTCTCGAGCCATACAGTTGGGCGATGGATGATCCCATATCCATTGGTGTTTGACATCAAAGATGATATAAGGGTGCTCAGTGGAGACTGGGTACACTGGACGGACTCGCCGAGAACTCCCAGATGGTATTATACCTTACGTCAGATGGCAGTTCTCTGGTGACACTGGTACAGGTTAGTCTGTAGACCCGAGATCGTCATAGAGCCTTGTGTGATTCCCACTGTGCTTTGATTTCCACCTTACCACGTCCAAGAGGGCGTGCAAAACGGTGGTTTTTGGGTACAGTCCCGATTCATATGGAGGCAATGAGCGATAGGAGGGGATTCGTCTCTCCCGGTATAGGGAGTTGATGTTGCGCTGTGTTCGATTGGATATAACCGGAAATCCCTGGCCAGGGTTGCTGAGATTTACTGGTAAGTGTTACCAGTAGTTTCTCGAACTGTTATAGATCTCATATCGACACAACTTATCGAGCTATTGGGGTCTGACGTTTACTACCCCTAGGCGAGATATGCGACATATCAGACGACGAGACCGGACTGTACGGTAAGTGTTACTGGTTGGATTCACAGGAGTGTGAGCGGGCTTGCTCGTTGATCTTCTGATCGCTCAATACCCGGGTGGCCGTTACGTTTAGCAGACCGCTTGCGGCGTGTGGGTGTTTGATATGATCATCACCTGCTGCCGGCGTATTGACGAGTCTTTAGAGTCCTACACAGAGGTTTCCTGGCTCAAGCGAAACGAAATTGGAGCACATATGAGATATGTGCGGGACCAAGAATAATACCAGTATGTGATACTGTATTCTATTCTCGCGATTTATATCATTGGTCGGTTATATGTGATATAGCCAGGTTACCGAATCAAATGTTGATTCGATACGTTGATACACTTGATATTAGTCGGTTATATGCAGTATGACCGGATCATTGAATCAAGTGTTGATTTATTGATTTAATGTATAATTATATATTTGATATATTACTTTACATTAACTAGTATTGGTTCACTTAAGATTATTTTCTCACTTGATTGTGCACATTGTATATATGATATATGTTTGTGCACTAGTTTGTATCATGTTTGATGATACATGCAAACTTGGGTGTGTGATTACTTTAAACCATATTTGGTTAATGGTTAGGGTTTCCATTACCTTATTTATTTATTTACTTATTTATTTTGGCAAGAATAAAATGGTGGCTAATTTTGTTTCATTCTTGAAACTTCATGAAGCTTTGAAAGCTTTGACCATTTTGTTTCTTTCCTTGACCTAACCATTACCTAAACTAGGGTTTGCTCTGTACATGAGTTATCTTCACCCATGGTTGCAATATGATAAGGCATCACTTAATTTTCTATTTTATTAATTCATTTTATTTTTCATTTCTTTCTTCTTCTTCTTCTTGATGAAGAAAGAAAACATTCGCTAGAAATTTACAAGTGATGATTCCAAGTGAGAAATCCAAATCCAAAGTGAACACACTTCCTATTTCTTCATCCTCTATCACTTGCCATGTAGTAGAGGGTGTTTTCTTCACAAGTTTCTTGAACTAGTGAAGATGGAGCTTGAGTTTGAGTCGCCTCGACGTAGATCATCTTCGGCATCGAAGTCAACGACCTAGCCCGCCCATTTCTCCGATGAAATCGACGCTAGAGTCCGGGATTCCGATGATCGCAGCGGAGGGACGTCAACACGGAGCTTTGGAGGTGGAGGACCGGATCTACAAAGGTTGTATTTCCATTCACTTATTAGTTAAGTTGTTAACTAGTCGTAGTTTCGCCTTAAACTCTAGTTAACGATCTTGCTAAGGGTTGTTCGGCACCTAGAAAATTTGATTTTAGCATGGTTGATGCCTTGTGGAACCTCTTGAGTGTGCCTAGTAACCCTACAAATATAACATATCACAGCAACACATAACATCACATGTCATCAACGTAAGTAAATATGCTTATCCCAATTGTCGTTGATGTATAGCAACGAAACTGATGATACACTACATATTACACTTACGGTCGCCGAAAAGAAAATATAAAATTACAGCATTTGGAATCCACAATCTCCTTAGACATCATAAATCCGAAATATCACATACTTCACATTTCATGCCTAACTTTATGAATTCCACATATTGTATCACATTACAGAAAAAGCTAGAAGATGTTAAACATTCCGATTGATTCAACAAACACCCAAAATTTCCCAAAATACTCAACACTTGAGCGTAGTTTAGAAGTATCCATCACATGCCACAGTAGTAGTGAACCAGCCGTAGAAGGGTCAACCAATGCCTCACTTGTTGCACCGCTAAACCACCACAAACCCAGGGGTTTAGTGACGGTTTTGACTGTCACAAAATCGAGTTAAGGTTTTGTTCTTATAGAGGGTTCACCGCATCACTTGCACGATTTTTGAATGTTCTTAACTACAAAAAAATATCCAACTCTTGAAAAATTTCAGCAAGGGAAATGGTCGGTATTTGATATCCGATCGAACTTTTTAATAACGTCTAAAATAACCGAAACAGAAACTAGAATTTCTAATACGAAACACTCCGAATTTTTAATGCAGTAAATTAATATCACATGTAATTTTAGCAAAAATAAACAACACCACAAGTACCAAACCCCAGAACCTGGACCACACCACAAAACCCAAACCCTTTCCCCATGGAAAAACCGGCATCGCCGGAATCCCTAGCCTCGTCGCCGGCCTTCCTCCGAGCAGGGGGGTAAGTTTTGTGCTGTGTTCTTAATGTATCTCATACATCATTTTGCAACTGTTAAAATAATTTTTTGACACCTGAAAAATTTCGACAGAAACTAGGGTTTTTCGTCGGGTGTTTCGGAGTTGTTTCGGTTTCGTAATCCTACACTTATCCGTATAATTCTCTAGCTAGTCTCTGATACTACTGCTGTGTTACCTACAACGGCAGTAAGGTTTCGGGAAGCAACATCCATGCCAAGTTTAAATTTTTCCATTGAAGATAACCCTAAACCTAGGAACTTCAACTAGAGAATCAAACAAAACAACAAAGTAAACATCTTTACTTCTAAGAGTTTTAGATTACAACCTTTGTAGTCCGTTCCTTCACTTCATAAGCTCCATGTTGAGATCCCTTCACTGCGATCATCAAGAACCCTGACTCTAGAGAAGCTTCATGAGGTGAAAGAGGCATCTTGCTTGAAGTCTTCCTTTTCTAAGATGATCCACCTAGAAGAATCTCAAACCCAGGCTCATACTTATATAATGAAGGTATTAGTAAAGTGAACACTCTAATCTAAGTTTCTAGAATAGATGAGGATGATGAAGTAGGAATTTTTCTCTCTTTTGTTTTCTTAATCACACTTTAAATCATCACAAGCAAAAAGCTAGAAAAGTTTTTCAAGAGAGGAAGAAGAAGATGAAGTTTCTTTTGTGATGAATAATGAATTGTGTTGTGAGGTTAGAAATGCAACCAAGGTTAAGAATGACAAGCTTAACCCATGTAGAGAATAAACCATAGGCTAGGGCTCAATGGTTAGGTTAACAAATATCTAGATATTATCTAAAGGGTGGGCTAAGTCAACATAGCAAAAATATCTCATTTTAAATCCACCATTTAGAATTAACCTAAAATGAATGTAAACCCTAATTGAATCCCTAGCATGGTTTAATCTAAAAACCCTAATTGCATTTGTAACCCTAACATGTTACAATATTATTTATCACATATATAATATATAATGTAACAAAAGAAAATAATACAATTAACATATATCAATGTATTATCCAAGTGAGAAAAAGAATCATTTAAGTGAGCTTATATTAGTTAATGTAATTTAATATATCACATATATAATTATACATTAAATTATCGAATCAAAACTTGATCCGATAACTCAGCTATATTACATACAACCGACTAATATAATAAGTACATTTTCATCGAATCAACACTTGATCCGATGACGCGGCTATATCACATATATCCGGCCGATATCACATATCGCAAGAATCGAACACGGTATCAAATAAATGTATTATTCTCGGTCCCGCACATATCACATATGTGCTCCTACTCCTTTTTGCCTGAACCAGGAAACCTCTGTGCAGGACTCTAAAGAATCATCAATACGCCGGCAGTAGGTGATGATCATATCAAACACCCAAAAGCTGCAAGCGGTCAGCTAAACGTAACAGCCACCCAGTCTTTTATCATGAACACCTGTAATCTGTAATTACTGAGCAGACACTGGTTAATAGTACCGATATATACAAAAATAGATTACGAATGAGTGGTATTAAAATGCAGTTTTCTGTGATAAACAAATACCCCCAACTTATCTATTGCTCGTCCCGAGCAATACAAAAAAAAATCCTACCTCACTTTCGTAGGGAACGCGATTGCACTGAGCATGTGCAACAAGCTGTTAAACCTCTAGGTGTCCCTAGTAGAAAGAGTGCCGTCTCTTGAGGGTTTTCAGCGGATTACACCCATAAAATCCAGTCAAGTTAGTTTCATAAGTTAACGTCGATTCTACTCTTACAGCTTAGTATCTAAGTTAGAAATTCTATCATCCTAAGTTAGAAATATTCAACACTTAGGTTTCACGCCTCCTCTATATTTAACCTCAGATCCTAGACGTTTTACAGTTTTAGAAAGATCTCGGTATCTCCTGAGTTTTCCCTCCGCGCGGTCTCCAATCAGAGATTTTTATCATCATTACAGAAAACATAAGTCTTATTCTTCATCCCTATCTTTCCTCCAAATATCGATTGTATACCCCTACGTGTGTGTAAATTTTCATCCCTACACTTAAGAATTCAATTCAAGCTATAATGCCTTTGCCTTAATACCTAATACTACTTCTTTTCATTATTGGATCGACGGTTGTGCTCACTCATCTTTTATGTGATTATTAATGCTTCTTGAGACATTAATAGCCGATTACTGAATGTATGAGCTTAAAGCGTAAATAGCAATTTCCCAGTCCCGACTTTATTGATTTATATATATATTTTTTATTTTTCTTTTCAAGACCGGATATATTTTTCAATGATACTCTTATGGTGGTTAGCTTTAAATACTGTTTTTTCTTTCATACTAGGGTTCAGACAAGAGTATTTCTAGGTATCCTCTACTATCCCAAGTTTCAAGGTGCGTGTATGTGCAGTTTGTAGGGTATATATTTTCTAAATTTGGACTCAAGAATAGAAACTATTTTTTAGAGTTATCTTTCAGTAAAGTTTCGATTCTTTCCCTTCATCTCGACTTAACTCAAGAACTGGAATTAAGATTACCTATTTCTAAAAAAAATGTAAGGACGTATATTTAACAAGATTAAATAGGAGGGTTATTTTTAATGTTTTCAATTCCTAAGCCTAGGATTTAGTTATTTCTAATGTATCAACTAAATTTTCGGAATGAAAATCTAAGTCACCCTATTAGCTAACTTGACAACAAAATTTTTATATTTTGAAATTTTTTTCGATTTTTATGGATTTTTAATAAGTATGCACATGCAAAAATATACAGATGAATGTGAAGGAAAGAAAGCTTACCGAGCACGCCCCCAAACTTGAACTTGACAATGTCCTCAATGTTACGCTATACACAAGAGTCAAAAAAATGTTTGAGGGGAAAAAGAAAACAAAATGTATGTACAAGATTTTGTAGGGGAAGTGATTTAATCAAAATAACACGGCTCATGTAAAAACATGAGCTCCCCAGTTTCCGCAGGAAACTCTAAGAAGGGCTTGAGACGTTGGCCATTGACCTTGAAGGTATTGCCCGATTGCTGATCTTCAATGTCGACTGCGCCGTGCGGAAAGACGGTGCGCACAAGAAACGGACCTGTCCAGCATGATTTCAACTTTCCTGGAAACAAATGAAGTCAGGAGTTGTAGAGCAGAACCTTTTTCCCCACGGTGAATGTCTTTCGGAGAATCGCCCTGTCGTGAAAAACTTTTGTTCTATCCTTGTAAAGTTTGGCGTTCTCATACGCATCATTGCATACGCCCGGCCTTTTCTAGGTTGACATTGAGCTGTTTGATTGCCCAGAATGCACGGTGTTCCAATTCAACAGGCAAATGACACGCCTTTCCAAAAATGAGTCGGTATAGGGACATACCTAGGTTTGTTTTGAAGGCCGTGCGAAATGCCCAAAGCGCGTTATTCAACTTTAATGACCAATCCTTGCGGTTATGGCTGACAGTCTTTTCCAAAATCTGTTTAATCTGTCTATTGTAGACTTTAACATTGCTGCAAGTTTGAGAAGGGTAGGGCATTGATAATTTGTGGCTGATGGAGTACTTCTTCATCAGTGATTCAAAAGATCGGTTGCAAAAATATGTTCCATTATCACTGATGATGGTGCGAGGTGTACCAAACTGAGAAAAGATGTTTTCTTTCAAGAATTTTATGACAACCTTGTTGTCGTTGGTTCGACATGGGATAGCCTCCACCCATTTGGACACATAGTCCACAGCCAGCAAAATGTACAAATTACCAAAAGAGTTTGGGAATGTCCCCATGAAATCAATGCCCCAGAGATCAAAGATTTCCACAATCAGAATGGACTGTAGGGGCATCTGATTCCGTTTTCCAATCTTTCCCATGTGTTGGCATCGGCTGCAGGTTTTGCAAAATTCGAAAGCATCCTTAAAAAGCGTCGGCCAGTAGAAACCGCTTTGCAAAACCTTTTCAGCCATCTTTCTGGGTCCAAAATGGCCCACACAAGCTTGGTCATGGAAGAAGGACATAACACTTCTTGTCTCAGAGTTAGAGATACATCATCTAATAATCTGATCAGGACAGTATTTGAACAAGTATGGTTCATCCCAGTAAAACAATTTGACCTGGGAGAGAAATTTAGACTTGTCCTGATTCGACCAAAAAGAAGGTGTTTCTCTGGTGACTAGAAAGTTCACGATTTCAGCGAACCAGGGTTCGACTGATACGGAGAGAATTTGTTCGTCAGGGAACTGCTCATTGATTGGAATTTTCTCGGTTGGTGCATTTGGAAAGCGAGAAAAATGATCGGCCACAACATTGTCGGTTCCCTTCTTATCTTTGATGGTTAAGTCAAATTCTTGATGAGGGAGAATCCAATGTATCAATCTGGCCTTAGCATCCTTTTTGCAAAGAGGTGCTTAAGCGCAGAATGATCAGTGTAAATCTTGACGTGGGTTCCGATCAAGTAAGGACGGAATTTCTCAAGTGCATACACAACAGCTAAGAATTCTTTTTCCGTGGTGGTGTAATTCAGCTGTGCGTCATTCAACATCCTGCTCGCATAATGGATAACATGCGTCTTCTTTTTAAATCTCTATCCTAAGACAGCACCTATCTAAAAGTTAGAAGCGTCGCATATCATCTCAAAAGGTTCACTCCAGTCTGGTACACTTAAAATCAGAGCAGAAGTGAGTTCCGACTTAAGAAGCTTGAATGCATGAAGGCACTCAGAGTTGAAATCAAAAGGAGTTTCTTTAGGCAGCAAAGAAGTCAAGAGTCTAGCCAGTTTGCTAAAATCCTTGATGAAACGCCTGTAAAAACTGGCGTGGCCTAAGAATGCCCCAATGTCATGGACAGTCCGTGGAGGTGGGAGGCTTGAAATGACGTCGATTTTTTCCTTATCGACTTCAATATCTTTTTCAGAATTGATATGGCCTAAAACGATACCGTGCTTGACCATGAAACGACACTTCTCCTAGTTGAGTGTGAGGTGTTTTTCTTTGCATCGTAGCATGACTAACTTCATATGCCTCAAACACTCAGAAAATGAATCTCCAAAGATGGAGAAATCATCCATGAAAACCTCTGAGATTTGCTCTACCATATCAGAAAAGATGCTCATCATGCACCGCTGAAATGTTGCAGGTGCATTGCATAGCCCAAAGTGCATGCGACGGTAGGTGAAGGTACAAAAAGGACAAGTGAAGATTGTTCTGTCCTGATCCTCGGGATCAATCGGGATTTGATTATAGCTGGAATACCCATCTAAGAAACAATAGTAGGCATGTCCGGCTAGGCGTTGAAGCATTTGATCAATGAAGGGCGGTGGGAAATGATCCTTGCGAGTGGCTGCGTTGAGATTTCTGTAATCAATACAGACTCTCCATCCCGTTTGTGTGCGGGTTGGTATTAGCTCATTTGCTTCATTCGTGATTACAGTGAGTCCCAATTTCTTTGGTACCACGTGAATGTGGCTTACCCATTTGCTATCAGATATGGGATAGATGATCCCATTGTCCGGACGTTTCAGCATTTCATTCTGTATCTCTTCTTTCATCATCGGGTTAAGCCGGCATTGAGGATCATTGAAGGGTTTGGAATCATCAGTCATATGAATTCTGTGCTGGCAGATAGCAGGGTAGATTCCTTTGATATCAGCCATTGACCACCCAATCGCTTCCATGTTCTTTCTCAAAACATCCATGAGGGCCAACTCTTGCTCAGGCGCAAGGTCGGTTGCGATTATTACGGGAAGCGTTTCATTATTTCCCAAGTACGCATACTTGAGGTGGTCAGGAAGAAATTTGAGGTCAAGTTGTGGTGGCTCCTTTACAGATGGTCACACTTCAGGGTCCGGTTCGTTACGAAGTGGTTCAAATTAGGGCCCCCAATATGCGTAGGCCGCCTATTCAGGACTTAGCTTCACAAGGAAAAGAAGCTCCTTAGAAAACAGTTCTTCAAAGGTTTCGTCAAGACACTCATGTTTGAGGTCAAATGTCCCCTCCTCAGACATATCGTATACAGCGTTGACTTCAAAAGTGTCATCGTGTTTCTCGCTCGCTTAGTTTCTTAGCGTGAAGATGTTCAGGTCAACTGTCATGTTTCCAAATGAGAGTTTCGTGGATCCATTACGATAGTTTATCAATGTGTTGGATGTGACTAAGAAAGGCCGTCCCAGTATGACTGGAATTTGACCGCTGGGATTGGTGACGGGTTCAGTCTCCAACATAATGAAATCTACGGGGATTATGAATTCCCCGACCTTGATTAGAACATCATCGATTTCTCCACTCGGTACTTTCGTTAATCGATCTGCCAGTTGTAGAGTCACTCTGGGCGGCTCAAGTTCTCCCAATCCCTGTTGTTTGTAAACTGAGTAGGGGAGGAGGTTTACACTTGCCCTAAGTCTAACAAGGCACGATTGATTTGCTTGTCCCTGATAGTGCAAGAAATAGTCGAACAGCCAGGGTCCTTATATTTCACCGGAATGGATTTGGACAAGACATCGCTGAGTGTGGTGGCTAAGAAGACTGTTTTGGGCACATTTGTGCGTCGTTTTTGCGTGCATAGGTCCTTCAGAAATTTCGCATATGCCGGAACTTGTTGGACCACGTCTAACAAAGGAATGTTGGCCTCATAGTGTTTGAAAACTTCTAACACCTTTTCCATATTTGCAGAAGGCTTCTTTGATTTCAACCAACTAGGATAGGGAGCCTTGGACCCAAACACTGAGTTTGGAGAAGCTGCAGATGGAACAGGTGCAGAAGACGGGAATGTTCTTGCTGGATCGTCAGTGTGGTCTTCCGGCGAATTCTCAAGCTGCTTTGAAGGAGGTGTAGCAGACAACGATGACGGGGAAGAATAAGAAGAAGAAGGTGATGAAGATAACGACGGATCACAATGAGGAACAAAAGATGAGATACGTGCTGGTAAACTGACAATCGCAAGTTTGGATGAGTCGATGGGGTTGACAGCCTTGTTGTCAATCGTCCGTCCTGATCTGAGGACGGTGACGGCGTTCACATTCTCAATATTGTTCTGCTGAACAATATGAGCGTTGTCGTTTCTATGCTCTCTAGGATTCATCATGGGTTGAGAGGGAAATGCTCCCTTTTCACGTTCATTAACTGCGGCAGCCAGTTGACTGATTTGGATTTCTATTCTGGCTATCACTTGAGTGTTAGCACCATGCAACTGACCGGATGTTTGTATAAAAGTATCCAGACTAGATGAAGTCTGCACAGAAGTATTAATCAAAGCTTCCAACCCTTTTTCAATGGATAAAACTCTCTTGTCGTCTTGGGCGAATCCAGGGGGTGTAAAGGTTGGGTTGTGCTGATTCAGCTGTTGGGGATGTTGGGGTTGTTGGGGCTGGTGGGGCTGGTTAGTTGAGTATCCTAATTCTAGATTTGAAAATTTGAATTTTGAAATTGTTGGAAAGACGGGTTTGAATTGTTGTTTTGAAAAGGTGCCTGATTCCAAGGAAAATTGGGATGATTCTTCCAACCAGGGTTGTATGTCTGTGAGAAGGGATTGTTCCTAGGAAGCTGGTTTTGATACAGCATATTAACGTTTTCAGGTCTCTGGGACCCTAGGAGAAATGGACATTCTTCCGTTATGTGGCTAGGATGCTGACAGTTAGCGCACAAAGTCGGAGAAATTTGATTGACCGGTAGCGTTGAATTTTTGCTCTCTAAAGCTTCCATTCGCCATACAAAAGAGGTGATTTTTGCTCGGCAGCTATAGAGGTGTCAACTATGTGTGCACCGCTCCTAGTCACAGATAGTTTCTCGCTCACACTCTCCCACTGGATGGTCTTGTCAGCCAGTTCTTCCAAAAAGTTTCATACGTCCTTAGCACCATAGCTCAAAATTTGAACTGACACATGGATTCTAACATCATGCATGAACTGGAGTCTAAACCTTCATAGACAATCTGACATAACCTCATTTTTCTAACCCGTGATGGGGACACTTGATTAAGATTTCTTTAAACCTTTCCAAGCATTTCCAGAAAATTTCACCCACTTTTTGTTTAAAATTATGGATTTCATTGCGAATTCGCATGGTTTTATGAGTAGGATAAAAAAAATTCAGAAAAACTTTCATAAAGTCGTCCCATGTCGTGATTGATCTGGCTGGAAAACTGTTTAACCAACTTTTCGCATTGTCCTTAAGCGCAAATGGAATGAATTTGAGCTTAACGACATCCTCACCCACTCCGTGAATTTTCATCATAGCACATACTCCTTCAAATTCACTGATTAGAAGGTAAGCATCCTCGAACTCGAGTTTGTTGAATTTTAGGAGTAGTGGTATGAATTGCGGCTTGATTTCATAGTTGTTTGCCGCAATGGTGGGAAACACTATGCATGAAGAAAGGGATGAACAGTGTGGATAACATCTGTCCTGTAACGCCGCTTCCTGTTGCTCAACGATCGTTTGTTCCATCATCGTTGGTGATGTGGGAGAAGAAGTTGAAAGAGAATGAAGTGTAGGATCGGACAGCTCCGATGAAGCAGAAGGTAAAGAAGAGTCGGAAGATACAGTGATGAACCGGACTGATCGAGATTGTGAATCTCTAGTCTAAGACGACATGCACTATCCGGAAGTGGTAGGGAAAGATTGAGAAAATGGAAGGAAAAAAAAGGTGTTACTAAAAAAATATTCACAACAAATATCACACAAAAAGGCACCACAAGAACACAAACATGACGCACTGCACACACCTAAACAATCTAGGGTTACCTAGGTCAACTAGACCTGCTCGAAAACATGCTTTGTGAAGTAAAAGTGTATCGCGAGACGAGCCCAAGATAGACTGATCGAGAAGCCAGGTAAGTGCAGAGAGGAAGGGAGGTTTTCCCTCGCTTTCGCGAGGTTCCTTAATTACAATACCTTCTCTCTTTCGGAGGTTGCGCCTTTCACACTTTCTTAAACACGTCTTGAGCAATGTACCAATGGACGGGTATCGAATTAATACATTTAACTTTCCCTATTGAGCGCTACGTCCTTAGAGGCTGAAACTCTAATTTCTTTTAAAATTAATGGCGGTGTGAAAATGCTCGTTCATTGTGGTTTGTTGGCCATGGAGAAGGGTGATAAAATCCCTTACCGTATCTTGTTGGGTTTCTTTTGCCCTTAAGTCCGTATTAAAGTTATGCAATGCGCAATACAATGAAAAACTTGTTCAAAACATCAAACAATCATTTTTTATGTTATATTCAAATGTGGCGCTGCAAAAAAATACGGGTTAGTTCTTTTTGGCATTTTGCAATGTGCTTGCAAAGAATCCTGCAAAGATAGAGTAGTGGACACGTCGGGATTTGAGAAGAAGGTGTTTAGGGAATATGTACCGTTGGATTTTTGGGTTAAGAAACCCCCGTTGAATTGAATCCGTTTCGGTTGAAAGGTTCGCTTGCACAGGTCAATCTACCCGAATTTTTGGCACTGTATTCCGTTATCACCTTGGCTTTGAGCGCACCCCTTCCTTTGCACAATCGCTATTCGCAAATTTCTTGAATCTGAAAATGTCGCAAAAAAGACGATTTTAGTACGAAAAGCGATATATGTAGCCAAATCCCTGCACACTAAAAATTATAAAATTCAAACAATACCAATAGAATTATAATAGTGCACTGGAGACACCACCACAAGAAATTTTCAAAAACACCCTCAAGGGGCCAGCGAGCTTGGAATTTTTTAGGATGTAGCCGGTCACTTTAAGGAGTTAGGTGCAAGTATTTTTGGTGGGTTCTCTATGCTAGTTAATTATTTTGGTTGTATTACTTGATTTTTTTAATTGATCGCAGAGTGATAGCAGTTTGAAAAAACAGAGAGAAAATTGTAAAACAGATATACAAGGTGAAAGAAAAAAATATTTGTTTCGGTTTTGGTTTTTCTGAAGTTTACCTACAAAGATAACTCAAAAAGCTTAGTAATGTTGCCACTCCCCGGCAACGGCGCCAAAAACTTGTTTGAAACTCACGGTGTCCTGCTTTTGTCAAGTTTTAGTTTAATTAAGATATGTCGGTTATGTTGGTGAAAATAGTGCACAATGTGAGTCTCGAGTTTTAAAATACCGCAAGTGCATGGTGCGTTGAAGCAAGCCGACAAGCACGGGTCGAACCACAAGGAGTGGATATCACGACATCAATTTTAGTTATAAATCAAGAGGTTGGAGATTGATTTTGTCATGTATTACAAGAATTAAAAGAAGAACGATTTTAAAGGAAAACTTAGGCTAAGGTTTAGTATTAGTGAAATATGACTATTGCCCCCAACTCTCCGTTTTGATTCAAGGTTCAAGTTTTTAGTTTCCATTTGAATTGCGAAAGCATGCCGCATCTATCCGAAACATGCGTCGGTTTAGAATACGATATCAAGGTTAAGTAAAATGGAAACTAAAAATTTGAGTTTGATAATGAAATGAATATGGAGTTAGTTAAGTGAAGTTAGCAAGTATAGAATATATGCTTGTGTGCTATATATCCTATCTAGCTAGTTGCGACACTTAACATAATTCCGTATTCATTTCAATTACAATTCATAATATAGCAACAATAAAATGTAAAGAAGAAATAGGATATATGTTATAGGTTGATTTGCAACCATTCAAAATGATATATCCTATCAAGCAAAACATAATAAAATTGCATAATTAAGAAAAGAAATGTAAAATGCAAGAATCATAAGAGAGGGGTTGGAAGTAAAGTCATCCCACAACCTACCTCACCATAGCCCAAGAACAACTACTCACACATCATAAATTGAAATAACAACAAAAAACAAAGAGGAAAAAGAGATGATATACAAGAAACAACTTATATAAATGAAACTTGATTACAATGGATCCAAGTACAAAACAAGTGAATTCAAATACCAAAATCTAATCATGCAAGCTCAAGAAGAAAGGTTGCAAAGACTAGAGGAAGGCAAGTAATTCACACTTAAGAGCTACAAGATCACTAGTTACAATCTCACAATCTTTTCTCTCACAAAAGAAGTAGTGCTCTCATACTTGCCCAATGGCCTGATATTTATAGGCTCAAAACAAAATTAAACAAATAATAAAAATGGGATGATGTGGCAGCAAGGGAGGGACCACAGAAAAATGGGGACAAAAGGGGTAAGGGGGGCCGAGCTCGCCGGTTTTGGGGGGGTTGTGACCGGCCAAAATCCGAGAACAGAAGCTCGTACTTGTTGTGTAGACTTGTGTGCCTCCCATCATCACTCTGGTGCTGTTTGTTTGGCCTAAAATAATCTAGTTTGTATGCAGAGATTTAGAGGGAAAACTTGTTGCTTGAAATCACATCAATATTTTTAGCATTTAATGCACATGTTCCCTACTTGCACCAATTCATCATATTATGTAGCCTAGGCAGCCCACCATGGTCCATGTGCACACTTGCTATGTGTTGGACCAAAATGTGTGTACACAATATTGTTTACACAAGATCTTCTTGGATATTGATCGGTTTTCTGTTCCGTTTACAGTGTCAGCTCCCAAACGTGATATCCGTGATTTTAAGTGTATTTCCAGTCTTTTATCACAAACACCTGTAATCTGTAATTACTGAGCAGACACTGGTTAATAGTACCGATATATACAAAAATAGATAACGAATGAGTGGTATTAAAATGCAGTTTTCTGTGATGAACAGCTAGCAAACTACTTGTGGTTTAACTACTCGGATATGAAGTTATACCTCACGATACATGTCCTTCGGGTCTTCATCGCTATCCTCCTCGTCTTCGTAAGCTCTAAGGATCAGAACGGATCGACGAAACCTCGACGGCCTCCTCGAGTCAAAGATTATCCACCCGAGAGTCTATAGTCCAAGCTCCTACCTCAAATCCGAGGTAACTACGGCTTCTAGTTCACTAAACTAGAATTCCTAGGTTGTGTAGAGAGAGAAGATGGAGTGATTTGTCTCTTGGAACCCTAGGTTTCTCAACTCAGGAGAGGTCTAGAGTTTTTGATGAAGAAGAAGAGGCTTGAGGAAATGAGAAAGGAGTTGAGAGCTTGAAGGAGGCATGACTGTCCATTTTGGATAGATTGATGAATATGAGATATTTTATGAGATAAATATCATAATAAAATTTCAACAAACCCTCACAAATATCTTGTGGTGACTCATGACCATGAGTCACCAAGTAGCCATTCTAGGTTCAAAGTTCAAAATCCACCTCATTTCCTTCATCCAAATAAAGTTCAATCCATAAAGAATAAAACTCTAATAGGTGTCCCCCTTTTAGATGCCAATCCCGAGAAATTAAGAGAATGCCCCCCATCCGTATATTCATACCCGCATCTGCATTCCGAAGAACACGAATACAAAGAGACGAAAATAATCCATCAATATAATACTAGGATCTGGCTTAAACCAAAGCCCAGTAGTATTATCCGCCCGATCATCATATGTGTATAAGTACACATAAGTGATCGAAGCCCTGCCATAAAACCATACGGCCTCTACACCTTTTGCTCGGTGCAGGGAAACTCTCTATGTGGGACTCTAAAGACTCGACACTACGCTGGCAGTGGGTTTAACCACAAGCCGCAAGTGGTACTAGATGCACGTAACGGCAACCCAGGTAGATGTCGATAAGAAGGACGATGAGCTAACTCATCCGAACTCCTACTGAACTTATATATGGCAATCTTTGTACAGTCCGGTCTATTCATCTAAGAGTATTACATATCGGGCCTACGGGGCGGTAATCGTCAGACCCCTAATAGCGCAATAAGTCGTGTCGGAGAGTAGCCCAAAACACCCTGAGAAACTACTGGAATACCTACCAATAAATCTCGCTTGCCATGGCCAAGGACTTTGTGTAATGGCCTTCCGAACACAGCTCGATATCAACCCCCAATACCGGGAGAGACGAATCATATCTAACCGTCACAGCCTCCAAGTGCTTCGGGACTGCACCCAACTACTACCTGTTTGCATGACTCCTTTGAGCTGTGGTAGGGTAGTAATCATAATACAGTGGGAACACACTTGAGGCGAAGCAGCAGTGTCAAGTCGACGGACTAAGCTGTACTCATGTCATCTAGGAACTGCTACCCGACGACAGGTTAATACCCACCAACAGTTCCCGACGAGTCCTGTCCAGTGTACTCATAACCTAATGAGCACCTGCATACTATCTCCAGTACGACGTATTGATGGCTGTGGGACAGACCATCTCCCCTGCTGGGATGAGAAGCGTATACACTACTCTACTGTGGAGTGTCGATGCCCCATCTTGATAATCCAACGACAAGGGACCTGTATAGGATGTGCTTATAGACTACACAGCCTCCACTAGTGTGACTGCTATCACAACGCCATAGGAGGAAATCCTCTCCTATGGCCTCTTTCCTCCATTATTCTCAATATATATATATATATATATATATATATATCTCACATAATTATATATATCAACATATATATATATATATATATATATATCGAAGAGAAGAAATTCTTTAGTGAGCTAATATTAGTTAATATGTATCAATATATCAAATATATAATTATATATCAAATTATTAAATCAACACTTGATTTAATAATCCGGCTATATCATATATAACCGACTAATATCATTTATATATATATATATATATATCAATTTATCGAATCAACACTGTTAGTTATATGTATGTCCTAGAGGCCATTACTGTACATGGGATGTATACTGTAGTGGATGCTTAGACATATATAGGGAGGACTTTCTTGCTCGATATGATAGTATGCTATCTGGTGGCTCTTTACCTTAACAAGTTGACTTTTATAAGTGATGCTGTCTTGCTCTCACATGTTGATAAAGCTCTTAGGTTGTGTACTTGACTAACAGGACTATGATGGAGATCATACTAGTGGGGCCAAGGGTAGTCCACAAGTATACCCTATAATTGTTCCTAGTTGTGGGAGTATCGAGACAGGGCATCGATACTCCAGAGTAGACTACCGTATACGCTTCTCGACCCATATGATGGGTGATGGATGATCCCACATCCATTGGTGTTTGACATCAGAGAAGGTATACGGGTGCTCAGTGGAGACTGGGTATACTAAACTGACTCGCTGAGAACTCCTATATGGTATTATACCTATCGTCGGATAGCAGTTCTCTGGTGACACTGGTACAGGTTAGTCTGTAGACCCGAGATCGTCATAGAGTCTTGTGTGATTCCCACTATGCTTTGATTTCCACCATACCACGGTCAAGAGATCATGCAAAATGGTGGTTTTTGGGTACAGTCCCGAGTCACATGGAGGCAATGAGCGATAGGAGGGGTTTCGTCTCTCACGGTATTGGGAGTTGATGTTGCGCTATACTCGATTGGCCATAACAGGAAATCCCTGGCCAGGGTTGCTCAGATTTACTGGTAAGTGTTATCAGTAGTTTCTTGAACCGTTATGGACCTTGCATCGGCATGACTTATCAGGCTATTGGGGTCTGACGTTATACCACACCCAGGCTATGATATGCAACATATCAGATGAAGAGACCGGACTGTACGGTAGTGTTACTGATTGGATTCGCTGGAGTATGAGCAGGCTTGCTTGTTGATTTTCTGATCGCTCAATACCCGGATGGCCATTACGTTTAGCAGACCGCTTGCTGCTTGTGGGTGTTTGATATGATCATCACCTACTGTCGGCGTATTGACGAGTCTTTAGAGTCCTACATAGAGGTTTCCTGGTTCATATGAAATAGAGTAGGAACACATATGTGATATGTGCGGGACCGAGATTAATGCATCTATGTGATACCGCATTCTATTCTCGCGATTTACGTATCAATCGGTTATATTTGATATAGCCAGGTTATCGGATCAAGTGTTGATTTGATAAAACGATACATTTGATATTAGTCGGTTATATGTGATATAACCGGATTATTAAATAAAATGTTGATTTAATATTTTAATATATAATTGTATATTTCATATATTAAGGTACATTAACTAATATTCATTCACTTAAGATTTCTTTTCTCACTTGAATTGTGCATGTGTATATATGTGATATATATTAGTGTACAAAGTTTTGTGTCATGCTTGATGATACATGCAACTTGGGTGTGTGTATGACTTACACCATGCTAGGTGATAATCTAGGGTTTTTAATTTCCTAAGTAATTCAAAAATTGGTTGCATTTGTTCATGGCTAGAAACTTGTAGAAGCTTTGCTAACCATTAACTAAGTCCACAAGTTTTGTTTTGCTAAAGATATTTATAAATCCAACCATTAGACTTAGCCATGGTTAACTCTCTACAAAGGTTAGCATATGATGTTAACTTACCCATGGTTGCCTTTTCTTTACTTGATTTTATCATGAGAGTTTTCTTCATCACCTTCCTCAAGCTTACTAGCTTCAATAGAGATGATAAAATTGAGTGAGAAAAATAAATCTAAAGATAGCCCATTTCCTACTTCATCATCCTCTACTATTAGCCATTCAGTTTAAGGTGTTTTCTTCACTAATCTCACCATTAGTGAAGAGGTAGCATGAGCTCAAGTCTCCTCGATGTAGATCATCTTCGGCCTCGAAGACATTGAGCAAGCTTGTTCGTTTCTTCATGTGAAACCTTACTTAAGTCTAGGTCTTCACAACTTACAGCGTAGGGACTACGACATGGAGCTTTAGAAGTGAACGACCGGTCTACAAAGGTTGTATTCCCTTATTCACTTAGATGTAAAGTGTTTACATTTAGTTTCGTAGGATTTTCTAGTAACGATTCTAGGGTTAGCTAGAACGGAAAAAATTTGAAATTGGCGTGGACGATACCACCCGAAACCTTGTTGCCATACTAGACAACCTAGCAGTGGTATCAGAGCCATACTAGAGAATTAGACGATGTTTTGTAGGTTACGAAACTGAAACGACTCCGAAACATGAAACACGATAACCTAGTTTATGTCGATTTAAAAAGTCCTCTAAAATTTTTTTAAACAACTGCAGAATGTTATATGTGATATGACATGAACACAGAAGAAATTCGAGGAAATTTGCAAATTTGGGCCGGCCACATGTAGGAAAAATCCCGTGTGCTCAGTTTTTTCATGGGTGTTTGGCTTCAAATTTCTTCTGTGCTCCATTCACTGGGTTATTGTGTTTCAGGTGTTGTTTGTTTTTGCTAATTTTGCATGAGATGTGATCTTACAATATAGTAAATTCGGAGTGTTTCGTATTCGTAGTTTTAACATTGTTTCGGGGATTCGCATGTTGTCTAGACGAAGTTAAAAAGTTCGAACGAATGTCAAAAACCCATTTTTCCAAGTTTAACGTATTCGGAAAATCATGCAAGTAATTCTGTGAACCTTCTAGAAGAATGAAACCCTAACTCGACATAATGACCATGGAACCGCTTTCGAACCTTAGGGTTTGTGGCAGTTCCGCGGCACCATTAATAAGGCTTGGGTCTACCCTTCTATGGTTGGTTCATAGGTATTGTGGCATGTTCTGGGTATTATTAAACTGTGCTCAAGTGTTGAGTTGTCAGGGAATTGTCGGACTTTGGTGAATCGATCGAAAAGTTTAACATCGTCCGAATATCATGTGATAGGATACAATACTTGGAATCCACAAGGAAACAAATTTGAAATTTATAAATCTAGCAATTTAGCCTCATTTGATCGGTTGCCACGGGATTTTGATGTGATCAATTGTCTGTCGCAATTATGTAGCGTACGCGGATACTCGCCGGGTAACCTTACTAGATAGCCACGCCCCATAGCCCGGACCAAGTGACTGTAGGAGAACCCCATCGCCAAAAGCAACCGTTTGGGTGCTCGCGGCCACGGTGTTACGCCTTAGTGCACTTCGTCGACGGCATCGGGGGTGCAGCCGTGTACTAAAGTTTCCGACGAGCATTCGATCAGGTTATCAGGAATCTTGTTGAATTACCCGATAGGTTATTGGAAATAGTTTTCAATATCAAGACTAAAATATGGGGTTTATAAATGTTAGGCATGTGATGTCTAAGGAATTCATTCTGTTAGGCATGAAATCTAATATATGTGATACATTGGGTTTATGATGTCTAAGGTGGTTGCAGATTCCAACTGTTATACTTTTTCACTTTCTTTTCTGCGACCGTAAGTGTAATATATGGTGTATCGCCGGTTTCGTTGCTATACGTCAACAACAATTGGGATACGCATATTTACTTACGTTGATGACATGTGGTGTTATGTGTTGCTATAGTATGTAATATTGGTGTTAGTTATATGTATGTCCTAGAGGCAATTACTGTACATGAGATGTATATTGTAGTGGATGCTGGGACATATATAGGTAGGACTTTCTTGCTCGACATGATAGTACGCTATCTGGTTGCTCTTTATCTTAACATGTATATTTACTGTCTCTCTGTTACATGTTGATAAAGCTCTTAGGATGTGTACTCGACTTGCAGGACTATGATGTAGATCATACTAGTGGGGCCTGGGTAGTCCATGAGTACATCCTTCAATGTTCCTAGTCATGGGAATATCGAGACGGGGCATCGATATTCCAGAGTAGACTAGCGTATATCTTCTCGACCCATGTGATGGGCGATGGATGATCCCATATCCATTGGTGTTTGACATCAGAGACGGTATGCGGGTGCTCAATGGAGACTGGGTACACTGAACGGACTCGCCGAGGACTTCCAGATGGTATTATACCTTACGTCAGATGGCAGTTCTCTGGTGACACTGGTACAACTTAGTCTGTTGACTCAAGATCGTCATAGAGTCTTGTGTGTCTCGCACTGTGCTTTGATTTTGGCATGGTTGATTCCTTGTAGAACCTCATGAGTGTGCCAGTGGTATCAGAGCCTACCTAGAGCTTTAGGCGAAGTGTAGACGAAGTTAGAAACCCGATCGAACCCCGAAACCCTAATCGATACATTTCTCTGTACATTTTTTGAAACTGTGGATTTTTGTGAATTAAAAATACCCAAAAAATTCAGCAGGGTTTTCTAAGAATTACTGTGCAGCACGTGACCCCAATTCGATCAAGGCGCCACGGAACCGCGGCCGTACCCTAGGTCACGCGGCGGTTCCGTAGCCATACAGTGGCTTCTTACTTCACTGTTTGCACAGTAATATCTTTATTTAATTCCTGTGTTTTATGGGAATTTTTAATTTCTACACAACAGTTGAGTTTTCTGGGTTATTTTGGGGACCCGATGATTCGATCGGATTATTTAACTTTGTTTATTCTTTCCGGGTAATTTTAGAAAGTGTTAAAAAGTTCGACCGGATATCAACAACTCACTTTTTCCCGACCCGGAAAATTTCCAAGTGTTGGATTTTTCCGTAGTTTAAGAACGTCTAAGTAGTGCAAGTAACGCGATGGACTCTCTAGGAGACAACAAACCTTAACTCGATTATGTGACCATCTTGAACTTCCTTTTGAACCTTAGGGTTTGGGGCAGTACGGCGTGCCACATGTGAGGCGTTGGCTTGACCCTTCTACGGCTGGACGGTTGGTACTGTGGCATGAAATGGATGTTTTTAAACTCCCCTCAAGTGTTGAGCTATTTGGGAAAACTTGGGTGTTTGATTATTCGATCGGAAAGTTTAACATTGTCTATTTATCTGGAATGTGATACAATATTTGAAATCCACAAGTAGTTATGAGATAACTAATTTGAATGCTATAAATCTAGCAGTTTAGTCTCACTTGATCGGTTTCCACGGAATTTTGATGTGATCGAAAGTCCGTCGCAATCACGTTGCGTACGCGGATACTCGCCGGGTAAACTTAATAGATAGCCACGCCCCATAGCCCCGACCAAGTGACTGTAGGAGAACCCCGTCGCCAAAAGCATTCGTTCGGGTGCTCGCAGCAGCGGTGTTCCGCCTTAATGCACTTCGTCGACG
Source organism: Agapanthus africanus (assembly GCA_030015575.1). Classification (NCBI taxonomy): domain Eukaryota; kingdom Viridiplantae; phylum Streptophyta; class Magnoliopsida; order Asparagales; family Amaryllidaceae; genus Agapanthus; species Agapanthus africanus. The sequence goes on from JASDDO010000012.1 coordinate 139,554,367, forward strand.
GTATCTGGGGTGCGGCCGTCTACTAAAGTTTGCGACGAGCATTCGTTCAGGATGTCGGGAATCTTGTTGAATTGCCCGACTTGATATTGAAAAGAGTTTTCGATAATGAGACTAAAATGCGGGGTTTATAATTGTTAGGCATGCGATGTCTAAGAAATTCATTTGGTTAGGCATGCGATGTCTATGCAGGTTGCGGATTCCAATTGTTGTAGTTTTACACTTTCTTTTTTGCGACCGTAAGTGTAATATGTGATATCGCCGGTTTCGTTGCTATATGTCAACGAAAATTGGGATGGGCATATTTACTTACGTTGATGATATGTGATGTTATGAGTTGCTGGATATGTTATATTGGATCGTCGTGTTTGAATGGCCGGGTTTTTTTTATGTGAGATGAGTGTTTTTCATTTTTCATTCATGTAAAATTCATTGTATGTAATATTCTTTTATTGGGGCACTTCCGGGTGGAGGATGATGTCACCATTGTATATTATTTACTTTTCCGCATTAGGATAGACCCAAGGCGAGGAGCACAAGTAACCGGGTTCTAGGGTCCAGTGGGAGACCATCTCGAGGTGTCGAGTCCGGGTCTCCTAACTCTAGAATTGGTAGGGTTGCTTGCCGCTCTCGTAGGGGTCTAGGGGTGTGGGATTGGCTATTCATCACGACCTTGGAATCCGTGTTTTATACAGGCTCAAAATAAAACACGGACGTCCTAGTATATCCAATATTTCATATGATATTTTCTGCTGTGTTATCTGTGATGTGATCATGTGATTTGTTCAGATAGATATTGTATATAGTATATATGCTATATTATATAGACGTTGCTTATGTTTTACACCCGCGCTAGCCCTGCCCCGCTCTGCCGTTAGTTACCTAACCTAACGGTGCAGACGGGACATCGAGGCGAATGCGGATGGCATAAGTGTACGTTATATTTATCTGTGATGTTTAGGTGGACTTAAATGATGGGACATTCATTAATGAGATTAATGAAAGAAAATAAACCTAAAAGATGTTGTGGAATCGAATTTCAAAAATTAAGGTAGCTCTAGTTGTTGCTAAGCATAGCGGTGTTCTTTGTAGAACATCTAGCACCTTATTCGATAAGGAAAGAACCGAGATCCCTTCACTGTGAGTGACATCTTTAGCAATAACTTGCAGATGCTACAACCTTCGGTTTGTCTTTTGACTGCTTTTCTAGTTCTTACTTTGCATAGTGGTATTGGGTATATCCTGCACCTCATTCGACGAGGAAAGAGCCGAGATCCCTTCACCGGGAGTGACCTCTTTAGCAAAACTAGCAAAAGCCTTAAAAACACTCCATTTAAAAACCATTTGATTTTGCAGCGAGATCGAGTTCAAAGCGTTAAAGGTTTTATTAAAAACCATCCACAACCCTCCGTCATTTTAGGAAGTAGAGTACTTAGTATTCGTGCTGTGTTTGTTGACCATAGTCAAGGCACAGTGTACGGTAGCTAAGTGATGTCTTCCTACACCGCATATGATGCGATTAGTTAGGACAGTCGCGTGACTTTGTTGACCTTAGTTAAGGGTCATGTGGGTGGGTCGAATTAATCACGAAATGACGGGTAGAACTTGACTAGTGCTTATGATTTGTTGACCATAGTTAAGGTCATAAGTGCTAGGGGTAAAAACCATTATCGGGAGTTTCAAGTGTTGAAATTTACAATGAGATTGCAAACCTTCTATGAGATAGTTGGATCCCGATACCCACTGCGAGTAATTGTTACTCCCGGGAGAGTTTTGCACTTTACAATTAGCCGATCAAGTAGGTGTCTAGAAAGGTGTCAACGGGGTTACGTCCCTGGGAAAACGAGATTTACTTTAATTAGGTCCGTACGAAAGCACGGGGAACCTCCCTCAAAGTACCGGCACTGGCCTGGCTGAAAGATTGGCGAACTTGTACAGTGTAATTAATCCCGGCTAGTCTTTCCTTTTAGGGTTTGAAGGAAGATTTGATAAAAACAGTGGGAGCCATCCTGATTAGATAAAATATATTACCAATCTAATCTTGCAAGAGCGCACACAGAGTGTTTTCTTCTCTCTCTCTCTCCAGGTAGCGACCATGTCACGCCTTAATCAAGATAATAATATGGATGTATTGACCGAACCCGCTTATACTGAGCTGGGGAATGTTGGTCCCGCTCCAACTTATAATTGTTATAAGACAGAGCAGGAAATAGGGGAATACCAGGATTCCCATGCCGCCCAAACGAAGAAAGTGCATGAGATGCATCTCCTTCTGGTGCGTTCATTACAAAGAACTGTTTCTCAGTATCCTCTGCGTCCTGGGTATTTGATACCGGATCAGGATCCCAGATATGTAATCTGTTACATAGGGCTACAGAAAGGTAGAGAACTGAGAACGGGTGATAAGTTTCATGAGACAGAAAACGGTGCAGGTGTTGCAGCCAAGTCTGTTGGTCACTATCACCCTGTATTACCAGAATACACTGATTCTGAACGAATGTTATTAGATACCGAACCTGATATACAACATCATATCAGTCTCTTTATTTACTAAAGAAGGATATAATTTTGTATTGTTGGATAATATTTTAAACATTTCCTATATCAAGAGTTGATCGGTTCAGGCACGTTATCTAACGTTCTAAATCAAACTACAGTTCTTAGTAAACAGAACACACACGAGAGAAAGAGTTCAGAAATGAACGAATTCTTCTTGAGGCATTGTAGACTAGGTCATATCAATGCGACCCGACTAGCTAAGTTACATTTAGATGCATATTTAAATTAGTTTAAATTTACATCTTATGAAACTTGTCAGTCATGTCACAAAGATAAGATGACCATAGCTCCGTTTACTGGAAACAGAGAAAGAGTCAGTGAACTCTTGGGACTGATACATAGTGATGTATAAAGGTCCCCAGTCTACATATGCCAAGACTGGTTCTTTGTACTTCCTTACATTCACTGATGATCTCTCAAGATTCGGACACATGTTCCTGTTGAAACACATGTTTGAAGCTTTTGAGAAATTCAAAGAATATAAGTTAGAAGTAGAGAACCAATACGGGTATAAGTATTATGTCCTATGATGAGATCAGGGAGGAGAATACTTGTGCACGGGATTCCTTGACTATACTAAAGGAGAATAAGATTCTCTCTCAGCATTACTCCTCCGTATACACCACAGCACGTCAGTGTATCGGGGCGGAGCAATCACACCCTATGTGATATGGTGTGCTCTATGATGAGTACTACTGAGTTACCTATTTCCTTTTGGGGGTTATGCACTTGAGAAGCTGCATACCTATTGAATTGGGTTCGAATCAAATCAGTGCTTACCACTCCATATAAGATATGGTGTGGTAAGAACCCATCTCTTAAGCAAGTTAAGATTTGGGGTTGTCCGGCCTATGTCAAAAGCAAAAACCCGACCAAGATCGAGGCAAGGTCAGTTCTGTAGAACTGGAAGGAGTTCCAGCTATACAAACTACAACTGATGATTTGACAGAACCAAAGGATTCTATAGTCCCTGACGAACCTCAGCCTCTCCGTCGATCTGGTAGGGTTCCTCATCCGCCTGAGAGATACTTCGGTTTCTCGATGATAGTGGGAGCGAGGAATGTATCATGAGATGATGACCCAACTAGTTCGAGCAGGCCATCGAGAGTAGGGACTCTGTAAGAATGGCTGGATGCTTAGCGATCTGAGATGGAATCCATGTACACCAACAAAGTATGGACTTTGGTTGCAAGATCTGAAGGGTTAAATCCCCATCAGGAGCAAGTATATCTTGAGAAGATTACTTGGTAAAGATGGAAAAGTTGAGACTTTCAAAGCTAGACTTGTTAAAGGTTTTCGTCATCGACCAGGCATGGATAATGATGAAACCTTTTCCAAAGGCTATGCTTAAGTCCATCCAGATCCTACTTGCTATTGCTACATACCATGACTACGATATCTGGTGGTTGGGTGTCGTGACTATTTTTCTAAATACTGATTTAGAAGAGAACGTCTATAAGTACACAGCCAGAGGGCTTTGTAAACAGTGGGAACAGCGGAAACGTGTGCAAGTTGCTTTACAGATTAAAGAAAGCATCGCGGAGTTGGAACGTCTATTTTGATGTGGTAGTCAAACTGTTTGACTTCATCAAAATGGTAGATGAACCTTGTATATACAAAAGGGTAGTAGGAAGTATGGTGGTGATCCTCGTATTGTGCGTGGATGACATACTCTTGATAGGGAAAGAGTTTCTTATGATACGCACGGTCAATCTCCTCTTATCACAAGGATTCTCCAAATAGGATAAAGGTGATACCTCCTAAATCCTGGGGAGAATCACTGGAAAGGTTCCAGGGTTATAAGGACGACTGAATGTAAGTCGCAGGCATTGTCTTTATCCTCAGTAGAGGGACAGTATGTTGGAAGAGTTCCAAGCGAGATACCGTGGTAAACTAGACGATAAAGGCTGGTGACATCACTATCAAAGATACTACCAAAGAGGCAGTTTGGGTGTATATTAGTTCATGAGATGAACTAGGTTCCTACCATTGTGTGACAATGGAAGTGTGGCTTTGGCCCAGGAACCCCGGTCCCATCAGTGACCCAGACATATTCTGAGGCAGTATCACCTGATCATGGAGATAGTTGATCTCCAGGGTGATCGAGGTTAGGAGAGTAGACTACAGAGGACAACACGGTGGATCCACTCACAAAGGTCTTTTCCCAGAGAGAGACTATTACGGGATGGTTGAATATGAGTTACTACAACCACTGCTACAGATGGCCCTAGTGCAAGTGGGAGATTGTTAGTTATATGTATGCCCTAGAGGCCATTACTGTACATGAGATGTATATTGTAGTGGATGCTGGGACATATATATGTAGGACTTTCTTGCTCGACATGATAGTACGCTATCTGGTTGCTCTTTATCTTAACATGTATACTTGCTGTCTCTCTATTACATGTTGATAAAGCCCTTAGGATGTGTACTCGACTTGCAGGACTATGATGTAGATCATACTAGTAGGGCCTGGGTAGTCCATGAGTACATCCTTCAATGTTCCTAATCGTGGGAATATCGAGACGGGGCATCGATATTCCAGAGTAGACTAGCGTATATCTTCTCGACCCATGTGATGGGTGATGGATGATCCCATATCCATTGGTGTTTGACATCAGAGAAGGTATGCGGGTGCTCAGTGGAGACCGGGTACACTGATCGGACTCGCCGAAAACTCCCAGATGGTATTATACCTTACGTCAGATGGCAGTTCTCTGGTGACACTGGTACAGCTTAGTCTGTTGACCCGAGATCGTCATAGAGTCTTGTGTGTCTACCACTGTGCTTTGATTTCCACCCTACCACGGCTCTACTGAGTCGTGCAAACAGGTGGTTTTTGGGTACAATCCCGATTCACATGGAGGCAATGAGCGATAGGAGGTGATTCGTCTCTCCCGGTATTGGGGGTTGATCTTGCGCTATGCTCGACTGGCCATAACTGGAAATCCCTGACCAGGGTTGCAGTGATTTACTGGTAAGTGTTATCAGTAGTTTCACGCTCGTTGTGGACCTTATATCGGCATGACTTATCAAGCTACTGGGGTCTGACGTTTACCACCCCTAGGCGAGATATGCGACATATCAGACGAACAGACCGGACTGTGCGGTAAGTGTTACTGATTGGATTCACAGGAGTGTGAGCGGGCTTGCTCGTTGATCTTCTGATCGCTCAATACCTGGGTGGCCATTACGTTTTGCAGACCGCTTGCGGCTTGTGGGTGTTTGATATGATCATCACCTACTGCCGGCGTATTGACGAGTCTTTAGAGTCCTACACATGGGCTTCCTGGCTCAAGCGAAACGAAATAGGAGCGCATATGAGATATGTGCGGAACCGAGAATAATACCAGTATGTGATACTGTATTCTATTCTCGCGATTTGTATCATCGGACGGTTATATGAGATATAGCCGGGTTACCGAATCAAGTGTTGATTCGATACATTGATACACTAGATATTAGTCGGTTATATACATTATGACCGGATCGTTAAATTAAGTGGTGATTTAATGATTTAATGTATAATTATATATTTGATATATTATTTTACATTAGCTAGTATTAGCTCACTTAAGATTTGTTTTCTCACTCGTTTGTGCATAAGTGTATTTATGATATATATTTGTGTACATATGTTTGTGTCATACTTGATGATACACACAAGATGGGTGTATGAGACTTGTATCAAGATTAGGTTTAAGATTAGGGTTATTGTTTTATCAAGAGATTTAACAAAAGAGTTAAACTTAGTCAATGTTGTCAAGCTTGAAGAAGCTTGGAGAAACTTTGACAAAGTCCAATCTTTTGTCATTTCTCTTGATATACTTTAACCTAACCTTTAACCTAAAACCTTGGTTAATTCTCTACGAGAGTTAAGCATGAGGGCTTAACTCAACCATGGTGCTATAATTAAAAGGATAAGTTTCATTTGGATATTATTCATTATTCTTTTCTTCTTCTTCTTCATCAAGATCCACCAAAAGCTTGCTAGCTCCAATGGTGCCATGAGAAAAAGTGTGAGAAAAAACAATTCTAAAGTGAGCCCACTTCCTGTTTCTTCATCCTCTACTACTTGGCATGTAGTATATGGTGTTCTCTTCATAAAGTTCTTGACCAAGTGAAGGAATGGCTTGAGTTTGAGTCTCTCCGACGTAGATCATCTTCGGTCTCGAAGTCAACGACCTAGCCCGCTCATTTCTTCGAAGAAACCATCACTAGGGTCCGGGATCCCGATGATCGCAACGAAGGGACGTCAACATGGAGCTTTAGAAGTGAAGGACCGGATCTACAAAGGTTGTAATCCCTTTTACTTAGTAGTAAAATAGTTTACTTGCTTATAGTTTCGCCTTACCTCTAGTATACGATCTTGCATAGGGTTGTTCGGCACATAAAAATTTGATTTTGGCATGGTTGAAGCCTTGTAGAACCTCATGAGTGTGCCTAGGAACCCTACAATTGGATCGTCGTGTTTTGAATAGCCGGGGTTTTTATGTGAGATGAGAATTTTTCATTTTCATTCATGGAAAAGGTTGTATGTAATATTCTTTTATTGGGGCACTTCCGAGTTGAGGATGATGTCACCATTGATGTATATTATTTACTTTTCCGCATTAGGATAGACCCAAGGCGGGGAGCATAATTAATCGGGTTCTATGGTCCAGTGGGAGACCATCTCGAGGAGTCGAGACCGGGTCTCCTAACTCTAGAATTGGTAAGGTTGCTTGGCTCTCTCGTAGGTTTCTAGGGATGT